>CAAE01014647.1:33569-45383 GCA_000180735.1 Tetraodon nigroviridis | reverse complement strand
AGAGCAAATGGCATGTGAAATAGGTTTTGAGTGGAAATGGCTGATGATACTGTGAGTCAAGAGTATCTGCTTTAGTCCACCGAGGCCCAGAGTCCCAGACTATGAATGTTCAACTGGCACGACAAGCAGTGCCAACGCAGCATCTAGACCCTGCCATCGTGGCCAGTGCCAATATCCACCCCCAGAGAGATTACACTGAATAGTTTTATCTCTACGAGAAAAACTGCCAAACCATCCCTCCACACTCAGCACTGCCTCGAGCCTGAATGCTGATTAGCAACTGTGACAAATCAATGTGGGTAATAAGGAACAAAATCACAATTGTTGGCTGAGCTATCCAGTTCTCCCTGACGCCTTTAGACTTTTATTCCGATAATACTTTTGAAAATGTATAGCCCAACGACTTACTCATTAGCAAAACAAACTTACTCCCAAAGGTTTTTCAAATGCCAAAATTTTCCACTCAGCAGAGAAAGCAGTTTCTGATAGGTCTGTTAATGGGCCAAAGTACTTGTTTAAGAATAATGCAATGCCCAGAGGGAGCCAACGACCATAAATCATAGCACTTCTAATTGAGAGCCATCTTTGAAAACAACTCAAACAGAAACTTGACCAGTGTGTCAATGTCACTCGTTCATGCTCCTCAACCCCGTTTTTTTTTTTTTTTTTCCAAACCTGTATGTCAGGTACTGTTTTTCAACAATTCCATTATGCGGCCCCTACTAATTAATACATCCAATGTCTTTGCATGCTGCTGTACCTTTAGGCGACCTTAAACCCACCTAAGTAATCATTATCTCAAAACGACATGGTCAGCCAGCCTCATGCATTAATGGGCATTATTGGAGCACTATTACCTCTGAGCTCCTGGACAATGTGTTTTACCTCTGTACACCTTGTCCAGAACCATCACTTTTTATTATTAAAACAGATGCACATAGTATATGTGCATCAGACCGAGCACAAACATTAAATTAAACAAAATATATATATAAAATATAAGTGTTCCAAAAAGCAATTAAATAACATCTTAAATCAATTTTATTATCTTTTGTTCAGAAAAAATGTAATAAAGCACATAGACGGAAGAAATAAAATAAACTAAAACGGAGTTACTGAAAGGTTTTTGTGTTGTTTCGTTATTTTTAACAATAAAGTTGGCAACCTTCTCTGTTCCCTGCCATTGATTAATGAACTCATATTCTAGTAATTAGACCCTGAGCCCTCAGGCAGAAAAATTTAATTTCCCCTTCATCATCATCGGGGTGAAGAAAACAACTGATTAAGAAGGAGAGAGGACGCTTTGCCCTGAGACATATTCCGATCCTTTACATATTCAAATAAAGCCAATAAAAAGGTTTGCTTTAGAAAAACTCACATATTAAATGTTCCTATAATTTTAGTTTTACTCATGCTGAACAGTGGTGATGTATTACATTTTGTTAATTTGGCTTTGTTAATGCTGTTAAAATATTACACATCATAAACATTTTTATTACATGCTGCTAACCTTTCAAACCAGGAGGACTTAACATACATTTTTAATGATAAGTTGAAGTAATAAGCAATTTAAAATGCCCTCTTTCGGTTTACTCTAAATTGAAGTCTCATAAATTGCATCAATTAACTGTACTTGCGAACTAATGAGTAGGTTAAAAAAAAAAAATCACCTTGTGGCAGGTCTGGTGAGACGTACGGCACTGCCTTGGTGTTGATGTGTGTCCAGTCGAAGTCGCCATTTAGATCATGCTGGTAATTACATGTCGAGAAGCCCTCATCAAATGAACAGCTCCCTGCAAACAGAAAGACAACACCTCAGGATTAAAGATTATTGGCAGAAATAAAATTATCCTAATGCGTCATTACTTTGAGGCTGAGGATTCCAAGCAAAACTTGTTTTCTTTCATGTCTCTGTCTCAACTCATTAACAAACCACCAGGAGTTCCAGCTCCAGCAGCCATCACTCAAGGCCAATCAGGATCACGTCTGACTCAACCACCGAGCCTTCAGCTGATCATCTGAGCCCATCGCCAAAGCCTTGGGACAAACATGTGTGAGCTGGCTGCCGGTGGCTCCACTTAAACAGGAAGACAGGAATTGCTTTAATACAGAGAGACGCCACTTGTCCCTGGCGGCCAACTGATACTATCAGGCTGCAATGATATGTGGCTTGTCCTGGCAATATTGCTGATGGAAATAAAGTGCTGGGTACTGCGAGCATTCTGATTCATTGACCTACAAGTGACGCACGGCTTGTGCTAATAAAATGGCTAAGGGAGTTTTGGCTAAGAAAAGACCCGGTGCCATCTGATTCAAGTCGCGCTTTGTGGACCTCGGTGTCCTCTTGACATTGGAAAAATGAAGACTGTGTGACATTAAAAATGTTTTATAAATACATATACTGTAGTTTTAAACAATATCTATCAGAATCAACTTTGGCACACAGCAGGCTTGTATACATGTTGATGTAACATAATAAAAATAATGTTTTCAGTATGTGCAAATATTCTAGTATCTTCAATTTTCTTAAAAATGGAAAAATGAAGCCTCAGCGCCAGGCCCCGGTGATAAGATGTTCACAGAAAAAAATTCTACCCCTGATGATACTCCAGTGCACCACAGTGTGCTATCAACCCACACTGTCAGCATCATAAATCTTCAAGCTTCCTTTTAGTGCTACAGCTCTGCTACCTGTGCCCCGCAGCCAGCTGCAGTGGCTGCGATGGAGGGCAGAGTGACAGGCCCTCAGATACCCCACCGATCTGAGCCCCCCCCCCCACCGCCGGAGGAGAAACGAGTTAACATCAAATTAAGCAACTGTCGCAGTCTGCTGGCTCTGCTGGCTCGTCTCCATTTTCTGTTCAAAGACACTTGCTGTTGTGCAATTCGGTTTGCTCCTCTTCAATTCAATTGAGAGTTTGTCACTAACCTCCATAACTTGTGCATCACAGTGTGTGCATCATCTAATCAACATTGTCGGTGCTTTCAGCTGCTAACGGCTGGTAGGAAGTAACTTTATTAGCCGATCATGTTTAGCTCTGCCTGCTGTAGCCAAGTCCTTTTAAAAGAGCCAACCAGGTGTGAAAACCATTAAACACACACACACACACAAACCTCATGTTAGCCCAGCTGTATTTTCTGAATAAACTTCTCTCTGAAGTCCACTTCCTGCCAACTATAACCAACTTGCAGAGTGTCTAACTGGGCTCCGTAGCTGATCTACTCTGGCCAGTAATAAGAGGAGCAGACATTTTCCTACTGCTGGAGGAAAAACACTTGCGACAGCAGATGCACAGCGCATCTATCAACGTCTGTAAAAATCGTTGCCTGTGTATTGAGCATGTATTGTTTACACTGCATGCAGTCTAATTCCATCAAATGGACAGCTATAAACAGTTTTCTGCATCCACTCTCAGCTCAGGTGATGCACCAGAACCCTTAGATGTATTTTCACTGACAGTGTTCCTTCCTTCTAAAAAGAAAGTTTAGCATTAAAAACATTAACTGTAGGTATGTGTTTGAGAAAGAGAGCTTGCACAACATAACCCACTTACTATAATTTGTAAAACAGTTTTCCCCAGTATGTGCACCAGTGTATGTCCAGATGGGTGATCACTGTCCTTTTCCTTCCATTTACAAGGACACTGAGGGAGACAGAAAGCCACTGCATTCTAATCACCCCTAATCATCCTCTGTGATTGGCTGCCTCGCTAATTAAATAATGGTGTCTCATTTGCATAATAAAATAATTAAAAGAACTAAAAAGCTCAAGGGCAGAGAAAGAACCCCAGTAGTCAGCCCATCATCATTATCATCATCATCATTACCAGACACAGTCAGAACAAGTCCTAACCACTGGCATTATGAAGAATATATAACTATTATTTTGGTATGTAGTGCAAAATTTTTATGTACAATTGCTAGAATCGGAAACAGTGGCGTAAAACAACATTGGATACAGAGATATTTATTAATACTAATGTTTTTTTGTCAGTAGAAATTTGGTCGTTTGTCCTGCCGAGGATGTTCAAGTCAAAGGTTATCGATGCACGCCTGACTACGTGGAGGTGTAAAGGAAGGAGGAAGTTCAGTCTGGACAGGTACACCACACATACAGCCGCAAACACTAATGTGAGATGTGCATGTTCATCACTTTCACTGGGTCATGTGATGTCATAGGTTGCAGGAAAACATGCCTTCTAGCTGAATTTCACAAAAACCTGACCCATCACCTGTTTGTCTGGCATCCGAGACGTCATATATTCTTAGTCTTGGTGTCTTTCTTTTATTTAGTTTTTTGTCTGTCGCTAAAATCACCTGACATCACCTGACATCACCTGACATCAACCACCTGAGACACATTAATCTAATCATGTACATCCCTGTGCCTTTTGCTCTCATGTTCTACCTCCCTAAGAAAAGGTGAACTTACACTGAAATGATACAAGGTGACATCAGAATAGATCACTCACTCACTCTCTCTCTCTCTCTCTCACTCACACACACACACACACACACACACACACACACACAGTGTCTCGTCACGCTTCAGTGGTCTTTGCACCGCAGCCGAAGCCATCAAAGCCAAAACCCTCCTCGCCTGCTAACATATACACGCACATCATGCACCAAAACACACGAGCCCTTAACAGCAACGCACTGACACACAGATACACAGATGCACACACAGATGCACACACAGTGACACTAAAGTGTGCTCGTGCACACAAGCTCAGAGCTCTGGTTTAATTGGAATTGCTAAAGGCTGAAAAATTTCTCCTTCATCTCACGATGCTGTAATTGAATCTGAGACATGAGTGTGTGTGCATGTTCGGCTGATTCAGGAGTTTCCATTGACATTAACCATAAAACAGGAATGTGTGTTTTTCTCCTGAGGAAACTCTCATTTCATTCTCACCCTGCTCTTCTCTTGGGGCTAATGTGGTTTGTTATTCAAATTGTAGCTGCAGCAGTTTTTAAGCACTGCATTATATTCTTTGCTCTGAAGCAGCCATGACCTGTTGAACACCAACGCAACAATGTTTAAGCGGGTGAATCCTCTGACATAGTTAGGAAGTTGTCATGGTGATGTCTATTGAACATTTAATGTGTATGTAATACATGTTCAAGTATTTCTACAAGATGAATAATTTTTGAAAATATTGTGTGCACACTCAGTGAATAACACCTGAAAAGCACGCTCGCTCGCGCGCACACTCACACACTCACACACACACTACAGTGCATTCCTGTGCAAATAGAAAGGCAATTCACAGTGTTTTAATTAATTTTTGTATGCTCAGGGTATTTTTATTGACTAGATAAAATTAGAGAAAAAAAATCGTAGCTACAAATTTCAATCACCACTCATGTAGTTACATTCTAAACATTAGTGAGCACTTGAATACATATTTTCTTTTTTTTTTCTTCACCGCTAACTGTTACACAACCCTTCTAAAATCAAGAATTTTACATCTGTGGTGTTACTGTGCGCCCATAACAGTGAAGGAGGACTCAAGTGGAAGTGGAATTGACGGAAATATTTATATTTTTCTAGGTTTACCCTTTATGATAAGGTTGTTTTTAATAATGATCAATACTGAAATATCCTTTAATTGCGTGTGTTTTCCAATCTAAAAATTTGATTTGTGAATTTCAGCGCCATTTGAGACAGACTGTACCTCCAAATAGGCTGTTCTGTCTGTATTCTAGTGTGTGTGTTATTGTTAGCGCCCAGAACGGCCCATAGCCACTATCTTTTTGACATTTGCTTAACTCCCATGTGTCTCCTTCTCGTACTATCACTCCATCATTAATCTCCTTTCCTATTCAAATGCTGACATTTAAAACAACTTCCTGTCCTGACTGACTGGCTGGCTGGCTGTCAGTTCAGCCGGACAAAGGGAGGACAAGGTGAAGAGAACTTCTCACCCACATAAAAAATTGGAGACTGTTCCTCACCTCTTCTTCACCTTCCCACCCCCACTTTCTAGGGCCTGTGAATGAGTTCAGTTCAGCACCAGTGTCAGGTTTCATCGAGGCAACCTGAACGGGCCCTCCTCTTTTGTATGTTTGTTCACCCGTTCCCCTCCCCACACCCACTTATGTGTTTGCTGTCTCCCAGTCCACCCAGTCCTTTGAGTCTGTGGATGTGGGTCACAGTGTAATTTCATTCAGGAGGTGCCTGTGGAAGAATTTGCTGTATTCCACGGTGGCCTGTGATTTGATGTACATTCACCAAATATGAAGCTCTACTTTTCTTCTGGAACAAGAGTTGAAGTTAACAGTACGTGTTCTGGCTGACAGCTGAGCAGCACCAGAAGTCCTGACGTGTTTAGCTTGTAACGTCATAGAAAGACTCACCTTAAAGTATAAAAATAATTGGATGTTAATGGTCAGTGTGTGTCATTCTGAATGAGTCAGAAGGGTGTAATTATTGAATCCTTAGACAGCACTCAGCTCTGTTCAGAATGGAAAACACAGCTGGTGTTTTCTTTGAAGTAAAATCCTCGCGCGTCTCTACTGGCTGCCTCTCTCCGCCCTGCACACTCGACCTCAAAAACGCTGACTGGCTGTGTCAGTGAAGACATTCAGCCTGCACATTATCAGAAAAATCCAGAAAGTAATTGATAACTGTTTTTTACATTACACTATGCAAATAAAGCTAATGACTAGTACAACATGGTGGATTAAATGGACACGTGCTATTGAGTTTTACATAAAGTAGCCCAGGAAAGTGGATCGATACTGGACAATAAGGGAGCAGGAAGATTGCTAGTGCTCTGTGAGCTACTTGTTGGACAGAGCAGCCAGGACCTGTGTGCACATGCCTCTGGAGACAGCAAGCTTCCCCTGACGGAGATGTTAAACCACTTATCATGTTTCCCCACAGCTAACAGATAAATTACCAAGAAAAGACAATCAAATCATGCTCCAACCATTGTGCAGGATTCAAAAGGACCAATCACAGAGCAGACAGGAGGCAGTTTGTGCCTGAGCCAATCAGGTCACAGCTAAGGGTTTGGACAGAGAAGCAGGTCTGGTGTGGATGAGATAAGAGCAGAACAAACACACATTTATACCAACCCCCAAAGACACACGCCTGTGCACGCTCGCACACGCACAGATGAAGGAGAGAGGAAGATTTCCAGAAAACAAAAAGAAGGAAGGAGCAGTGATGGAAAAGTAGGGGCCAAAGACAGCAGCTGAGAGGTATAAGCAGGTTAAATCTGCACCAGCACAGAGGGTGGTGACACGCTGAACCGCCTGCTTGATTTCTCCAATTGTCCAGGAGGCTGGTGCAGAGGCTGACTGACTGGTTTACTGACTGACTGCTGGGTCGGATTTTGGTCTATCCTGTGATTGTGCAGCAGAAGCACTTCTGTTGTTCAGCTTGTCTGACAAAAAGCAATTCTTTACACGACACACAATAAACCACCTGAAACAGCAATAATACTGGAGAGGGAGCAAAGAGACGAAGAGCGGGCAACAAATAAGCGCGTACAAAAACTCAGCATCAAAGAAGCGCCTAAAATAACTATAGCAAAATGTTTCTGGGACTTCTAAAACCTATAAAAAATAAATGTAGAAAAAATATCTCAAAGAAAATAATGTGTCAAAGTAGCTCTTTCATCTGTGCCTGTGACACAATTCTGTCGAACAAAACAAAAGATACCTAACAACCGCGTTTATTGTCCTGAAGGAAATTTACTTTTCACTGCGAGTACAGAAAAAGCGCACAAAACACAGCAGTGAAAACCACAGAGACACAAACAAAAGCATATAATACACAAGTGGGAATAGCGTGCTAACGGGGCAGAAGACTTCCAAGGCATCTTATTCTGAGAGTCTGCAGAGCCTCACATACATTACACATCTCTCTTAGTCCACGAGGACGACGGATGCGCTGAGGCTAAAAACTATGTGCGTAATAATAACACGAGTAAATAACGTCACCAGTGCAGACAACATCTGTACTGACTTAAATAAACATGGTGTGTTTGTAATCTGGTCAGGTTTACTTCTAGTGGCAGATGTACAATAATAAGATGTTTGTCTGACGTGACCTGAATCATGTGATCTTTTTTTCTTTTAACCCTGATCCACTTTTGATGTACACTGGTAACTGTTTAACCTTTAAAATACAGAAATCAACTTTCCAAAGTCAAGTTTTTATAACAAGTAAAGGCTAGCTCTCCAATATCTATTTCTTTTCTTTTTTTCTTTTTTACTGGAGTTGAACAGAACAAAACTTGTTGCAAGAATCTGAACCTGGTTTTACTTTCTCTTTTGCCCCCCCCTTTAGCCTTCCCTTACCAGCAGACTGAGAACAGCACAGACTGTGAATGATTAATGCATGTTGTCACCTTGAGCTAAAAAAAAAGGGAAACAGTTTATAGGTTAAAAATAAAGAAGTGATGGAGATAGGGTGAGCGATGACTGCAGCAGTAATGCAGTGAGAAACATAAAATACATATATTGTATATTGATGCAGAGACCTCCTGTCCTTTTAGTTTAGTCTGTTTATGTGTGTGTATGTGTTTGAGTTTGTGTGTGTGTGTGTGTGTGTGTGTGTGTGTGTGTGTGTGTGTGTGTGTGTGTGTGTGTGTGTATGTGTGTGTGTGCATGTGGTAAATGAGTTTGGGGAGCAGTCTTCCCTTTATGATAGCTGTAACTGGTCCTAGAACAGCTGTTATTACATTTTACAGCAGGAAAATACTGTGTGTGTTAATCTTGTACTTGGTATTGCATTCTTGGGTTTCTTCATGAGATAGATTGAAATTGTTCGAGCTCTTTTTTTTTTTTAAATTCCAATCATTACCTAAATTAAATAATTATTTAATTAATACAATTGAGATATGCTAAATCTAGTGCTGTTTTGTGTTTCTGGCAGCTAAAGAGTGGCTCATAGTAGGGAGAGGCCAGCTACCTGTGGGGGGAGTGTTCTATGCATGGGTGCACAGGAAATGAGGCAATCCAGTCACAAGGTTGCAAAAAACTGCCTCGAGCTATCCCATAAGACACACGACAGCGTTATATTTGTATTTCTGCCCAGATATGTAGAGGTGAAAGGTCAAATACATTGTTTAAACACAGGTTTAATACTGAAAGGGATGACTGGGAGCACAGGCCATAAGCAACGCCACCAGTCAGCTGTTGAAACCCTGGCAGGTGTCAGTCGCGTTTGGGGACCCAGGTGAACTCTGGGTCACTGGATGCCTGTCACATCCTTCGGAACTTAATGTCACCTTGGATTTTGTAACGGCTACAACTTGAAAGTTTGTAATTACAAAATGTTTCAGGACCACATGACAGAAGGCTCCACATTTGGTATGCCCACTTTTATGCTGTCGCTTTTGTGCTGATGTCCTTGCTGTAGTCCAGACTACAGCAAAAAAGTATTTTCTGTCCACAGACAAAAATCTAACAATGACCGTAGCACACGAGAGCATGTATTCTAAAAAATGTAAAGAAAAATGCATTAATTATAGAAATGAAATCTGCCCGGCATTGGCCCGTCAGGCGCTGCTGAAATTGTCCCTTTGCTGTAGCATAAATAAGTAAGTTAAAGGGGACCGTCACAAATGCAGAACTTTGATGTATTGAGTGTAGTATTAAAAAAACACTATTTCCTTGGAGACGACTGTGTTGCTGACCCTGAAATGTCCTGTTAGCAGTGAGTGTGTTTGTGCACATTTGGCAGGGTTGTGACCCATTGCTCCAGGGGATCAGAGCCCGATTCATCAGCCACAGACGCACACCAAGAGAGACCCTTTAATGTCAGTGTTTCTGGAGAATATAGAGAGACAGCGTATCATTGAAGTGCACGCACCAATGTGTGCCCCTTGACCCTCACCCAAACACCTCAAAAAACGCGAGCCGTGATACAACTTATCTTGTGTAAAACTTGCTCTAGACATTTTATAAGAATTTAGCTTCTAAATACATTCTGGAACATACATGTGTATTAATACATATGTACATATATAAAATGAGTAGTTTAATCCCCATATTCTGATCCCTCAAAGAAGGTTCTAACTAGGACCTATTTACTCATGGTCATTACCCATGTGAATGTTCCCCTTTATTTTTCCCACAGTATCTGCCTTGTCTGTGCCACACACAAAGGCTTTCTCTTCCCTTTGTTTTATGTACATGCACCCACATTCATAGGCCCCGACTCCCTTTGAGGCACGTAAGCCTAATAAGTGCCAAGTAATTAGGACCATTTGTGTTCGTTCCGGCAACAGTTTGGTACCTCGATAATGGAAAACAAGCTTGAGCTGGCCACAGTCTCACTTGTAAAATTTATCAATGTCTATTTTTCCCATAATTTTCCCCTCTTCTTGATCACTTATCCTTGAGTGCACATACAAAACATACATCTCTTGGCAGAGGCTTCCTGCCTCCATGTCAGCACATCAATCACAGCAGGAGGGCAGAAAGTACACATTTCACTCTGGTTTGTTGCACACAGAAACTACTGGTCGTCATGGAACAGAAAAAATCACTGCTCTCTTTAGTTGTTGACTTGGGTCTATCACACACACACACAGATGTAACCGCATACACACGGGTGCAGGAGCTCTTTCCCTGTCTGTAGCTCACACACAGGCCAACCCGGAGCGAAGTCTTTCCCTTGCTCACATTAATGTGAGTGGCTTAAAAATAAAGCGCCTCTTCCGCCCTCTCCATCTGTCTGGCAGTTCAATTTCCCGTGCGGAGCTTTACTTCAGAGCATCCTTGCTGCGCCGTATCTGGAATTTCCATCTCGCAAGGTCATGCGGGCGCAGGGAAGAAAGGGGCCGGCGTGCAGATGCCTATCTGTGCCGCTAGTTCTTATTTTACCCTCGTGCCACCTCCAACCCAGAATAGACCAAAGCGTGCTTACCTGCGCTCTGCGGTGTCCGGGTTGGACGACCGCATTAACCGCGGCAAGCCGCATCTCAGAGCGCCGCCGCTGGCGCTGGGCCGCAGATGTAACCGCATACACACGGGTGCAGGAGCTCTTTCGCCTGTCTGTAGCTCACACACAGGCCAACCCGGAGCGAAGTCTTTCCCTTGCTCACATTAATGTGAGTAATCAAAGAGGACAAGGAGCTTTGCAATGCTGAGAGAGTGGGGGGAAGGAGGGTAGAGGGATGGAGGGAGAGATCGTCTCCGCGAACTGTCCACTCCTCCCTCGGCCCTCCTGCCCTGCAGGCAAGGGGGAAGGGACAGTCAGGAAGACACAGACAGATGACAAGACAGCGAAGGGAGAGATTTCTTAAAAAGAGGAGATCAGACAAGGACGGCACTTCTCTACCATGGCTTCTTCAAAATGAAGTGGTAGTCATGACCATTTTCCTCCTTATTACAGTGTAGAATCTGGGACATTTTGCTGAATAGTATGTACCCATACTATATTACTCATGGCACACACCTGAGACGGATGGCAATTTTTCAAATTATAGCATAAGATTACAGAAAAGGTATTCACTATCAGCTCTCTGCAGCCCTATTCTTTCATTTGCAACAATTTTGAGTCCACAGTTAACACACGCTAAAATAATACATCATCATAGGAAATGCAAACATAATTTCGTGCACACGATCACCTCTTACAGTGACCACTGCTTCAACAAAAATGAAGAAACATCTATAGTCTCTCTTGTGTACTCGTTTTTATGGTATTACTACAGTGGTCTCTGCAGTCAGGCACTGTGTGCGCACATGTTTTTGAATATCTCTGACTACATGCTTGTGTGCGTGTGTTTGTGTGTGTGTGTGTGTGTGTGTGTGTGTGTGTGTGTGTGTGTGTGTGTGTGTGTGTGT
>CAAE01014647.1:10622-33544 GCA_000180735.1 Tetraodon nigroviridis | reverse complement strand
CTGCAGTCAGGCACTGTGTGCACACATGTTTTTGAATATCTCTGACTACATGCTTGTGTGCGTGTGTTTGTGTGTGTGTGTGTGTGTGTGTGCACGCATCCTATGCCAAGGTCTTTGTGTAAAATCTACTCAAACTAACAACTAGAAGAGTAAAAACAGCTTCCTTGGACCGAAAATGTTGCCGTGGGCAGTGTGTGGATGGATGTGTGTGCCTGCATATGTGCTGGCCTGAGGCAGTCAGTGAGAAGAGGATTGCTTCATGCCTGGATGGACTTGAAAGGTAAAAGAGAGACAGAGAGCATGTCCCCCCACAAACACACTCACAGAGTAAACAGAAATGCCTTTTCCAATTATGTTGTAGTTTTCATGCGTATTGAACAAAATGGCACAGCCTGCACCGTCCTCCTTTTTACTAACCCATAAGGCACACAAGGCTCATTGTGACTGGTGAAGCAGAGAGCTGTTACACTGGTCTTGTTTTCAAAGATGATCTCATTTGCATTCTTTCATTTGATCATTTAAGTATAATAAATAATAATTCTGCCTTTAGTTTAATGAAAGTCTTGAGCATTTATTCTTTGACCATTTACAGTCAAAACAAATACATGATTATGATCAGTAAAATGACAAAATGCACCGTTACATTATCAAAAAAAAATATGAAACCAATAACTGTGGCAAAAAATGATCTATGAAATAGTTTGTTGAATAGTGTGTTTTATCGAGGATAAATGTAGATGCAATGAATGTAACTGACTCTCTACTAAGAGTAAATGGTGAGAAATCCCGGTTTAATGCTTAAAAGGGGACTTTTTTTTTTTACTGCAGTTCCTGACGGACATGCATCTGCTCACACTGATCTTTAGAATATTAAAGAGGTAAATCTGTCTGTAACAGCAGAAAGTCCGAATGGAGCACATAGCTCCATATAGACTGACGCTGATTTCATTATAGATAAATCAGATTCACTTGTTCAATCGCTTCCATCCTATCTGTCAGCCATTTCTCTACTCTAATCCGTCCTTTTTTTGTTTTTAACCATCTCTGTATTTTTACCTCAGCCTGTCTTTCTCAATATTTGCTATCCCCATATTGGTCTCTTTATCTATTAATATAATAGATTTGCATAAAGATGGGAGGAGAGTGGAGGAGTTCTAGAGCTGCAAATAGAGAGAAATCACAGAAAAAAACACGAGATTGAAGAAAGAAGAGGAGCAGTGTGTAAAAAAAGCTGAGTCCACTAGAGCAGTCGCAACAAATTCATATCTCTCTCTTTTTCTTCACTCCCTTATCCTCGCTCAATTCAAAGTAATACAATAAAAAAACTTGGCTTAGCTCAGCAGCTCTGTGTCCAGTGTGTGTGTGTGTGTGTGTGTGTGTGTGCATGCAAAAAGTAGATGACACCTCTTACTCCCTACTCCCCATTTCATCTTTGCAGCTGTGCCACGGAGGTGTGTTTCAATATTTCTTGTACACACACACACACAAAGAGAAAGAGAGTGAAAGAGAAAAAAAGGGGGAGAGAGGGCAAAAAGAGCTGAACAGAAATATGAAAAACTGATTAATAAATAAATGTAAGAAAAGAAAGACGAGCTGCAGGACACCTGGATGAATCTGATGAATCTGTGGGCTCTGCAGAGAGGAGGCAGGGTGAAGAGCATGGCACGCTCTCTCATCTCTGTGTGTGTGTGTGCGTGCGAGATGGGGCTGAAACATACGGGCAGGATAGGCAGAAGGAGTTTCTGTTCGCTTGTCAGGGAGGAACAATACCTCACTCTTTTTGACTTGTCAAAGTAAGCTGTCCCCTACCCAACACTCAGCCAGTGAAAAGACACACTTCTCTCTCCTCTCCAGTTCATCTACTGTCTCTGATCCTGAAAGTGTAACACAGTTCACTGAGATGTATGGCCTTATTAACATTAGAACATTACTAGGAAACAAAATGCTGCAACTTGTGTAACCTGAAACAGAATTGGCTTAAAAATAGTAAAGCATCCATAATCATCAAATAAATCAACATCCTGTCATCTAACCCTAACCCTAACCAAACAGTTCTTGCTCGTGCCTCCTGGGAAGAATAGGAGCTCTAACGACGAGGAGGCAGGTTTACAGACAGAGAGATCCAAAAGAGGCGAGACGAAGGGATGATGGAGGCAATTCTGTCCGCACACCTCAAGATTGGAAGTTGCCATGCGGTTTTCTTCTTTGCGCTTACCAAACCGGAAATATGTTTGTTTGTGCGTGTGTGTCTGTCTGTCTGTGTGAGTGTTTGTGTGTTACTCCTTTGTAACACTTAATCACTAATTGATAGCATGACTAACGCGGAGGTGACTGCCCAATTTTTTTATTGCAGCGACTTTTCATAGGCATATTATAGACCCCAACCAAAACCAAATTCTGACTCCAAACCTAAAATCAAGTTTGAACCTTCAACAGACCTGTAAAGTTGAAAGTCGTCCTCGCCTCTCATAAACTGTTGTCACTTTGGGAGTAGAGTAAGTATTTTCAAAGTTAGTCCAAGAACACACACAAGCACACACACACACAAACAAACACACACACCTTTGTCAATCCCAGCATGCCTCTCTGCTCCGAGGCAGGAGATTCTGTCATTGCCACAGTTACTGTCAGGCTGCATCACTGGTAGCTGTGGCAACTAATTAAGAGCTGCCTGTCAGGCCTCTGGTCAGCCTTCGCAAGTGGAAAGACACATTCAAATAATTAACTACCTGTCATAAACACACACGCACACACACTCTCTCTCTCTTCTCTCATTATATACACAATGGCTTCTTCGGCCAGTGTGCGTCTGCGTGTTACCATGACTGAGCAGGCAGTCAAACATCAACATCAGCGCTGGTGTATCGCTGCTATTATTTAACTTTTTCTTTCTAAAGTAGATGAACTAAAGAATATTGTTGCCTACGGGAAGTGTGGATGTTTTAATGAGTAAACCAAAACAGGATATGTGGACCAACACAAGCAAGTAATCATGGTTGAAATACATGCAGCTGAAAAACTTTCAACAACTATCAAATCACGAAACAACATGTCAATTGTAGTCCTCTTTTACCATTCAGTTAGTAAGGTTTAAATTTACAGGCATTTATAGGCACAAATGTAGAATCAGTGTTCGGTTGGAGTGTTTTAGATTGGGCACTGACCACATTCCGCTGTCACTTTAACTCTGTATGTAGCAGTCGAAACAAGCATCTACTGTAGCCTCGTGTAAACAAGCCCTTTAACTAAACATCACATTCATGGTTCGGCCAGCTGCATCTACATCCACCCTCACCACATTAGGCAGTAATGTAGCTTCACTGACTGAAAACTTTCTCTCCATGTGTGTACCCGTGTGTATGTGTGTACGTGTGTGTGTGTGTGTGCATCCTCTAATGAGGTGATGAGGTGTGACTAGTGTGTGGCAGCGAAAGTTGAGTGATCGGTGTAATGAGCACTGGAATCTGGAGGAAACGAAGGAGTCAAGCAGACGTGAGGAAGCAAAAAGACAAAGATGCGTCATTTTTTCATAAGCTCTATCAGTAATGTGCATATACATCAGGTCTAAGCCGCTCACCCAGTGTAGGAGGTCGAAACGGGGAGGTAATTATTTCAATAAACAATACGGTAATGACTATTATCAAAGTAGTACAGCATTTTTGATGCATTTTTGTTTCAGAAGATTTTTCCACCTTAAAAGGTGGGTCACATGTGCTACATTTAAGTAGGTCAACAGAGTGAAGTCAAGTAATTTCACTCTGCACTAAATCTCCATTTTCTTGCAGAGCATTAACAAAATGCTGAAGAATGTGAAAAAAAACAGAACCCTGAAAGACAAACAGACAGTTTTCAGAGGAGAAACTTTTAGCCAGTGGACAGTGTAAATGCAAACACACACACACACACACACACACACACACACACACACACACACACACACACTTGGGTTTCTGTCTGTATTTGGAATCTGAAGTACATAAACTTGGTTTAATTTACTCATTAACTACACATCCACACCGAGACTCAGAACAGGCTGCAGCTGGCTCTAAAGGCATTGATGGCCTTTTTTTTTTACACTGTTCTGGCTCTTTTCACATACGGAAAAGCAGGTGCATTTCTGCATTTTAAAGTGTTTAAATCAGACCCAATCTGTGATGAGTGGAGAGCATTTCCTGAATGTTTACTTGTTGGTGCGCCTTCTCAAGTTTAGATTGAAGATGACCAGCACTTACAGCAGAACTCAGTACAGCTGATCTGGTTGAATATTTTCATGAGAAGCCCAGAAATAAGTCAAAATCACAACAAAGCTGGCATTCTGACCCATCTCACTCCATCACTGCTTAGCACAAAATCAAAATTTGAATGAGACAGAGGATTTGAGCTCGGTATCATATCAAGCTAGCGTAACTTTCGCTCCCCCGGTCTGCTGGTATCAGCAAGAATGGAGGGGGTAACGAATGAAATAGTGCAGCTGTGAGAACTTGTGTCAGTCTGCTCTCCTAATGCAGTTTTTTTTTATCACACTTCAAACAGCTCTTATTCCTTCTCCCACACATTTTCCTTGTCCTCCACTGCTTCCCATCCAGCTTGTGAATGACTACAGTCCAGCTATGTGATAAATGTTAGCGCCGCTCACATCTAAATACCATCTCTAAAAGCTATTTGTTTTCCTTCAAAGGTCATTTCAATGGTAAAATCATTTTTTAAAAAAACAACAACAGAATTTTGTTAAATTACTAGATCGTCTTGTGTAAAGTGGGTGCAGAGGTCTCATCATTGAAATCCACTTCTATTTACTGAAGAAAATGATCGTGCAATCTCATATTGCAACAAATTGCACTGCTGTTCACAGTCAGAGCCTGAAAAACACTTGTTTTTCACACTGCTTCAATAGCTTTAAAGTTATTCTTTGTGAAGAATTTCACATTAGTAAGACTTCCTTGGAATGTAAAGACAAATTCTTGGTCTGCTGAAGGTTCTAAATTCTTCTACTGAATGCAGCCATCAACAGAGGAAAAAGGCAACATAGCTCCAAGATGCTGTGATAATTTTAGCTTTGATAAACTGTTACACAACAAAATGTGGAGTTGTTTTCGCAGCAGCCAAAAACGATCTACAATTAATTCAAGAAGAAAACGCCTGTAGCTGTGAACTTTGAAAGCTATTTATAACAAGTTTGGCTTTAACTTGATCACACAAGTAGGCGGAGGTTTAAAATGGCTATAGCAGCCAGAGCAGGGATTTTTCCCTCTGATTCTAATAAAAAACAGGCGGCTTCATTGAAATGAGTCATGTTGGAAGGAATCACAGAGGGGAGAGATACTTGCAAAATCATCTCACAAATATTCAGAACAGAGCAAACTGTTTATTTAAGTGAAGGCTGCCAGAGCTGCAGTTAACCCCTTCATACCCACTTTGTACAAATGTCTCAATGCAGTAACAGAATAGATGCAGCGTGATGTCCCAAAGAGAGAGGACGTTTATAATAGCCACTCTTTGATTCTCTCCTCTGCTTCTGCTGTCTGAAATGAAACATCTCTCTCCTCCATTAACTGCAATTCACTGATCTCACTGTGCTCCGGCTTCAACTGGGACACACACACAGGCGAGGAGATTTACAAGCCAACTCAGTGGCATAGATAAGCGGTAGATCTACACACCAACTTGACCATGGTAAAGTGGAGGTGGTTATCTTGGGGCCCTTGTGTGGGAAAAGGGTGTCTAACCAAAACCACGTGTGGCTGATGCGTGTGTGTGTGTGTGTGTGTGTGTGCGTGCGTGCGTGCGTGCGTGCGTGCGTGTGTAGGGTGGATGGGGGCGGGCAGATTATTTGTTCTGTTTTATTGCAGAAACTGAAGTTAAGGTCCAGTGTAATTTAGAGTTAGTTAAAGCAGAATTTAGATTTATACAATGGAATTTAGAGCCCCAGTCCCACCTTCATTATCCTGTGACACACTACAGCTTTACATGAACAGTTACATGGTCCTATATATGCCCTATGTATATATGTCCTATAGCAATTACTCTCATGCAGTAAAGCCACTGTACACACACTGAACGTGCCTTCTTTCTATTTGCAAGCGACAGCCTGATGAATACATCAATAAGTGAACTGTTTGTAAAAAGTTGGTAGTAGCGCAGAAGATTCCTGAATATTCCTGATAATTCCTGGATTCCAGTTAAATGAAGCTAGATCTAAATTAAATGAAACCAATTTTCTCTGAAGCCGCGAATGAAAGGATGTGATTATGACCGGCAACAACAATATATTGGGCAGCTGAAGTTTAGGGTTTTCAAAAACATTTAAAAATAATATTCAACATACAAGTATGACAGAAGCCCTTAATTCTATATTATTATTTTTTTTTTGTCTTTCTTTTTAATATTTTTTTATTTTGATACACACCTCAAGGTCCACCCCCTCAAGTCGTAGTGACAGGCTGACCCTTTGAGACAATGCAATGACGCTGTGTGTTGAGGTAGCTTCACGCGTGTCTGTGTGCGCGTGTGTGTGTGTGCGTGTGTGTTTGCATCAGAGATGGCCAGGCGAGCTGTCCTGTTGGAATAATGGTGAGCAGATACAGTACTACCTCACCATGACATAAACTGTCTCTTACACTCAACCTCTCTCTCTCACTCACATACACACACAACACACACACACACACACTTTGTTTACCTTTGTCCTAACAGAGACACAGTGACAGTTAACCTAGCCACTAATATAAAGAGACAATTCCTTCTGTCAACATCCTTTATATGTATATAGAGAGAGGAGTATGTCTATACCTGAGCCCCTAGTAGTTTAAAACGTAAATAATTAATGAAATTTAAGTGTTTGTTTTGAGTTTCATTTTCAAAATTGTAGTAAAATAGGTTAATTGGCACCTTTTCCACAGGCAGAGGAATTTTGAAGATCCCATTTTTTTCTCATTATCACATTTATAAACAACAGCAATGGCAATTATTAGATATTCAGGGGGGTTACATGATGAACTTGTAAATTGACTGATGACAAATTTGTGTTAAATGTTTTTAGTTTGGGACAAAACAAAATTTTCTTGGGATATAAAAATAAAGAAAAACTTGCTGAAATTCACAAGATCTCAGGACAATTATTATTGAAATATAATTGTAATCTTAGTACAATACTCTTAACAATCTTGAGTTAATGCTGTTGATGGGGACTCCTCAGCGCAGATGCAAAAGCAGAAGGGCTTTAACAAATCTTTGGTTTGGTTTAGTTTACTCTCCCTTCTGTGCATTGATTAAAACACAAAGTCTTGCACTGCGCTTAATGGAAGTGTGATTGCAAATTCCACCTTAAAAGTATTTAAACAGCATATCTGTGTAATATAACACTACCGAGTCTGGATTTGTGAAAATCCAAGCTTTTATCTCATTACGTGTCTGGTGGGGGAGCAGCTGAAACTGGAGAAACTGGGAGGAGGTTCAACAGCAATGGAGGAAAGGGGGACCGAGCAGAAAGGGGCCAAAACTACCAGGGCCGAAGAAGAAGTACACAAGAAGGGGGAGGGAATGACAAATGTTTTGCTGTTTTGTTTAGGTTAGTGGGTCATAAATTCCAAAAAGATGGGGAAAAAAGCTGAAACAGCAAAAAAAGAACGAGGTAACTTAACCACTGGAGAAGACTGAAAGAGCAAAAAGGAGAGGAGCATTTGTTTGACCAAAGTAAATGATTTCTCTGCATTCTCCCAGACATGGAGGAGTCTGCACACTATCAACAGTGCTAAGGAGTGCAAAAGTGGCTGTCAAAGATAATGATAATTTTAAAAAATTACATGCTTTTATTGGCCCCTGATGAAACCCCTTAATTCTAATTTGATATTAGTCTTGATTATTAGTCTTGACTATTTGCATTTTAAAAACATGAAGTGGTGTTTTGGTTGCAGCAGAGAGAATTCATGGGCAGAGTTTCCCACAAGGACTTAATCAGTTATGCCCCCTAACGAGGCGTAATGTGCAGCAATACACGCTGAGTTAAGGTTCTAATGGAAATCACTGAAAATGCTATTGAGTTCCATGATTGTGCTGAATTAAATCTGTGTTGCTATTGAGTGTTTGGAGAAAGAAAGTTAGAAAAATAACATCTCCTACGCTTTGCTGTTTTTGCACATGTTCCTAAATTTTTTGTGGGTTTGAAAGCGTTTTGTTTTTAACTGATCCATCCCAGTGTCCTTGGGATTGAATTACAAGTGAGCTCTTGTAAGGCTTTTTATTGTAGCTAACAGTGGAAAAGCATACAAGAGCAAAAAACCTGTTGGAAATAGAATTCTATCTTGCTAAATCATAAGCAAACGTTCATTGAAATTTCAATATTTGTGTATTTTTTAGAACAATGGTTGTGTTTGGAGATAACAACAAAGCCATAAACTCTCCAAATTGGCCATATTAAGGTATTCAGTGTATGACTGGACACGGCTGAGAGAGTACAGCCAAAAAGACATGACATTGGACATGTTAAAGTCAGCCACACACACTGTCGATCTGCTGCAGTGACTGACTGCAGGCGTGTGTGTATGCAACCGCTGTCAGGCTGACAATGTGTCTGCAGTCACCCATTCTTTTACAGATAGACACAAACACGCTGTAGACGGACAGTAACAGATCGGACCAGTACACACAGATAAAAACATCCTTGTAGCATCAGAGCTAGAAAGAAAGAGCTAGCTTTGTAATATGTGCTAGATTTAAATTGGTGTTACACAGATGGCATCCCACTGATGTGAAGATATGCGGTCCGGACATGAGGGGATAATCTTAATGGCCTGATTATCTGCCTCTCATCCCAATTCTCAAATACTGAGAAGAGTTTATGTATCTCGAAAGCTTTTTACTGCTTTCTACTGAAATCAGCTTAAAGGGAGATTTGTTGTAAAGGAAAGGATAAACAGACAATAATTTCATTTTAAATTAAAACGTGTAAATAAATCCCATCATTGATTTTCAAGTGTGAGAAGAAGTGAGTTTAATTGAAGTTTGAGTTTAAATTGGGTACAAACGCAACACAGGTTGATCCAGGTCCACTGGTTCGATGGTGTCCCTGCACATACATACATGTGCAGGGTAATTTGCATTAATGACAGATGGCTTCACACAACACTACTAACACTTTTTAATATGTTCAGCTTTTTTTTTTTTTTTTAATTGTAAAAAGTAAAATTTCTAAAAGTAGCTCTCAAAACAGTCTGCAGTCGATTGTGTGAAGTGGCTCTTTAAGGACTCACGTTACAAAAAAAGTCCCAGATAGGACAATGAAAGGAAATGTCCACCGCAAACCAACAGCTGTCATTTATGAGACATTCATCTGTAGCTGGAGATCTGTAGCTTGGAGACACATACTCTTACAACTGTTTACTGTTTAGTGGTAAATGAGAAACACATCATTTTAAATAAATGTTTTTCACATCATCACACGTCACATGTCAAGACATCTGCTTGCCGTAGTGTACATGATGCACCTGGCATCACGAAGCCTGTCAGTTTCCTGTTTCCTTCTGGAATGACAAAGATAGGTGTGAATATGTTAGAAAGCACAATTTTGATTTATTTACTACAAGCAAAACCCAAAGAGCAGCTATACACAACATATACATATATTATGCACATAAAATACGAGTACCCTAAACATACTTAATTTCATACATTTACGTGTCACTTTCACTGCAGGCTAAATGCAATTCATCCTGCCTCACACAAGTGAAATGTCTTCCCTTACAACAATAAACCTAATTAATTTTTAATAAATGATTAGCGTATATGGAGTAAATGCATTTAAATTTCATTCATAAATCACATTCAAACTAATTACTCAAAAAGATAAAACTGAAATGAAAAAAGTAAAATACTGCGTGTGCACACACACCCATAATCTACTGTCATTAACCAGAAAAGGCCAACATTATTTTATGTAATTTATGTTTAAAATGACTTCATGCTTTATTCTCATAAGTTACCAGACTGACTAACTACCTTGTTTTTACTTCAGAGTGAAACAAAAAATGAGATTTTAGTGACTTACCCTGAGGTCCAGATCTATTCTTCCTTCTCACTGAGTCCGACATGTTTCCATTTCATGTGCCTCCTTCGCGTGAAGCTGTATCAGTGCTGGAATGTCTTTGTGTAACACATTTTTAGTTTGTGATGTGCACTTCACATGGACAGTAAATTTCCTTTTCAAATGCCATCTGTCGACGCTTTTAGCCTCAACTCTTTATTTTTTATTGAAAAAAAAAAAAAATACAGATTTGTTGTTACAGCCCAAACAGTGTGTATATTTAGTTGTTGGGGCTTTGTAATCATATCACGTGTGAGTGACAGATGGATGTGGTTCACAGAGACGAATGAGAACATATGTAGAACCTGCCAAATCCACTTTCAAGGACCTGTCCTGTGTAATCTGAACTGACAGTATTCCTGCCTTGCTAAACTTATATTGGATGTTTGTTAATATTTTAATTAATTAAAAAAATGTTCTGGAGCAGAGCCACCTGATCATCTCTGCCTGGACAGAATACTCTAAATAAAATGAAAAGGCATCTTTTATTGGTCCAAAATAAACTAATATCATTAATTTTAATATATATATATATTTTTTTTCACATTGGGATGATTATAGCATGCCAAATATCAGTTTCTCATTCAACACTTAAATCTCTTTTTACCAACATGTCATTTTCAACTCCCTCATTTTTTGGAAGCAGGGGAAGTTCAACAGTACTCACAAGTCCTTTATTGAAGACCATGTTCTACACCTGCAATCTTCAAACCGCTCATCAGCTGGCTGTCACACACACAAAGAGGGTCCAACATTTAATGGCTCTTCAGCACACTACTGCTTGAAAGTGCCTGACATGAGGTTCAGCAGTATTGTAGCTTTTAGAACGAGGAAAAGAATTTTCTTCTTTAAAAGAGTGAAAAAATATCTTATTTATTCGGCACAACAAACGTATGCTGTTCAGAGCAGTGGGGAATTTTATTTGTGATGTGCAGTGATGTGGTGTCAAGGGGAGGCAGTTTTAAATTGTTTGTTATAACAATTGCAGTAGCGTTTTTATTTGTTACCAACTATGTATAAAATATGTTTCAATTGCTGAGTGATCAAAATAGGCACTAGGTCAGGCACCAGTGTCGGCCCTCATACTAGGGGGCGCTCATGATCCTAAGGATTCTGATTCAGAGTGACAGAACGCTGCTAGACTGTGCTCAGTTAGGAGTTGGCGAGAATTGCAGCCATTCATTTTTTTTCTATTTGCCTGGCTTACTTTCAAAATGGAAGATTACATATCTAATTTTTTTTTTTTTTTTAAATTTAAACATGCTTTTTTGCGTTACAGTTTGTATATGTAAAGAATGTTGATGGGAGACTTTAAACAAGCTGTTAACTGCTGCCAATCAAATATTGGTAGGGTTACATGTTTGTAAATCTGGTTGTGTTGACATCATTGGCCCACCTCACTGCACGTCACTGGGGTTGTGAGTCATCAAGGTGAGATGGCTTTAAGTGGGATGGGTAACATGGGAGGGTGATGCTAACTTCGACACACTGAAACAAACATCTACACACTGAGATCTTATTGACTGTATGGGGCTCAGATCACAGCTGGTTGTCACTCACCCTTCTCAGTGCGTCCAGTGTGAGCTGCATACGACAGAAGCAAAGCAGAGAAAGGGATAAGATTCAGAATGCACTAAAAAGTAGAGAAATAAGCAAGTAGTTTAGATTTATAGTTATTTTAACCCCTGACCCAAGCCTAAACCCTTACCCTAGAACCACATCTAAACCCTAAAAAAAAACAGAAGTTGTGAGAACCAGTCAAAAAATGGTCACTCCTCCAAAATGGACCCACTTTGCTGGTGAAGAGTATTTTGGTATTAGGTATGGAGCAAATACAAGAAATGACACGACACGACACGACACAACACACACACACACACACACACACACACACCAGCCATTTCTCCATGATGTATCATTACCGTCACATGTGAGGATGCAGAAGCTGTGCACATCTGTGAGTGTTTGAGAGACGGAGAGTGTGTGCACACTGTAATGCAATTAACCAGCAGTGAGTGTTGATTACTTCATCTGTCATTAGCCAGTTGGGTGTATGAAAGAGTGCACGTGTATGCGTGTGTGTGTGTGTGTGTGTGTGTGTGTGTGTGTGTGTGTGTGTGTGTGTGTGTGTGTGTGTGTGTGTGTGAGAGAGAGAGAGGCAGTACAGGGTTTCGAGGTCCCTTTGCACAGACAGCTGTGAGCAGAGCCAAACATTGCAGAGTAGAGATTGATGGTGCTGGACTAACGCCGCCATTTATCAGCCATTCCATAATTCAGGGATTTAGGATTTGGTGTGGAAAAGCAGCCTTCCTTCGTTTCCAATCGGACAATAACACTTTACTGGATCGCCTCCTATTTAATAATGGGCAATGTATTCTTTTTTGGGGGAAAAAATATGCTCAGAAAAATCAGATATCGTTGATTCTTTAGTTTCTTTAGTTTGATGTTGAACTCCAGTTGGTAATAAGCCAAAAAAAAAAATCATCTCTCTGCAGAAAAACCCTCAACATTTTTGTTAATCACTGAACACACGGCCTTAGAAAGGGCTGAATGTTATTCCAAACATTTACCTCATCCAGCAGAGCAGGAGGCGATCTCATTTGGCCCGGCGCTGCAGCTGAGGATTACCTGTTGAGGATTACCTGTTCCACCCAGTATCAGGGTCCAACTTCAGTTAAAAAAGACCTCGCAATGGCAGCATGTAGCACTTCTAGCAATTTAACTTTGATTTGTAACGGCTGTTCTAGAGTAATTTTAAAAAAACTTGAAAGAATGTTCAAGCTTTTTTTTTTTTTCAGAAAGGGAAACATTTTTTTTTAGATAATTATTTTCCAAAACATGAATCACAATCTGTGTCAAATGGAATAGAGTGAAAGCCAGTGAGTTTTCCTTAAAAATCACACGCAAACACACACAAACGCCCACACACTTTTACGCTCTAATGTAGGATTAGCATAATGATGTCTCTCACCAAAATAAGTGAATTTACCACGTAAGCTTGTGTGCGACCTAACCCCCATTGACGAAGGTAATATACTTTTAAGAAGATGGATTTAAAAAAAAGAAAACACAAAACTGAAATTTACAAAAGCAGACTAAATTATGTTTGATTCAACGAGAAGACATTAGGGTGAAAGACAGACAGCCTCCTGATGCATTTTAAAAAACAAATAAACTGGCTTTTTTAGGCGCCACTTGGAGGGAATAAATATTTTTATATGGACTTGAGTGAGTTGAGAAACATTTCTGCATGTTCACTGATGTACGGCTGGGTTCCAGAGGGCTTTAAATCATCACACACACGGGACATGACAGGGAAAAACATGCGCGTGCATGCGCACGCATGTTTTTCATGCGTGTGCATCATTTCATTTCACACACACACACACACACACACACAGTGCGGTGGAGAGAGCGAGAGCGAGCCTCCTGCTGTTTTCACAGTCTCTTGAGCGGAGGACAAGCCCGTGGCCAAAGGCGTTGCATTTCTGTTTCTTTTCCACCTCCTCCCTCTGTCCTCTTTCTCACTTTTACTCTCTTTTCCAGTCTTTAACCAGGCAGAATGTGAATTTTAGTTAAACTAACAATTGAGGCCAAAAAGTAATTAGAATTAAACCAACATGGTTCAAATATTTAAAATATTGTATTAATTGACAGTTATAATTAAACCCGCTCAAACGTTCAGCAGCATCGGCCGCTTGTAATTGTTTCTAATTTCACTTCGTGAAGATTAAAGACGAGTGAAATCTATGTCAAATTTCCAGAAGACAGAAGTAACAATTCATCAAATTAGCATAAAGACAGACACCAGCTTCACACACAGCCGCATGTGGAGCATGAGAAAACCAATTTAGACAAAAAGAAATCAACAACATAAATCCTTCTTTGGTTTTTAAAAAATTTGAAAATAAGACAATAAGAGACAAATGAAAGTGACCGCGTTGGTCTTAGATAACGGACAAATCACTGTCACAAACAACATTTAAAAATGTGCTTCCAAACTGCATCCAGTTGGCATCTGGCTTCGGGTTACCTGCTGGGAAAACAATTAGGAGCAGCTGATTACAAATCAGTATTTTTTTAATTATTGACAAGGAAAAGAATGTAAATATTTTAACCTCTCTCACACTAAAGTCAGCCTCCATCTCCCACTGAGCAGCATCCACTCACTATATTTACTTGCAAATTAACTTCACTCAGATTCCCAAGAGGTCTCAAAGAAATTCCACACATTTTGCAACCGGGGGGACAAATTGCCAGGAGCAGAGGGGGGTTAAAGGTGGTGGTGGGGGGGTAATTAATACCTACGTCTGAATCCGAATCCGGCGCTTTAAAACATTTTGGGTTAATTTCATTGCAAACATATAGTGAAATACGGCTTACCGGGTTTTTTTTTTTCCTTTGTTTTTTTCTGTTCGTGTGTGTGTGTGTGTGTGTGTGTGTGTGTGTGTGTGTGTGTGTGTGTGTGTGTGTGTGTGTGTGTGTGTGTGTGTGTGTGTTTTGGGGGGGGATTAGTTTTGCAGCGGCTCAAATGACCCAGGTTTGCACTGGCGAGGCGAGAATCGACTGTAAAAAGGCACGAAAATATCCGCTAATGCCGTAATAAAAGCCTGCAGCCACGCAGACACACGCGGGTGTTTTTACAGTCCAGGTGCGCCGCAAGAGGAACAAAACGCACGGTCGTGCGCTGAACACCGCCAAAACTCGCGGCTGCGCTCGGAGTCGGGTCTCGGAAGAATGCCACCCGCCCCGCCATAAACCGCACATTCACCGCGTAGGAAGACAGAAACGTCCTTTCTTTCTGCCCCTGCCAGGTAACATTTTATCCGTCTACAGTAAAGTTCCCGGAGGATCGTTGGACTGCGCACCAGACGCCTCCGCGGTTACGCGCACCCTGCACACGCTTTTAGCGTCCTTCGGCTCCGGTCATCGATCGCTGTAACTTTTTTTTCTGTTCCGGGAGCAGCAGAGACACGATGAAGTGCAACTCCCTGCAGCCATAAACGCTCCTACGTGTGTTTAAAGTGCGCACAATTAAGAGAAACGCTCTCCGCGATCCCGCCGAACTAACTGGTCGTAAAGGTGGGTCGTCCGCACCTTCAACGGTCTCGTTTCATTGACTTTACCTGAAAAATCTTCATCGCGGAGACCCGTGGAGAATCGGAAAGAAACACTGCAATTTCGTTTTAAATATCTGAATGAGTCAACCAGTTCAACGTTTGTTCGTGGTGTAAATTTGAAGCTGATCTGCTTTGCAAACATTCGCAAACAGCCCGCGAGAACAAGGAGTGCCGACGCCAACTTTCCCCCTCGCACCCAAACACACCTGTGAGGAGCGCAGACGCGTGCGGGGACGGCGAAAGAGCAGACAAAACCACAAACCTTCCGATGAAAACGTCAGAAAGAGTCAAAAGTCTTCGCCCCGAACCCCATTTTGTCCTCACCTGTCGCTTTCTGAGCGGTGACGGTCGACGAGACAACCAGGACGCCCAGGAGCAGCGAGACGAGCGGAGCCATGTTCGCGACGGCAGCGCTGCGGCTGCGCCCCTAAGTTTGCAGTTTGTTTGCGCTAAGTTTGTTTGCAGAGCTTCTCTTCTTCCTTCTCTTCCTCCTTCTCTCCCTCCTTCTGCTCAGCCTTCGGCTCTTCGCTGGGTTTTTAATATTCCGCCCGTCGTGGTGGACTCAGCCGCCCCATTCTCTCTCTCCTCTCTGCGGGTTATCGATTCACTTCCTGCTGGCTCCCGTGGACGCGACACTTTCTTCCACGCGGAGAGAGAGAGAAAGAGAGAGAAAGAGAGGGGGGGGGGGGGGAGAGAGAGAGAGAGAGGGAGAGAGAGAGAGACAGCGAGAGAGAGAGAGAGGGAGAGAGGAGCGCACCGGAGAATGTGTGACGTCACCAACCAGGAACGTTTAAAAGCGAGTTTTTGACTTCCGGCCGCAGTATTTATCTATTTATATATTTATTTTAATTGTCTTTACCGAGCAGGGAAATTGAGCCAGCCGTCGTTTGTTTCCTGTTTGTTTGATTGTTAGAAAAATACCTTGAAAAGTCCTGGACGGGTTTTATGAATTTTTCAGAAAACATGATAATGGGACGAGGAACAAAATATTAATTTTTGGTGACGATCCGGATTCCGAAGGACTTTGATCATTGATTTTTCGGAGATCAAAGCCAGGGGACGCTAGAGGACCTGCTTTACATCCACAGGTTAACTGGGAATTTGATTTGTAACTGTAAGTCCTTCTTTTCTTTTCTTTTCTTTTTTTCTTTTTTAGTTCCTGCAGCCAAAAGTCTGGACCGGGACTGCGGTATCAGTGTAAAACTGTCTATGCTGTAGCCACACTTTAAACTTTGAAACGCCCAAGCGTCACCCTTTTTATTTGCAGACCTGGATTTTACTCGTGCCTTTTTTCCATTACTAGGTAGGCACTGGTACTAAACAAGCGATTTAAAGCCTTTATGTTCATGCTGCAGATGTTGTGCTGGTGTTTTTAATTTTCACATCCTTTCCCCCATCTCTATAGTTGTTCCTCTACAATTTACCTTGGATGCCATAGATGTGTCTTTTATGTTATGTCCACTATATACTTAGGCCAAAAGCTGCTGGAGAGAAAATTTCACTAATCTCTGTACAGTGACAATAAAGACCCTTGAATCCTTAAATCTCTAATGCTGTATTTCATCTATTACTCCCAATAAAAAAGTTCATTCAGCTAATATTAATCCCCAGGTTAAAAACAAAAGTCACTACAATGTAAAAGCAGCTCTGTGGGAAGTGTGGTGCAGTTGAACAACAGGAGTTAAGTGATTTTAGGTTCGACCCCCTTCAGGCCCTAGATGCAGGAAAAATGTTCTTTTGTGGACAACGTGTCAGTCGACCTCTTGTAGAACCCAGAGGAGCTAAAGCAATTGAATGTGATTTTGTCTCTATGTGGCATCCAGCATCTGCTCTGTGATGGATGTGAAGTTCCATTCTTATCTCTGAGTTGGAAGGATGCTACTGGAACTAGCTTTTTTCTCCTTTTTTTATTTTTTTATTTACACTGAGTGACAGTTTCAGTGAAGTGCCATATATCTATGATGTCCAGCCGGATTTATCGCAACAGATGTTGGTGCAGAAAAAAACCTGATCCTGTCAAACTAAACATGCATGGAACAGTCTAACAAAAATAAAAAAAATGAAACTGATTGAATTTGCATTGGAATTAGACTAAACGGAGCATCCAGAACTCTCATACTCGTTAATTAAAGACTCTCTTCTCTTACTCTTCTTACTACTTGACTGACAATTGTTTTCTAACCTGTGCAGCTTTCCTCTTCTGCCTGAACCAAAGTCTTAATCTAAAAAATATATATATATAAAAGAAATCTTTAAAATTGAGTGAAAGCAGTTGCTTTATCTTTCACTCAAGAAGAATCTCAAGAATTTGATTAAATAAATTAATTAATTGTGATGTTGACAAATATTCTTTTGCTTACATGGGAAACGAAAGCTTCAACTGCTGCTTCAACTGTCAAAGAAGACGAGAGGAAATAAAGAGGGAACGGATGGAAGCAGGACTCGAGGTCAGCCTCCTTTTATTTGCAGCCTGAATAGAAACAGCAATTTTAATGTTTATAAAAACTTCAACCTTGCCTCCATCATGATTAATACAGAGTGGCTTCAGTGCAGTCAATATTTGGTGCATGGCATAAAAAAAAAATCCATGTCAACTTAATACATGAACATAAAATACATTTTAAAAAAAGAAAGAAAATCCAAAAAACAAACAAACAAAAAAATTAACTGTATAACCAGCAGACCGCTCTGGTGATTCTGCTGGTTTGTGCTGAGGCAGGAAATAGAATAGAATAAGGAGTTTATTCATCACCACAGCGGGGAAATTAACTGTTCCGGCAGTAAAAACATTGGCGAAAAGAGAATTTTGAAATTATAAAAGACAAGACAAATAAAAATCAAAAACAATCAATCAAATAAAGTCGTAAAAGGTTTGATTTGTGCTGCTTGAGAGAAAAAATGAAGGTGAATTGAAGGTTTTAGTGTTAACGGTTGCTGGTGGTTACGGGACCCCAAATGCAGACGCAAGCCTGGTGCGCTCCACAAAACAAAATACACCTTTACTTGGGCGAGGCAGGTAAAAAACTGGTGAACAGAAAACTACCAATGGCGAAAACGGGGCCAAAAAACAGAAACAAGGAAGTCCAGGGTAATCAAAAAAAAAGGCAGAACGAGCGGGCGAACGAGCAGGAACACGAACATGAAACACACATCTACAATCCACATAACATACACATTCAGTGCGTCAAACACAATCAACATAACACACACAATCGACCTTCACATTCAATGATCCAGCAGCCGGGGAGCCGCTGGAAGCCTCCCTTAAAACCCAGCCGATGTGCTGCTGCTGGATCCTGGGGACCTAGGCCCTCTGCTGGTAAGGCAGAGGGCCCCACAACCGGATGCAGCGGAGGGCCCGCAAGCTGAGCCCTGACATTTAGGTTAGTATTAATGATTATGGGAAGGAAATCAACCTCAGGCATCAGTGGACCAGAAGGTACTTTTTGCAGAAGGGTGAGGCGTCCTTGTCTAGTAGCAAAACACTTCATTAGTTACCTGAACTGTCTAATGATGAAGAATATGTGTCATTTGAGGAGTTGAACATGACGTCTTTGGAAATCTCTGTAGATCAGAAGATTTTCTAAAAAAAAGCCTGATGGGTTTTTTTTTTTTTTTTGAGTGTTGTGTGTGAGCTGCCTGTACAAATGATAATGAATACATTTTGCTTTTTTAATCGTAATGCATTGTGAAAGTGTTGGTTTAACCACCCAGACACAGTAAAGCAAGGTAGAACTTTCACATTTCAAGATTTTAAATTAAATATTGCCCCGCGACACCACTGGGTATTCAGCGGGTAGGATAATGGATGGATAAATTAAATATTGAAGAAAAAGGTGCAGACCTCACAGTTTAGGAATAAAAGGTTTATTTTCCAGCTGAATGCTGTATTCTCTGTGTGGGTCAGCAGAGCCTGCTTCCATATTTGTGCTCTGTGAGACACTGAGACTAAGGTTCACTCTCAAGGTCAAAGTTGTGGGAAGGAACAATGTGTGAGTGTCAGGGAAAGATAGGCGAGAAATTTTGTGCCCGTTATTTTTCTCATACACACTCAGGTCTGAGGTATGCAACCTGGCAAGGGAGCAAACGAGAGTGTAAACGTTTACTCACAAATATGCACTTGGACCGTACATATCCTGCCTCCGTGCACATGCTCGTAAACGTAGACTGAGCCAGTTATTCAGCCCATCCTTCAACACTTCTGGGCCACTTTTGTGCTCAGCGGTGCAGAGAGGTTCTACAGCCAGCTGACAAGCAGATGAAGGAAATGCTTGTTTAAACAGACACCATGAGGTTGTGGTGCACAACATCATCCCTCTTTAAGAATGTCTTCAAACCTATCTCTGATTTTACTAGTGACTTGACATGCTGACATTCTGTCACTGTGTCTGAGATCCTAAAATACAAAATTTTCACTTTTTGTGCCATGTGAAAATATTTCCCACATCAAGTACACACACTATCTGTACTGGCTTTCTTCAGTAAAAATCCTAAGCGGTGTATCTGCATTGAGACTGAGTATGAGACAAGATATCTGAAAATGACTCTTCTCCTGACCTTCTTTCGAAGCCTGTCTTTCTGGACTACTGGCCTGCCTTCTCTTCTGTCCCCGACCAACTTTGGATTTGCCTTCCCGTTGCCGGCTCTGCCTGTTCTGGACTTTCCTACCTCGCTCATGCCCCGGTAACCTTACCTGCTTCCGCCTCTGACCATGAGACTGACGATCCCCGTTTAGCATCTGTGTAGTGGAAAAACGCTGATTTCTTTCACTCGATTGTGCTCATCTGGTTCTGACCTCGGATCCCGACAGGGTGGATGAGTAGGATGAGATACAAAGCATGCTAGGTGCCAGATCTTTTTCAGATGCTAATGCTGTTTACTTTGTCTGACACAGTTCTGATGAGATGTCTGATACATTCATTGCCAAACTCACAAGTGTTTGATCAAAATTCAAGTAGGACTGTTACCGACTTATGCTACCATCTTCTCAAGCCCGTTGTTTGGTGGACATATACAGGCTGACCTTACTGCTTTGAGCAGGAGTTAATTATTGTCAAGCCTGGATGGAGATCCATAGTAATGAGTCTTTTTTTGAGCAAAGCTTTCTGCTGGGAATGGTGATGATTATCTGTAACAAGTGCAATCAGATCCAGCAGATCGGTCCACACTTTCAGCGAAGGGAAACACAGGTGGGTGTATTTTTGTCTAGATCCTGGCTTTGTTACACCTTAAGATCATTTTTGTTTCTGGGTTTGCTATACAGAACTTCTTTAAGAAGGTAGGCTCCCCGCAATCACACAGAAAGGAGTGTGTGTGTGTGTGTGTGTGTGTGTGTGTGTGTGTCCCAACTCATGTTGGCCTGGCACTCCTCACTCTGATCTGTTGTTACCATGACGATGTCCACCATGCTAGGCCAATGCCATATGGTTGCTATGGTAACGTTTCCTCTTTTTTGGCCTGTGCTTGTGCATCAGGTGTTTTAGCCTGCTGGTGATGGCAGGTGGATGGTGGGTGTGAGTGTGGCTATCAGCATTCGTGCTGATAAAACTGGCAACACCGCGGCTGCAGGAGAACCTTACACATACCAGCGGCTGTCCTCCTCTCCAGAGACTGATGTCATGTGCTCGTACCTCCATGGGATTATGACAGCTTCACCTTTATTCTGATTCTATTCTATTCTCTATTTATGCCCAAACACAGATTTGAAACTCAACATAAACCCTCGCGGGTCAGAAAAGCCAGCTCAGTGGAAGCAAGGAGTATTCATGCTCTGAAATGATGTTATTAGTCTTTCTCGTTCCCTTATGCTGATATAATAAAAATACAAAAATGATGAGAGACAAGTCTTCACTGGGGCAACGTAACACACCTGAAGGTGGACAGATTCATTAAAATAAAATCAAAGCATTACTGAAATGTCAAGACTTTGCTTTGAGTGTGCGGTGGGCACTCTTCTCCATTTTTTCCTCATCTTCTTAACAGTGGCCAAGGGTTTCCTAGCCAGTAATATTGATAGAAGGCCAAGCGTGGGCAGGTTTTCTTACATCCTCATAGCATTTTCCTGTGGCATTGCTTTGCCCATTTCTACTACTTTAGCTGCTTTTGTTCTATTTCCTATTGCATTGCAACATTTCTCTCTCCTGCTGGTGGTCAGCAAGATGGTCGCATCCACACATCAAATGTTTTTCAAAGTCTTTTGTTTTAGCTCTCTGCTTGAATAAATAGGATGATGAGAGGAGAGTTAACAGCTATACAGCAGTTAGCATCTTACACAGTCTAAAGGACAAACGGGCAAATATTTACCAAGAAAAGAAAACAAGGCTCAGGGTGTGGTTAGCGTCTGCAGATCACCCACCATGTGGGGTTAGGGTTAACACAGCAAATCATCACCTTGTTTCAACTGGAACAAGTGCAGTGTGAAGTCCATCAGGTTCTAGTATTGGATTCATTTATCAACAAGATGTTTATCAGTGTCAAACAGTTTGTGAAGCATTCCATTTTGTTGATATTTTGCACAATGTCCCAACTGTATACTAATTTGATACAAGTGAAGCAAATAATGAGCAGTCTAACACGCTTCATGTCACTTTTGATAGACTAGTTAGTTATTCTGCTCAAGACAAGGTTATTTTATGCAGTAATAATGACAGAATCAATGCTGTAAAATGAAAACAAAAATTATTGTGTTCTAGTTCAGTATGTAAGTTATTTTTAATAGAGCAATAAATTATCAGCAATATTAGAACCAAACTAACATATGTCTACAGGAAGGCCTTTTTTATAATAAATAGATTTCCCTTTTGCGTTTTCTCCAAGATCCTCGTCAAAGTTTATATGCAAAGAAAAAAAAAATCTGTGAAATGAGATTTCAAAACTTGATGCCACTGCTATCATTTCTAAAAGATAATGTGTCTCCCTGTGGATTGTCTGGAATGTAAAATATTGGGTTGCATTGCAAAAGTTTGGGTCACAAACAGACATTCACAGCAGGAGAAGACATGAAAAATGGCAGGAAGCTACGGAGCCCATGCAGGACTTCGCTCTTGCCAGAGGAGAGGTATGAGTGTTCTCCATTGCTTCCAGTGTGTGTGTGTGTGTGTGTGTGTGTGTGTGTGTGTGCAAGAGTGTGTTGTCAGTGCAGATGTACGCTCTGTTCATCTATACGTGTGTGTTTGTCTGCAAAGCAGGGAGGAGGCAAATTCAAATCAGAGTGTTTTCGCTTTGTAATAAAGGCAGGTTTTAAAAACTGGGCTTTATAATCGTTTAAAATTAATGACGGACATGCATGAGCGCATGCACAAACACACTACTTGAGGCACTAATAAATTTATGTGACAAGCTCTGAAGCTGAACTCAAGGGTGTAGGGCACAGAAAGAAATCGATCAGACAGGTAGACCTGAAACATCTTTCAGTGTAACAAAATAACCATTTATCCATAAAAACGCTGATATTTCAGAGCTACTGATGAATAGGAGCTGAACAAATTAAACTGAGATTCAATCTGGAGACATCTTTCTTTCTGTCTGTGAGCACTCCCAGCCAGGACCAAGTCATGACTGTGATGATCTCATGGTCATGTTATAGCAGCATTTGCCTTTTTGAGTACAGTTTATCCTCCACCATCATTAATCTGCTGGAATTGATTCACTTTGGAGCAGCACTGAGAGGTAAAACTGCCCTGTGGGGAACGCATAATTGTCCTCAGACACTTTCATCCAGGACA
>CAAE01014646.1:529336-570173 GCA_000180735.1 Tetraodon nigroviridis | reverse complement strand
GGCGTTTTTTTAATTAACATTCTAATCTCAGCACTGCGTGTGTGGAAACCTTCATTTTTCCCGTCTCTTCCCTACTGTACAGGAGCTATTTTTGGGGCACTTCAGGACATCCTGGGCAGCAGGTCTGTGTCACGGGACTACTACAACCAGACAGGTCGCATTCCAGACTGGTGTTGCCTGAGCTCCCCTCCTCCTGAATCTCTGTACGAAGCAGGAAAGACCCCTCCTCCACTCATGAAGAGAGCCTTTTCCACAGAGAAGTAGATTGCGACATTCAAACAGCGTATTATCTTTACCTAACAGAACACCGCACTCATTAAGTGTAACATACTGTTATGTGTAAACTACAGACAGCTCTAGATGTTAGGAAGGTATATTTATCCCTCCTGCACTGACTAAAGACTGTTTGACCATCAGGGTGGAGCCTGGGATTTCTTGACCCAAAGACAGAACACCGTCCTGGGTTAACTTTAAGGGAGGGTCAAAATTGGATGGCTCCAAAAACTCCTTCCAAGGTGTGGAGAAATTTCCAGCCTAGGGTTTTGAAATTCCTCTGGCTTCACACAGCAGCATCTGTTGGTTTAGAAGTCTCACGTGTGGATTTGTTGAAAGTGAAACGACACAAAAAAGTGTTAAAAAAGCAGGCGTGACCACAGGGGGGAGGGGAAACACGTCGCAGAGGGAGTATGACGAAGCTTCTCTTATTTATTTTACCGCTTGGCTTTACTGCCCATGATAACACTTTTATTAGTTGGGTGGATTTGTTTATGTGAAATTTTCCACATTCCATCTGGAATACAAGTGCTGTTCCTGCCTGTCATGGCTCTGAAAAGCAGATCGAACAAAGAAAACTGAAATCAGCTACTTTTGTTTGTTCGTAAAGTGTAAACCAACCTTCCCGGCCATCTCATTCTGCTTTGTAACCTTTAAATTTAAACATTAAAAGCCTCATATTGCTAGCACGTTCTGATCTATGTTTCTTGTAATGGTGAAACTGTCGACATGGGAAACTATACAAGAGTATGCAGTTTTAAGGTTTTATGCTCAAACCATAATATTATGATTAGTTAAGCCTTCGATGACTGAACCCTGAGAGTCCAAACATGTCCCTCGTGTGTCTGATATGTGGACTAAATTTGTAATTTGTAGGTCAGCCTTCAACTGTTACATAACAATCGGCCGTCTGACTGAATTTAATCCCTGTAGTAGATGATTCCCTTGTTGATCTGTAACCTCTGAACTCTTGTGCTTGTCCAAGAATGAAGCTGCGTCCGTTTGACCTTTTGGGTCAGGCGCTCAGCGCCGGTCCCTCTCTGGGCTTGGGAAACGGTAGCATTACCCAGAATGCACCAGCAAGTATGGGAAGGTTCCTGCAGTCACATGACCTAGGGCGGAGTGATGGTACAGGTATGATCTATTTCTGGAGTAACGAAAGATTCACCCACGTTTACTAAAAGTGTAGGGCTACATGGTCCCACCTGCGGCTTCCGCCTTGACTGAGGGAAACCCCGGCCTCCCTTGATGGAGACTGGGACTGGGACTGGGACTGGGACTGGGACTGGAGCATCAGGGCAGTTCCCAGAGACAGAAAGTAGCAGCAGCAGCTGTCAGTTTGACCTCTGGAGTCTGAGCAGAGGAGAGGAAAACCCCAGAAAATGGGTGACTTATGGCTGGAGTGATGGCTGGGGCTTTGGGAATGCTGTTCACACACCCACAGATCTGTCAGGAGTTCACCTTTGTACGGGATGGTGGGATGTTAGGAGATTAAATGCTTCAATCAGCCTTTTGTGCAGAAACTTTATCCTCGTGGCGCCCATCTTGTCATTTAATTGAAGAAATTCATTTCTGGGCTCCTGGAGCTCCAGCTGCTCCACTGTCATGGCTGCGACGAGGGGAGGCTGGCTTATTGTTTCTCTTTCTGCAAACCCAGTTATCCCATAAATCTGTGGAAACACATCTGAGCCCTTCCTTCTCGGCCTGGCGCTGACGAAAACAGTGAGCGAGGCAGTTTTTGACCGTTTTCACAACATAAGCAGCCAGTGTTAATATTGGATAAACACAGCAGAAGTCTTTTATTAAAAACTGTGTTTTTCTAAAATTTAAAAAAAAAAAAAAAACAAAACAGTTTTTCTGCTGTTGTGTCACAAAAACCTCGTGTTTTATTAGACGAATATCCTCGTTAGTCGTTTGGTTTTGTAACTTTAATTAATAGAAGCGATAGCGCTGATGCTGCGCGCGCTCGGTTGCAGCTCGCGCTCAAGGGAGGGACGTCATTTAAAAGGTCGCGCGCCGTCCTCACGCGCCTTATCCGTTGTGCGGCACGCGGAGCCCGGGGGCCATCGCTCCGGACATGCAGCTTCTCGGCGGACCCTCGCAGCTCCTGCTGGCCCTTGTGCTCCAGGTCGCACCTGCGCAGGTAAACCTGACTTTAAACACGCGTCTGAGTTGCCCCAAACGGTTCTGAGGAGTTCCGACAACTGATGTTTACGATTAGACTGTTTTAATGTACATGTGCGATAAGTTAATGGAAGATTTCCCCGTAAATTGATGCATGAGTTTTGCCCAGAATCAGAACTAAAGCGAGATAAATGTTTGGGTTTTTTTTTTTTTTTTAAATCAGCACCAATGTTTTTTTTTGCATCAGCACTGAAAGGATTTTGTAGTTTGAAGCCAACCATTTTTCCATGTCTAAATTTGAGTTCTTCTAAAACTGCCTTTTTGGGTGTATTTCTGCACGTTTGCCGCAGTTTAAACCCAATGTTGTGTTTTGGAGCGCTGGCTGCAGGCAGCGGTCTGAAGGGTGTTCCCATCACAACAGTGTTGGCAGAATCCACACTGCGGCCTGAAATATGTCTTTGAACTGTTTTTATTGACCGTAAATCTCCCTTGAGTAAAGATAACGGCTACACTTGGTTGTTATTCTTTTCATTTTAGGTTTTGCGTTCTTGTGATACAAAACATTCTAATGTTACGGTAGATGGGGCTGCTGGCGGCTCTTCTCACCATTTTTTGCAGCGGTTCACCAGAGAAACCATCCAGCATCGTTGCTCGGAATTAAATGTGTGTGACGCGCGCACACACACACACACACAGAGCGCACACAGCGTGTTGCAGTACTCATCTGAGCCACAGGATGGCGCCAAATACCAAATCTCATGCCGCCCGCTGGTTTCAGCTTCCCTGTCTCTACCGTTTTAATTCATTCTTTTAATTAAGCTATTGGTATTAATAGCTATTTTTTTTACCTTATGCAGATTTCACACCCACCAGAAAGAGGTCCCACAAAAGGTAGCCCCTGTATTTTAACATGCTAAAAGACATTCTCCTGCTCTCGCTACCAGTTTGAAGACCTATTACTGAATTTTTCATGTAGTAATGATGTTCGAAGAGGTTTGGGCAAAGAGCATGTGTCAGCCCATGGAGCAACTGGTGGATGTGGAGCAAGAGTACCCTGGAGAGCTGGAATATACCTACATGCCTTCGTGTGTCCCACTTAAGAGGTGCTCTGGTTGCTGTGGAGATGAGCATCTGGAGTGCCAGCCGACACTTGAGAGCAACGTTACCCTGCAGGTGGGGATCAGTCTCTGACCAGACTGGATTGGTGAGAATATCCTGCAGCAAAAGAGACATCCAGTTTTTACTTTCCTCTCTTTTGTCCTCAGGTGATTAAAATTCAGCAGACTGTGGTATCCATGCACTACGTGGAGATCACCTTTGTAGAGCATCAAAGATGCGAATGCAGGTAAATCACTGATTCTTTCTATCAAAGCCGAAATTTGTTATAAGGAAGCTTGTTTTTCAATTGTTCTCCACCCCAGATTAAAGCACCATAAGAAATCCTTCAGTCATGAAAGGTTAGTCAGTAGATTTGCTCCTTAGCCCTGAATGCATCAGTGAACATCTGCGCTTTTCTCTGCTCTTCCTCCGCTGCAGCAGCGACTTTGTCAAGAACAAGCTTCGAAGGATGAAGCACAAGAAGGCGGCAGACAGCTGTGGGAAGTAAGAAATGGATTAGCTCAAACACACACACACACACACACACACACACACACACACACAATGTTTTAACTTTTACTAAAGTAATCATCAGTTTTAATCACTTTAATCCACCAGCCATTTTGTGGCATAAATCACTGTTTCTGAACAGCAAGCGTGAAAATATACCATTTTTAAATGAAAACCATGTGGCCCAAACAGAAGTGGAACCAGACTTCTAATCCAGAGTGGATACTCCACATCTGGTTCAGCCTTAGTCCAGATCAGTGCAGATAAATGTGCAAATGGCCACATGAGAGTGAGCAGAGATCAGAGGGGGGCAAACACCCCAGCTTGTGAACACACTTTATTTAAATACTAAATTGTCATAATAGTCGATTCACAGCACTAAAACATGGTGAAAAAGCAGAACTCTGCCTGTGAGCTGGTGGCTGTGAACCCAGCAGAGGACGGTGGGGCTTCGCCGCAGAGGCGCCGAGCGTGGCTGTTTTTGATTCCAGCCCCATGTCTGAGGTTTGGCAGCGGCCGGACCCTCCAGAACGAACCCCTCTGGGGTGCACGAGTCGCGAGTTCGCACACGGAAGCCACAACTGCGACGGCGAGTGAAGACGTGCGGTTTCATCTAGATTGCATCAACGGGCAGACATGTTGACAAAGTGTCAGAGACACATCTGGCTCGTTTTCCAGCCCACTTGTAGAGCTGATCGTTCATTTTAACGCTGAATGACATGGTGTTTTTTCATATATAAATTCACTGGTAAGTGACCTCTGACCTTATTTGTGTGAAGTCCTGACATTTACAGCAAAACGTTAACACGTCTGTAGGTGTGGGTGATGTTTGTGAGCTTTGTGGATGTGTGATTTATGGATTTTAAACAGTTTAAACGGTTTCAACGCGCCCTGTAAAATTGCCCCACGCTGCAATGTCATTCTTAGCACAAAATGCAGCAATTTATGGCTAATTCTTCTGAGCTCTCTTAGGTTTAAATATGAAAATTTCCTAAATAAGGGATAATCCATATGCAATCATTATTGCCTGATAGTTCTACCCTGACGTTTGCTTGACTCAATCTGTTTTTGCTCAGCAGTTGCAGAAAGTAATGATTTCTATCTTTTTTTAGGTGCCAGATGTCACAAAACAAGATAGACTGACAAAAGATGAAGAAAAAAACACCTCAGTGCAGATATTTGTTTTATTATCTTTGTGGTTTGTCAGGGATGGAAAGAAAATCGATTATTTTCATGCTAGATGCTTAAAATAGAGGCAGTATTCACCAGTCAGCAGGTGTGCAGACAATGATGGGATAGTTTACCAATTAACCATCAGATCAACTGTCCCACAGTGTCTGTGTTATCAAAGCCTCAGCAGAGTGCCTATAATGGCTATAAAAACTGGTCGTTTTATGTGTCCATAGAATCATTAAACTATAATATGTCACCGGGTTTTATGCTGTCATTAAATAAAATTGAATCCAAACAAGAACTCCCGTGTTGGCTGGAGCTCATCTCATTGCACTCGCCGTCGAATTAAAAGACAAGAAGGTATTATTTTTATTTTTGATGGTGTAATAAGCTTTTACCGGGTGGGCCAGGGTGAGGGTGGTGTCAGAAGAGCAGACTTAAACACACTTTATTCCCTGTTGCTCTGCTGAATGAGTGGACAGACCGTTATGGATGCAAAATGTGGTTTCAATCCTAATTTGTTGGCTTTCTGTCCTGGGCTGCGGGTACCAGGACCCACCAGTTCTGCAGACTGGAACCAGCCTGGAGGGTAAGTTAGTGACGGGACGCGCGTCTCCACGTGAGGACACGCTGTTCTGCAGGAGCGTGTCCGGTTGAGTGAAAAAACCCGGCTAAGTTGGGTTAACGGCAGGCCAATCTGCCTCTTATGTAATGCGCCAGAACATCGGAGGCGAAAGTTGGCGTCATGGTCCCCCCGACTCGCCCGGACGCCGCCGAGCACCTCCTCTGGATGCGCCGCTGAACACAATGTCCTCAACCTGCCACCGTCGGCCGCGGTCACGTTTTTCGGCTGCTGGCTCCTCCAGCCAATCAGAAGCGGCGAGCCCGACCGCGTGGGCCGGCCTCGCCCGCGAGGACGTGCGACGTTTCCGCCGCTCTGGCCTAAGCCACGCCCCCGACTCCCCGACATGGTGGGCTGTTTTTGACGAACTGCAGGTTCTTTGCGTGTCTTTTTCGGATCGTGGGTACACCGGCAAGAGTCCTTCAGTCCACCAGGTTACTTCGGACGCCGTGGACAAGCACACGACGGCGGCGGACGGTTAGTGCCAACTCCCTTTCTACGCGAGCGCGCAGCCAGGGGAGGGGCCGCGGGTCTCGTGTATTGTACCGTGGAACAGCGAGTTCTCGGGAATGGGGTTCTGGGCAGAGGCGCCTCATTCCGGACCCGTTCCGACGAGCGGCCCGGTCTAGCTGCGTAGCCGAGTCCCGTAGCTCCTGGAGCGGCTCGGTGTCGTCGGACCACCGCGCAGGTCGGAGTAGGTTGAACGTGTTTAGTTTTTCTCCGTCCCTTTGCTGTGTTTCTGTCTGCTCGGTGGTGGTAAAGTAGTCCCTCTGGCTTTGTTTTTCTTCTGCCAAGTTCACGTCAGCGATAATGACAACATTAATACTCAAGTAAATACAACTTTAATTTAATTCGTCAAGTTTTTGCTACTTTGTTGGCATATAAAGCCTCAAAATTGCCTTTGTTTATTGATGACTTCTGTATAATACTCTCAAGTAGTTGAAGCTAACTTCGGAAGTGGCTAATAATGCATCAAAAATGTAAAAAAATTACAGCAGATGGCATTAACCCGCTTTTTCAAGATAATCTTATCGCAAAACTATTAACTGAATGAAGTATTTTCTTTCTATATTAATGTAAAAAGCCCTTCTTGTCATGGAGGTAGGACAGGCTCTCTAGCTAGCTTCTGTTTTTGACACCTAGCATCCAAAGCTAGCCACAAAACACCAAAATCAACCTAAATAGATCAGCTGCTCTGGTTTGAAGAAGGCAATGTGTGTTTTAGAACCTAGTGTGATCACCTCTTTGTTTACATAAAGATAAGAGGGCGATGCTGTTATCTTGCCCCTAATGTTGCAACATTTTTCATTCAATGGCCAGAACTTGGTTTGCTCTGAGAGAAAGGACGGTGTCTGTCCAGCAGGAGAGGCCATGAATGGCAAGAGGAAAGCCGAGAGTCATTCAAGGACGGGAAACAGGCAGCGCGTCATGAAGGCCAGGGGCCTTCAGGTCGATTCGGAGAGAGATTCTGGATTTTCAGGTGTGAAACGATCGTATCTGTCACAGTTCTAACACAGACGGCCATCACACTGAAGCCAGGCTCCTCTTTCAGATGCCAGCTCGGAGCATTTGAGCCTGGTGGACACCACAGACTCTGAGGATTCGCCCCGCGCTGCTGTCCAGCAAGGTGTGAAGGCTGCAAGCTCTGGACCGTCCTCTCAGCTCGCTGTGGTGGGGGGCTCCTACTCCGGCCTGTCCCCCATGATCATCATGAACAACGTCCTCCTCAAACAGGTACGTCGGCCCTGACCACGCCCTGGTTCTGTAACGTGACCCTAACGGTGTGGAGCCCCCCTTCCCCGCTGCGGGCGAACCCAAGGGCCTGATTTGTGACATGCCAAAAATATGTCACTGCTCAGTTCTAAAAAGCTGCCCTTTGACCTCTGACACAGCCCAGAGTATTTGCTGACAGAGAGAAAGCCTGCAACAGTCAACCAGATGTGGCCCACTCCTCTTTTACAACGTGCATTCCCTTTGTTTTCTTTTGAGTCTGGAAAGTCTCTAAAACTACGTTTAAAAAAAGGCTAATTGTTGTAGTTAAGGAGCTGGAACCTGTGAATGTTTGCTTTAAAATCAATGCCTTATTGATTTCTAAGCTTCCGTGCGGTCAAAAAAAAAAAAAAACCTGTTTTCTTTACAGGAACAGTCAAGTTCTTGAGGTTAAACCGAGGAGAACGGAGTTTTTTTATTAATGTTTGTGAAGTTTATGGAGTGCTGTCATTTAACAACGTGCACGTGCATCCACTGTGCACGCATGTGACATTAAAAGTGGGCTGCAGGCCTTCATCACATCCACCCTGGTGATTAGTCACCCGCGTCTGTCTCTTTCTGGGTCGTGCTGAAGCTCTTCCTGGCAGCTGGTCGCTGGAAAGGCGTCAGCGCCTGTATGTACCATTTAAACAACTTTCTTCCATTTTTCAACCCTTCTGCAGCCTGGGGATAATCCTCCTGCCCTCAAACCCTGGGGCTTCCGCCCCACCGTGGAGGTGGTCCAGCCGGTGGTCCAGCAGCCTCAGGTGGTCTTCCTCCAGCCTCTGGTGTCCCGTCAACCTTCGCCGGCCTCCAAAGAGCTCTCGTCCAGACACAGGCGGCCCAAAAACTACCTTCCAATCCTGAAGTCTTACCCCAAAATCGCCCCGCACCCCGGAGACGGCTCCGGCTCCTGCTCCTCGGGGAGAGGAACTGCGTCCTCCCTCCTCCTCCTCCTCCTCCGGGTCGGAGAAGAGCGCCAGCCAGGCCGGTCAGAGAGACAGGCAGCAGAAAAGCGGCAGCTTCGGCTGCTCCGCTCCTGCTGCCCCTTCCAGTCCCAGCAGCGTCCCACACGGCCGACCCGAAGCCCCCGTCAGGGAGAACCCCTCATCAGCTGTCGGCCCGGCAGATCTAAGCAGCCTCGCGTGTTTCAGCGCCCCGGAGAACACCCAAGCGCTACCGGACCCCAGCGAGAGCAGCGCTGACATCAAGAGGAAGCGCTTCTGCAACACCTACAACATTCTGAGCAAGTCGGGCCTGCTGGACATCGCTCTCAGAACCAAAGAGCTCCACCGGCAGAACCGCCGCACCCAGAGCGAGCTGGAGCAGCTGAAGGAGCAGACGGACCTCTTCCTGCAGGCCCTGTACAGCGGCGACCCCGGCCTCTGCGTCAGGCTGCACGCCCGCCTCCAGGAAGCAGGCGGGGAGGCTCAGACCGGCGCCCAGGCCGACCGGAGCTAGACCGGGGCCAGGCGGCCACCCCGGGGAGGCCTGAGGAGACAGATGGAGCAGAAAGAACCACGCCCACACCCAGACTGTCACGCAGACGCCGCTGTGACCTACATTCCGCTCGCTGCAGACAAAGGCTTTGCGTTGCCCCGCTTATTTGAACATTTCACACTTGCTGATAAGAGCTGGTGGTCTCCTGCATCGTCGCTAGTTTGGATGTGTTTTTACATCACGGCCTTAGTATCCAAAGCAAGCCTCCCTGAAATTTGCATTTGCGCAAAAAAAAAAAAATTCAGACTTCAGCAGAACTCTGGGAAGCGTTTAACGGCAGCTATTGTAGCTCAGAATTTTTAAAAACTGTTGTAACATAAGCACACCTCTGGCTACCCTAACCCCAAAAAACCTGCACGTTAGAACAGAACGTGATTAAAAGCGTAGCTGTAAATCCTTGATGAGGGATCCGTTTATCTTCTGCGTCCTAATTACGTTAAAGGTTACACACCAGGGTTGTGTGTTTGTGACACCGTTGTTTAAACGATGCGTGTTTTCCAAAGGTGACCGTAGACGTGGACCACGGCACGCGTCTCTACGTTAAGTGTGTGTGTAGGTTCAGGACGGATGCGGTTTGCATGAGCGGAAAACAACGTTTGTGCTGTCAATGCTGTAAAAGTCTGACCCTTTTTTAAAAAGTGTGTATATATACGTGTGTCCTTGATAAGATAAGATGGGGCCAGATCCCACTGTGGCGAAATTCAACCGTTACTGTAGACTTTTAGAGAAGAAACATTAAAAAAGTGAGAGAACTAAACGCAGAAACCCCTGTATGAATATGACTGACCCAGATGAGCAGTATGGACGTTCAGGCTGGCCCATTTGGATGTGCGCTGGTGCACAGGCGGACGTGCATGCAGCAGCCTTATAATGGAGCTTCTTATAACCGGATCTTCTTTTGTCATCAGAAGAAAAAAGGCAACATGTTTTCTGAAACAGTTTCATCAGAGGGGTTTCTTTCCCACAATCATCATCATAGTTGTGGTCTTGTTTACACCGATCCGCTCTCTTGGTGGATAATTAAGGATATGGATCATTTATGACTGCGATGCCACTTTTATGTGTCTTTAAGTGATCGTGTGATCAAACAACTCCGGTTTTTTGGGTTTGTCGTGTGTGTTGGCAGCTTTTGTCTCCTGTGTGCATTTCAGTCTGCCTTTTTTTGGAAAACGCTGAAATTTTTGTCAATTTAATTGTAATGTCTCTTTTAGAATGATCAATTGGTGCACCAGCAGCAGTGATTGAACTGATCCCCAGCTCACATTCAACACTGACTTTTTGTTGTAAAAACCATGGGGAACCATTTAGTTTGTCCTGATTCAATAACAATTCCTAATATTTCCTGAAACACAAAACTGAGCTAATCAAATAAAGGGTGATAAAGGGCCATGTGTACTGTAGGGCTTTCTTTTTTGTACATTTGTCAGAGCCCGTTGTAATAAATGTCATTACAGAAAACAATTGTGTGATTTATTGTGCAATTTTGCACTGATTTATAGTTTATTTTTTATCATTTATTTGCCGGTTAGAATTCAGGTTCAGGTCCAGAATTGTACTCTAGTAGGACCGAGCCCCGGTAATCCACCAAACCTTGTTGTAAAACACCTAAAATCGTATGAAATGGCCAAAACCTTTCCAAAGAGATAATTTTATGGTCATTTTTATCTCTTTTTAAGTTGTCTGCTACTTCCAGACGGTCTTAACTCCCTCAGATGCTCTCTTCCGTTTACCTCCACTAGGTGGCGCCAAAGTCCCGCATGTGGACGCCAAACGCGGAAGTGCTCAATGTTTGTTCCCCTAGTGACTCCGTAGAGATTACCTGCTACTCTGTTTTGGGACAATATCTATTCTTTTTTTTAATGTCGCTTTATATTTTCGTAAGATACAAGGTAAAGTATTTAATCTTTAGGATCCTTGTATGTTTTGATTAGGTATGGAGTGTTTATTAGCGGCGAGGCTTTGTCACAGCACTGCTAACATCTTTGTGTTAGCCCCGGTAGCTAGTTGATGAACTGCTAACCCTGCTAGCTAAGTTAACCACGCAGCTTTCTAAATATCTGATTTTTAAGAAAACAACGATTTTCTAATGCAGCGTTGTCGCTTTAGCTACATCTAGATACCATTGCTCGTGTAGTTGTTCTTTTGGTCTTTTCTTTTTGTCTTTAAATATTACAGTTTTAACTTGTGACTAGCGAAGACGGAAGATTTGAACACTAAGACGTGATCTGTTGTTTTACAAGAGTGCTTGTGATGGTTTGGACTAAAAGATGACGAACTACGCCCTATGACCGACAGCAAATTCCCGATTTAGCAGGTCATTATTAAGGTAAATGTTTCATTTGCAAGATTTAAACCTGTCCAATGTTATTTGCGTGCATTTGAGCGCTATCAAATGTTAATCTGCAGGTTCTGCAAAGGGTGACCCATGCTTTCTGATGAGCTTGACTCCAAGCCAGAGGTAATTTGTTGCCATTGCAGGACCAGAAGGAAATCTACTCAGTGCCGGCCCTTGTTGCATTACAGTGTTGTTCCTTTCCAGCTGCTGGTGCAGTTTGTGCAGAACGCATCCATTCCGTTGGTGCAGGGTCTGGAGGACTCCGACTCCAAACACTCCTGCCTGCCTCTGCTGGCTCCAGCAGACAGCCAGCTGTGTGGCCCGCTGGAGCTCACAGGTCAGCGCCTCCTTTTTAAAACCCACAACCCAGAAAAGGCCGACAAAGACTGAAATTCTCCTAAATTCTTCTGTGCGTACACGAGATTCTTCCCATCCGACACTCACATGTTCGCGCTGGCCCAGACGGGTGGAGTGAGAGGTGGGGTGTGAGTGGAGGAAACACACTGTCCTCTTGTAGGTGCTAATCTGTGACCAAATGCCTCAACACTCCGAAGAGACGTTGTTGTCACCCTGTAACTGTTCTAATCCGCCCTAATCTAGACACCAGAAACACCAGGTTCCTGATGCACCTTTAAAAGTTTTCTAAATATGCTGTGATTGCGCGTCTTGCGCGGCTCTTCTCCGGATTCCTCGTGGTGCCGACAGGAGCCAGAAGTCACGCTGTGCTTCTTCACCCTCAGATGGAGGCCTGAGTCATGAGCCGGAGAATTCTCACTCCCTCTCGGAGTTCGGCGGGCTGTCGGAGCGGAGTCCGCTGGTGGTCCACACACATGCTCACCCGCGGGCCGCGGCCAGCCCCTCCCCGCTCCTGCACGACCTGCACCCGTCAGACAACACCTCCTATGTCCTTCTGAACCTGGCCAAAGGTGAGGAAAATAAAAAAAATCAGCTTTTCTGTCCTCTTCTCCAGGGACGGCGACGTCGGTGCAAAGTCCAAACTAACCATCTCCTCCCGGTTTTGGCCCTCAGGCATCACGGCCTCGTCAGAGTCGCTCATCTTCGCCACCGACGGCACCGGAGAAGACGAGGATGAGGGGGTGTCCTCGGGGGACTTCGGGACGGACGGCAGCGCCCCCTGGTACCTGCGGGTCCAGGAGCTGGCCCACGACAGCCTGATCGCTGCCACGCGGGCGCAGCTGGCGCGAGACGCCAAAGCCAGTCAGGACGCCAGAGCTGCCGGCGTCGCTAACGGTAACGTGGATGCAATGTTTGCGGCCGCCCGGCCCGGCTGCGGGAGCCAAACTCCTTTACCTGACCCGGTGTAGCGGCCCGGACTCCCACCAGTGTCTCTGGACGCGCCCGACGGCGCCGACTCCGGCTCTCGGTGCGACCCTGCTCACTTGTCTTCTCTGGTCGCCTAGGCGACCACGCACACAACCCGACCACGGACGGAGACAGGGCTCCTCAGGCCGGCCGCCCCCTCTCCAGGCAGATCCTGCGCTGCTCGTTCGAGGGCTGCTGCAGGACGTTCACCTGGCCGGCTCACCTGAAGTACCACCTTAAAACACACAGGTGCACCCGCGCCCTTCGTGACGGAGCTTTCGGAAACCCCGTCCCGGCTGAAGTCTCTTTGCTTCTCCCGCCCCCTCCAAGGAACGACCGGATGTTCAGGTGCGGCGCCGAAGGCTGCGGGAAGAGCTTCTACGTGCTGCAGAGGCTGCAGGTGCACATGCGCACCCACAACGGCGAGAAGCCGTTCACCTGCAAGGAGAAGAACTGCGGCAAGAAGTTCACCACGGCTGGAAACCTGAAGAACCACAGCCGCACCCACACAGGTACCAAAAGCCGGCAGCAGCAGGCTCCTCCATGGCAGCAGGAGCTTGTTGGCCTGTGGGTGGAGCTGTAACCCTCGGTTACGCTGTAGCTTATATCCCATCCGTGTGTCTCAAACCCACTTTATCGGATGCAGTAGTGCCTTCTTTCCTCTGGTGCATCAAAGTAGGTCAGTTTTTCACTCTCCGCTGCCTAAATGGGCCTGAGTCACGTTCGACCTTCTCCAGTAAGCAGCTTTCTTCTCCCAGTCTTTGTTTTGTGATGCTCAGCGAGTGTGTGGTGGGTGTCTGCTTCCAGGAGAGAAGCCTTTCCTGTGCGAAGCAGATGGTTGTGGGCGATCCTTCGCCGAGTATTCCAGTCTACGGAAGCATATGCTCGTCCATTCTGGTGAGGGAGAGTTTCCAGCTGTTTTCCTGAGCCCAGCGGCTGTTTTTGGTTTTTTTTTTAATAAATCAGAGGTGTGCTGCTGCTGCTGCTACAGTTTCTCATGCCTGAGTAAATGTACTCAGTTACTCTCTCTTCCCAGGCGAGAAGCCTCACCAGTGTGGGATCTGCGGGAAGACCTTCTCCCAGTCAGGCAGCAGGAACGTCCACATGAGGAAGAGGCACGGCGAGGAGGGGCTGGGCGGAGAAAGCAAGGAAACAGGTGGGTCTCGTCCCGCGCTCGCTGCGCTCAGCGGTTATGCTAATCCCGGGCTTATGTGGCCCGGAGCGGCCCATCCGTACTGAAATGGAGCAACTTTCAGGAACATTTTCTGTATTCATGAACACCCAGGCTGCCTTTCTGCACGTGTGTGAAAAAGCCAAAACGGCACATTTGGGTTGCAGAAATCGGCCCGTCGAGCCTCCTGGATAACTATTTCTGCGTGTGTGTGTGTGTGTGTGTGTGTGTGTGTGCTGACAGGGGAGGCTCTGACACAGAGCAGCCTGCTTGAGGCCGACGGTGAAACCATGACGACAGCGGTGGAGCCCATGAACCTTCACCACGCCATGCTGAGACCACCAGGTAGCGTTCGACCCGTTTTGACGACCCATAACGGCTGATCTCAGTTAGTTCCTGGAGGAAACTGGAAGCGGTTGAGGTGTGTTTGGGGTCAAAGGTCACGCCAGTCACCGGTGTCCCCGCAGGCGCCGCAGGCTCGGTGGTGGTTCTCTCCCAGCCGGACCAGCTGGTGACCATGACCGCCGAGGGCCACGCTTACGGAGAAGACGTGGTGGCCCTGCTGTAGACGCTCGCCGTCAGACACTTTCTTCCCTGTAGATATTTGTATTTAAAGAACGACGGTTTTATTTTAAACGAAAAGCAGAAGCTGTTTTTAGAAAATCTCATCCAGCTTTGAAAAGCAAACGTTCCCAAAGAGGTACCAGGACAGCTTTCCGAAAATATCACGCACACACACACGGGCACCGTTGTGTGTGTGTGTGTGTGAGTGTGTGGCATCTTTGTAAACAAGAGGTTCGAATGACGTGATGGGAGTGTGTTTATTTGCCATGTACCAGACATGTGTAATAGCCCATTATCAACCAAACACCTGCCATTAAAGCGTGCTAATGCGCCGTCATCACGGGGCTGCGTGTTTAAACTGTCCTCACTTTGACACTGTTGGGCTAGTCGAGGCCAAATCTGCATATTCAAAGAAACACGTTTCTCATTTACACCTCTGGTTTTAACACACAAACGCCTGTAAAAATTACCAAAAAAAACCAGTCCCTGCTAGTGGGAAAAATGTGGATCTACACATCAGATGAGTGAGATCAGGATGTGTTAGCTGTTGCCCAAATCACAGCTCTTATTGCTGCCTTCGCCTCAGCGGATATTCAGGCTGTAGAAATGGTCCAAAATGGCGCCTAAAGCCCAGCTGGACTCCACGTTGTTCACCTTCTTGCTCAACTAGATGGAGGAGGAAAAGAAAACCAATGAACTGGAAGCCAGATTTCCACATTCCTGAAGTGGCCGTACCTGCAGCACGGTGCTCTCCTTGAAGCCGAAGCCGTCCTTGAGCAGACAGGTGACGTAGGTCATGTCCATGCACAGGAAGGGGAGGACGGGCGGGTGCTTGGTCGTCTTGCTGCACACTACAGCGGGAGAAAGAGGCTCTGATGAGGGCGTCGTCGGAGAACGGGGCGTCTATCTGCCGCAGGTCTCACCCTCTTTAGCTTTCCTCTTAAAGTCCCTGACCTGCAGCGACCCTCCATGGACGCCACCTGCCAAACAGACGAGACTCGGTGGCACAAAGGCGGCGGTTTCTCCATAGCTCAACCGAATCCACTGAGACAGGTGCACCTCTGACGGTGGGACGGGTAATAACCCCCAGCTGGGGTGGAAATTACACGAGTGTGTGTGTGTGTGTGTGTGTGTGTGTGTGTGGGTACTAACTGATAAGGCCAGCATCCACAGCTCCGTCATAGTAATAGGAGAATGCATAGAAAACGGTGTTGTCTTCCAGCTCAAACGGCTGATGAATAATCCCCTTCACCGCCTTAAGTACTTCCTGATAACACGTCTTATATCCTGTATAACCTGGAGGGGGAAAAAGAGCTGTATAAATTATGCTTCTTGTGATGCTGGGAACATTATGAAAGGATGCATAATTCAACATTTTAATGAGCGCTTTTCACACTCGCAGAGATGAACTTTTGTGTTTATGTTCCCAGAAAGCAACCGTACAGAGGTGGAGGGTTTTAGAGCTCGTAGAGGAGGGAAGTCCAATCCTAGGCATGGCCGTGATCCAACCAGGTTTTCTGACCTACCGGGAGGTAAAACTTGCTCTGGCCCTGGTAAAAGCCAGTTTCTACCTGGGAGGACGGAAAACCCGGCTGGATCGACTGGATTTGGCGCTTCAGTTTTTGCATCTTTTTAAAACAATCAGATCCAAGTCTTTCAGTTTTTGGTATTAGTTACTGGTTATGGTTCCTTTACCATCGGGGTCACCGCTCACTTGATAGGTCAGGCCTCCGAAGCTCCATTCACCCCTGAATTTCTTCGGCAGGCAGGAACTCTTGAACACCCGCCACTCCAAATCTGCCACGATGGACACAGCCATGAGTGAAGCACTCAGCTTCACACACACACCGAATCACTGTGCTCTACCTCAGGAGACCACCAACATCTTTTACTTAACTCTGCATCCTTTCAACCCGATGCTAAGAGGCTCGGGCTGTTAACGCACAATTAATCACAGACGCAGGCTGTCCTCGTGCACGCTACCTTTAGCCTCCAGAGCTCCCAGTGCGGCCAGTCGAGCTACCATCTGCCCGTTTCCAAGATAACTGCAGGAAATCATATCATTTACTAATAATTCCTTGGAAGAGATGTGATGCAGATCAAAGAATCGTACCTGTGGCTGTATAATTCAAATGTGGTGTTGAGGACATCAAATCTGGCAACATAATCTGCTCCAGGAACATCTTCAATGGTTTTCTACAGTCGGGAATTAAGGGAACCATTAGTCTCTCATCAGCCGCGTCACCATCTCCCTTTTCTCTTCCCTCCCTCACCATTTCTGATGCAGCCTTATATCAGCCATAACCTAGACGGCCTTGAATTTAGGAGATTAATCAAAAGGAAAAAGGGTCATTTGGAAAAGTGTTTCCAAGAGTATCTAAAGTGATTGTCTTGGTCTGCAGTCACTCAGACGCGCAGAGACGGAAGCAGCCAATTCTCTCGCTGTTGGTCTCATTTAATTTTCTTCACAGAGCATCAATATGAAATAAAAAGTTTCATAAGCAGCCAGAGGCTTTAATATTTCATGCCGTCGATGAACAGACTAGAGATGTAGACCGTCGCACCCGCTTGAATGTTTTTCCCGGCAGAACATAAATTGCGAACAGATTTTTATGATGATGAAAAATGTGATTCAACGTGTTCCTTTTTTTTCTCTCCCTGCAACTCGAGTTTATTTTAGCACTTGCTGAAGAGCTTAATTGGTTCAGAAATATCTCGACACTCGAACGCACCTTGAGTTTTGGCAGGAACGTTATCTGTGTGGATCCTCCTCCCAGATCCAAGATTCCAACTGTGCTCTCGCTCTCCTTCTTCAGGTGACCTAAAAAGATTTCCTACTTTAATCCAGCAGCCACAACAAAGAAATGGCCTCGTTTTTGGAACTCAAATCCTATTGATGCGCGGAAGTTACATAAAGCCTGAGTCTATAATCCAAATGAGCACTGGCAAAGCGGAGAAAGCGCAAAATATCGGACGTGTGCGGCGCTCACCTGTCAGAAAGTTCATGGTTATCCAGGCCAGGATGCCTACATTTAGAGGATTAGCAGAGACAGGCGCACAACAGGGAAGAGTGAACAGTCATTACGGGGATCATCTCAGAAAAGCTGACATCGCTTTTTCAATAAAATTATACAGGTCGACAACCGCGAACACGCGTAAACACACGAGGGGTCATTTTAAAAGGTAGGCGTGGCACACAATTACATACGGAGGTAATTACAGCCTCTGTTTGTGGTGAGGAGTGTTAAATAATAAAAAAAAATAAACGCTCATTGGGAAAGTAGGACGAGGGGATGCGCAGAGTCAAGTCTGCCACGAAACTGGGGAGTTTGTTGCTCGCAGGGGTGAAACCGGCGGACAGACGTTACCTTCCTTTGTGCCGTTCATTATGCTGACGCTGTTGTCTGGCACAAAAAACGGAGACTCGTCAAAGACACGTTGTACCTGTGGGAGGAAAATGGAAAAAAGGCAAAGAGAGAAATGAAAGAAGCAGCAGAGAAACGGCCCTGATGGTCTCCACTGTAACGGCAAGTCAAAGGGATTCTTTCCTTCGGGGGCCTAATGAAATATCACTTATCTTCCAAGAGGCCCCAGGGCCACCCATTAGGATCTAATCCCCTCTGCAGGACCCTCCCAAACTAAGCTCCCACCACACTGCAGATCTGGGAAAGGCTTCCATCTAACAACTCCCAGGGTGACGCATCCGATCTTGGCTGTGACCGTGTTTCACCTGGTCCAGGAGAGCCTGGGCCTTCCCCGCAGGCAGCAGCCGGAGCCCCGCCGTGGCTCTGAGCAACACCGGCGTCCTCTTCCACTCCAGACGGGGGACGGCCTTCTTGGCCACCTTCAGCATGGTCCTCACCGTCTGCGCAGCCTTTGAAAACACACAACTACCCTGAATATAAAAGGCTGAAAAACATCCGTAATGACGTTCAGCAGTGTGTGTGTGTGGGTGCGTTTGTGTGCACTGGACGCTAAAATAATCCCATCCAGTTTGTTTCCTCAGACAGGTTTTGAATCTATATTTATAATTGTCAAGGGAGGTTCCGGCACAGATGATTTCCAGAACCATCCCTGTGTGACCCCAAGAATCATCCCCAATAAAGGCTGTGCTCTGATTCATGGTCACGTCTCTCATCTCTTTGCTTGTCAAGTCGGGACTGGGGTTTTATTTTTTTGGCCAAAAAGTAGCAAAACACACTTACATCTGATTTCATCACTACACTAAAAAAAAAAGGACGCCACATTGGGCAGACACATTTTTATAAATCCTGGGGTGAGGTTAAAATTCTGAAAATTCTGAAATTTACATTTACTGCCAGAGTTTCTTGACACATGAGTTTTACTTCCACCCTTTTCCAGGAAGGAATATATGTAGGTAAAGAATACAGATTTGATTTAAATCTATGTTAATGAACTGCTAGCACACTTATCCCTCCTCCTGTCTGCCGTAAACGTCAATGACTTTAAATGCACGAATGGAGTCCTGCTGAGGTTTTCCAAGCACGGCTGGGCTCAGCGGAACCGATCAGACCAGACAATGAACTCACCATTTCAGGGCTGTCGACGTACGCTGACAAACCTGGCTTCGTGGAATAGAACATCTCATTGTCCAAAACTGGCAGCTCCTCTAGAAAAAGGGAAAAGGACAGAACATCCACCCACATCAAACAAACCGTCGCCGTTAACGGATTTTAGACGCCTAAATCGTCTTAGCACACATACGTGGAAAATATCTGCGTGGTTAAAATGAGGCCTGTTGACTAGAATCTGACTAAATAGGATTATTACTTAAAAAATTAATGCAGTCAAGGGTAGCAAATGCACTCTCAAGCGGAGAGGAATCCTGACAGAACTGGAATCGCAGAATATTACTCAGTGTTTTGTAGTGGAAATAGGTTGATTACAGGCCCCCGCCGCTGCAGCGGGACCCGCGCGCCATTAAAGGTTACCTTTCATCCTTTCCTGAGGACAAAAAGACAGTAACACGAGCCGACGCAGCTCTGCCAGGGCATTACCCGAGTGGGTGTGGATGAAGGTGAAGACGTGGATGCGCGTGCCCGTGCTGCCTGCATCGAACATCACCGCGTAGAAGATGTGGCTGGGGTTGGCCGAGCGGCTGAGGCGAGGGAGGACGTCCCCGGTGCTCCTGGACAGATCCAGCAGAGAGTTCACGAGCAGGACCAGGAGGAGAGTCCAGGCTGACCGCTTCATCTTCAACCTGGAGATGGAGAACGAAACCGCAGATCGTTTACTGGATGGAATAATCAGGCAGAGCAGACTGTGCTGATGACCAACAGGGTGTGTTGTCGCCTGTCAACCAGGAGATGATTATGAGGTGATTCGGGTATTTGAACACACCCTCAGACTCCTCACTCACCAACCAGACGCGCGTCCCAAAAGCCACCTCTGCCTGCTGAGTCAACAGCTACAGCGTGCAGACGTTACACCTTCATCCTGTCACACTTTGGACGGTCATCCTACGATGTGAATGTTCAGCAGTTTAATCACCATTCACACTGAAGAAAAACCAAGTTTCATGGATGATACTTTTTTTTAATGAAAGGAACCCAAAACCTCTCCAACAATGTTCGATAAAGCTGTATTTTTAAAGCGCTTAGGGCTCTGTGGGTGTATTAATTCTAAATTGACTGACAAACAGAACCAGAAAGTCCAGAAACAAAGTAAATGATTATTGAATGTCGGCTACGTATTTAAGCAAAATGGTTCAAGCTGAGCAGGTCTCACTGCACTGGCTGTCACTTATTTATCTTCTATATACTGTTGGAAAAACATTTAAAAAAGCAGCACAGCAGGCAACAACTCACTGGAATCAGAGGTGATGTCCATAAAACTGAAATGTGTAAAGAAATTCTACCTTTTGTGTTTTAAATAGCTGTTCAGACACTAAATGTTTGTCAAGTCTCAGGAAGACGCTCCAGGTTTGGTGTTGAGGGGAAAAATTATATAGCAACTTTTTAAAATCTTTTCTTGAAATGTAAGAAAACTACTTAAACTCACCACGACGGAAGTCTGGTCTTTGTCGGAGACGACCTGTCGCCAGTTCCAGCCAAAAATAATCACACTTCCATCTTTTTTTTAATTTCTATTTTAAATAAAGGACCTAAGACGTTCATAAAACGTCAGCTTTACACCTCTTTTGAGTCTGTTCCTACTGCCTGATGGTCACATATTATTTGTAACTGAATCATGTTACTCTGACAACACACAAATATGGACATAATATTATCAGAGAGGCCAAAACATGTGCCAAATTAACCTTTATTCACAGCTGTGCAGTTTCTATAACAAGTATTGAGTAAATATGTAGCCACATGGGGATGAAACAGGGCGGATATTTTACATGACTGCAAGTATGAATGTGTTTAACACCCGTGTAAAAAACCCCACCTACCTGACATGTACACTCACACCCACCGCAGTGTGGCGACACAAAACTATACTCACTGATGAGGCAGATATGTAGATATCCGGGAGCATTTCAGATGGAGCGTAGGAGTGGATGATTACCGATTCACACAACTGACCAGTGATGGAGCAGAACAGGAGGAAGACCGAGAAGGACCATCAAGGGTAAAACCCCTGACTGGGGGGGGACAGAGCCAATCAGAGGAACTAGCACCAGGTATCCCATCAACCCAGGTGAACTCTCTACGCGCTGCGCTGTTCGTTTTTGGGGGCTTTTCCACCAACACGGAGCCAGAGAGCTTGACAACCACACTCATCAACTGCACTGGGGGGAACTAATCTCTCATCTTCAATTTCTTCTTAAGGCATGTGGGGGGGTCAGGGAAAGTACTGCCATTGCCGCTGCCATTAACGTCCCATGGTTGGCATGGTAACAGCGGGGGTCGTGACGGTGGCGTCCTCGGCCTTCCACTGTGAGGTGACGGTCTTTATCTGAGTGTAGAACTGGATGCCCTGGAGGAAGGAAGACACAACCTCTCTCTGAGCTGCAGTAATGGCAATAGAGGCCCCTTCCGTGCACGCGTGAAGTGCACGAGGCTCTGACCTGTTTGCCGTAGAAGTTGGTGTCTCCCCTGAACGAGCCTCTGGAGCCGGTGAAGGAGAACATGGGCAGGGGGACGGGGATGGGCACGTTCACGCCGATCTGCACACATTGTCCTCAGAAATCAGCACAGTCGCCCACGCTCCTCTGAAACACCTGAGCAGTCGAGCTCAGAGCAGTGACGTGGTTACGAAGAGGTCGGCGATGACTGGTCACGCAAAAAAGTGAAGAAATAAATAAAAAAAATACACAATCCGCATTTTGATTGGTTCTCAATCAACCCGGCGGCGGCTATGCAATTTTCTCTGCCGCCAGGCGTGAAATCAGCCGGGAAAACGAAGGCAGTCGCCAAGGCAACACTTAACGTTTTCCACGTTTCCATTGTTGGCCGGATGAATGAGAACCTTCTTCCGGGAGAATGTGAAGCAGTAACGACAAGAACTAGGGAAGCAGAAGAAGGGATGTGTTTTAAACTGATGCTGGTAATTACTGGCTCACGGGGACCTGATGATGACTGAAGCAAATATAAAAAATGTTAAAAAAAAATAATATATAACAATGTTGCTGTTCTGCTTCAGTCTGACACATCTTTAGTGTACATCAGGTAAGATGTTTGCTAAATGAATGAATGAATAATGCACAAGTGAAATATGCTTTTCCTTCTCTTAAAATGTAACTATTTCTAAATGCTATTTACTTTCCTACTTATTTACTTGTAATTCTTGCTAAAGCTGCAAATTTAAAGGAGCACTACATAAAATAGCTGCGACCAGCTCAATTGGGCCTCCCAGCCAAGAAAGGGTCACAAGAACTGAAATAAAATGTCTTTTTAAGGAGAAATGAAACCATCTCGTCACTGCTAAAAACATTTTTTTTTTTTTTTTTTCCCAAGTCGATGGTAAAATCAGCAAATCACTGTAATCGTGCCAGCTGCATTTAATACCTGGGCTTCTTTACGCGTCACCCTGTAATCAAACGGTTCCTAAAATAGTCTCTCACCTGGCCAACATCCACCTCATGTGTGTATTTGCGCGCCGTCGCCCCATTAGAGGTGAAGATGGCTGTGCCGTTGCCATAGGGATTTCTGTTGATGATGGCGATGGCTTCGTCGAGACTGTCAGCCTCCAGGACGACGAGCACCGGTCCGAAGATCTCCTCTTTGTAACAGGTCATGTTTGGCTGAAACAAACAGCAGCAGCAGAAGGATTTTTAAACCTTCAGCCAGCAGAGCATCAAATGATTTAGCAGCTCTTAACGGCTGCTTTCTGCCTATTCAACTGCGCCATTTTTACCAGGAGAAAAAAACTTTAGCAAGTTCAAAATGCCCCTGAGAAAATGCACATTCAAAGCGGATGAATCTAACCCTGACTGTAAAAGCGTCCTGATATCACAAGGGACTTTAGAGCTAGTTGGAAATGGACTTTTCAGCGGCGCTCTAGCACACCTATTGTGTAAAACTTGCTTGGATTTATAGGTTTCTTGTGTTCGATAGTAAAAAAGTGTAGCTAATTCATAAATATTTTCCTTCCATTAACAAAGAGGATATAAAAGTAAATGAACCATACATTTCCTTGCACCAGACTTAATTAAAAACTCACCGTGACATTGCTCAGGATAGTCGGCCCCACAAAGTTTCCGTTGTCATATCCGGCGACTTTGACGTTCCTCCCGTCCAGCAGCACCTTGGCACCTTCCTCCACCCCCGACTGAATCAGAGTCTCCACTCTCTGCTTGGCTTGAGGAGAGATCAGGGGTCCCACATCCGCGCCGGGCTGATCACCTTCAACAAAGCAGAGGCAGAAAAGGAGTAAGAAAGTGATATAATAAGGACACGTGCTGTTTGAAATGCAAATTTGCACCGACACAGATACCTGCGTTCACTCGCAGCGATTTGGAGCGTTCCACCAGCTCTGGGAGCCACTCGCGAGACTCCCCGACAAAAATAGCGCTGGAGAGGGCCATGCAGCGCTGGCCGGCGGCTCCGAAGGCGGCGCCCACCAGCTGGTTGATGGTGTTCTCTTTGTTTGGCATCGGGCATCACGACACCGTGATTTTTGGCACCCTAATAGGAAAAAATGTGGAACACAAGTCAGCTGGGAGTCTCTTCAGCAGTACAGGAGGATGGAGGTTTCATACAGCCAGCGCACTGAGTCACACGTTACACATCTCTGTGACTGACAGCCTCCTCCTGGGCCGTTGCCTTGGTAACAACAACAAACCCCCCCCCCCCCCACCCCCAAAAACACAGCGACTGGTGGAATTTAAGTTCTGAAAGTGCACATTAAAAGCCCGCTGTACCATATTGGACTGCACTCTCTTGCCGTTCTTGGACCCGCGCTCGTAGATGTACTCCCCCGCTGAGTTGGAGCCCACAAAGCTGATGGCTTTGATGGCCGGATGGTCACAGATGAAGTTCACCGCTGCAAAAAGACACGGACTGGTAACGCAAACGCATTTCTTTCATTCGTTCCGCAGCCTGAAGGTACACAAAAATAACATACAAAATCTTTGAACGCACAGATTCTTCCTCCCGCTCCAAGCGCTCCTGAATTACTTACCGATCGAGGCTGCGCTTGTTATGGAAATTTCTAATCTGGGAATAGCCGGGAGGTAGATGACAAGTGCTGAAATCAACCGTCGACCCCAGCGCTCTTTCGCTTCCTACTCACAGGCTTCTGAATGAATATCGCCCTCACCCGCGTGTTGTCCGTGGATGATGTTGAGGGTGCCGTCCGGCGCCCCAGCGTCCTGGAGCATTTTGGCTAGGAGCATGGTGCACCCTGGGACCCGTTCGGAGGGCTTCATCAGGTAGGTGTTGCCGCAGACCATACCGATGGGGAACATCCACAGAGGAATCATGGCGGGGAAATTGAAAGGGGCGATACCGGCACACACCCCGATGGGCAGGCGGTAGGTGTAGGTGTCCATGTCCTTGGTGATGGAGGGTAACGTCTCCCCCAGCATGAGGGATGTGATGCTGCAAGCATGTTCCACCACCTCTGAGAGGAGGACAGAGAAGAAAAAGGTCTGCCTGAATACTGGAACAAGCTGTAAGGAAGATGGAATTGCTAATTTTTCCTGCTTAAGCCGTATTTTTCTTATAAAACTAACCAAACCACTTCGTTTCCAAGTGAGCAAACACAGATGATAATCTGTAATGTTGCTATGGAAACAATCTGTTTTTCAGCTGACAGGTGAACGTGGGGATGACTCAAGAAATTCACCAGGTTGGCTCTGCTTTTCACTACCCAAAATATAATTTGTGTGCTTGAATCTATTCATTTCTCATTAGGAGAGCAAATGATGCAAGCAATCCAAACAGTGCCAGAGTATAATTACTTTTATAATATAGTGGGATGAAAAAAAGAACAGTCTGGAGAGTGTTTGCCCAAAATTAAAAGTAAAAGGGGGCTTTGTTGAAAACCATGCTGATGGGTTTTTTTTTCACTATTTAGAACAGAACTATGTCAGTGTGACCAGGTAACACTCACACAGAAAGATGTTGAGAAAGTCATCTCGAACTTTGATGAATATACTCTTACACACTTACACTTACAAACACAAATGTGTCTCTTAAAGCAGCTCTTTGGAAGAGACATTTACAAGAAAGTAATAAATCCCCATTAAACAGTCACAATCTTAATTTGAACTGGCAATTTCACAACATACTCCTTTCACAATATTGCCAATACTGCAGTAATGCAAAAACTGCACACTTTAGACTGTGGTTGGTACATTAAACATTCAGGACAAATAACTCCTTTTACGCAAGTAAGCAAATTTCACTCACGGAGTCCTCTAAAAACATCTCCTTCTGCATCAGCAAGAGTCTTTCCCTGCTCCAGGGTGATCATTCTGGCCAGCTCTTTCTGCAATATGAAAAAAAAAATGGATATCAAATGAATTCAACTGGTTTTAGCATACAAATATATGCTGATAAAAGTGGTAACTGGGAGGAGGCGTTTCCCTACAATGTTATCTTTGATGAGCTGCTGGTAGCGCAGGAAGATCTGCTGCCTACTGAGGATGGAGGTCTCAGACCAGGAGTGGAAGGCTCGGGAGCACGAGTCCACAGCTGCCAGCATCTCCTCCTGGGTGGCTTTGGGAACCCGTCCCACCACCTCATTAGTGGCCTGAGGAGGAGACAGACAGGTTGGAAGTCGTTAATGAGTTTACAATCCTTCATTAATATTGATGACCAGTTGTTTGTTTTCTATTCTGTAAAGGTTGGATATTTCTTTGTGATAAAAGCAGATGGCTGCATCTGCGTGTCAGCCGATGGCTGACGGTTAATGGCACGACTGCAGCTTTATGGAAAGCAGGACCGGTGAAGTTATGTCCCCTCAAAGATGTAGCAAAAATAGAGGAATTTCTCCTCAAAGTCGCACAGACAGTTTTATATGGCAGTACCTTCCTCGGTACTTACAGGGTTGTGAATATCCAGCCATTCAGAGGTGCTGGACTCCACAAATTTGCCATCAATGAACAGCTTGGTGGTGGGCTTAAAAGAGCAGAAATTTAGAATTTGATTAGATTTACACAAATAATTGTGCCACTAATCATTTGAAAGACAAAAGAACCTGTGCTTAACATGCAAAGCTATCTATGGTTGATTTATAAATAATCTCACCACAGAAGCAGAGTAGCAGCGACCCAGCTGTAGGGGCACCTGCAACAAACACACCAGCGTTTACTTTTACAATCCATGCAAACAAAGCGGTTTTGAATTTACCATGAATGAGAGTCACATTAACTTTATTATAGTTGGGATCGCTTCCAAACTCAGGTGAATTAGACAAAACTTAGGCTTCGCAAAGTCTTTAAACCTGTTAAAACCTGTTCGCAGATTTTGTGCAACGTGCGCACTGCATGACTTTGCTAGCTAGCGGTCCAAGATGTTAGCTCTTCTTAGTTAGAGTCAGACAAAAAAATACCTGCCGTTTAAAAGTAAGTTTGTCTCACCTTTTTGTTTAAAACGGATCGGAGAAGTGCTGCCATTGTAGTGAGGCCGGTTAATGTTTTGTCTGCCCCAAAACCCTTGAAGTGTCCCACACAAAACCGGAATAGTGGTGAACTTAAGCTAGCAGTTACGAGGGGCGCAACTGTGCCTGATAACTGATTTACAAATCATCGACGCTGTAGATTTCAGCGCGTGCAACGGGTGCACATGTTTTGGTAATCAGTGAAAGCTACTTGTTACGTAATTCGTTGACTGCTGCGTGTGGCCAATCGTTGTGCGCGGTTCACGACACACCCCGCAGCAGACGAATCTGATTAATTAGTTTAAATCATCTCGATGTGATTTCGTCTTATTCATGAAACGTGTAGAAAAATAAGAAAATGAAGGGAAGGTCGGTTTGAGGTTCAATGTACTTTTCCAAAAACAACAAGAGCGGGGGGAAGTTATCTTGTTCTAGATTTGAAGAGGATTAAGGTGTCGTTTCCATAGCAACTTTATGCGGACAACATGGAGTTTTTGCAGTGGAGTTGTCATGATGTGGCAGAATGGATCGAGTCTTTGGGATTTCCACAGTACAGGGTAAGGTAATGATAACATGACCTTTAAAAAGAAATGTCAAATCTAAGGTGTAATATCGAGTTTTGTCCTTTTGACTTCAAGGCATGTTTCACGGAAAACTTCATCAGTGGAAGAAAACTCATTTGTGTTAATTGTTCCTCCATGCCAAGACTTGGAATTACAGATTTTAAAGACATGCAGGTAACCAAAAACAGCTTTCAATCTAACCTTTAAAAAGGTCGTTTTCATCCCAGAAGCTAATTTGCATGTCAAATATATCACGCACACACACGAATAGCACCAAAAATGAAACTATTACCTGTCTGTATGTCTTACTGACTTACTACACGTAACATAAGTGATCATACATTGGCACAGGCCTTGGATGAAGGCCTGCGGGTTAAAACCACTAAATGTTATGAATGGATTGCTGGCCCAACCCATAGTAGGCATTTCTGTTGCTGCTCTCCCAAGAATTTTCAAATCTGGAGTAAACTGACTGCAGACAGTCGATTATGAGCTAACTCAACTGCACATTCCATTTAGCACTGGAATGTTCTTCTTTTGAACAGCATGGATTCCAATTAAAGTTCTATCCTGTAACCCAGCATCAGCGCCAGAAAACAGCTTAAATTACACCATATGTTTCCCACAGTCCAAGTTTTTTTTTTATCCCTCCCTGAGGTCAGAACTAAATTGGCTGAAAGTAACTGTATGTAGCCTTTTCTTTACCGCATTAGCATCAAACCGCATGTCTCGAGATTGTCCCAGTAGCCTGTGGCACGTCTAGTCCGGATTTATAAGCCATAACTCATTTATTTTGCCCCTTTTGCTCATTGTGCTGCAATCTCTCTAAATAAATCCTCAGGTGCCGTGAGTACATTTAATCAAAAGACTAAAGAATGCTGCGTGTGCCTGCAGGTCATCTCTGCCCACGTGTGCAAGTTGCTGGGAATCACCTGTACCCCACGGAGCAGCAGCAGCAGCGTCGCCGACCCTCCGCGGGACGTTCGGGCCCTGTTCCTGGAGAAAAAGAGTCGGACAGGTGAGTGGGCAGACAGCCTCACCTACCAGCAGTTCCTGGACGGCCTCCACCGCCTGGCGTGAATCACGACGCTAAAGGAACAGAGAAAGAAGGGAAACGGAGACATGTCACTGTCAGTTTATATCACCAGCTGTCCGCTCGCCATGACTCTGACGATACACTCACTGAGTGGGTCACATGTGGACTCTGACATTTACACTTCCCACCACATGGATGCTTGGGTCTTTAAGGGTTTTTTTCTTTATATTTCTTCACACTGAAATTGGAAATGAAGGAAATATCCACTAATTGATCTGACAGGAGAAATATTAGTGGCACGGATGAAGTGACCTTCCAGGTCTGAATAAGTAAACCACCGGGCTGCTTGGATCATGAAACCGGATCTGTGGATGAAGAGCAGAAGACAACCGACTCCTCTGTTAACAAGAGGCAACGAGAGGCCCTGAGAGTGTGTGCAGGTCACTGCTCTTAGGGATTAAAAGCAGCGTCTGCAGGAACTCTGATGCTGAAGCTAAAGGCCCTCCTGATGGTTGCATCAGAACCCCATGGGTCCGGGGCCAGGAAGACCCAACGGAAACCACCGCTTTCACTTTTAGCCAACTTTCCATCTGCACTACCAGCAGAAACGTGTTTGGCTTTACACGCCAGCTGTCCACACACCAAGCATTCCTCTATCACCACTGTGCCTTGTAGACTTTGTAAAAAAAATGTGTTTTTAATTGATTAAAAAAGCTTGAGTGATAATTGATCGAAAGTCTCAGTATTATTATTTTTTGAACCCAATCAAGTCAACGCACACGCACCTTTCTTGCACCTCTTATTGGAACGCTGGGGAGGTGCGTGTGCTGCTTTTGCAACTCCCAATATTTCCAAATCTTATCCCGTCTCTCCAAATCCGCAGTTCCAGGCCGGTCCGCCTTGCACGCTGGAGCTCAATATACATGAATAAATGATGACGCCTGCCTCCGAGATGAGCTGGGAGGCACCGCATCTGTCTAGATACGCGCACAAATCGTCTCTGTGCACGTCCGAGCGCGCTGATTACCATTCCGAGCACAGAGATGGAGCCGGGTCCGTGGTTGACGGCATAGTCGTGGTGCTGCTGCTGGTGGGGAGGGCAAGACCGATGCGATGGGAGGGCTGGTGTCATGCGACGGCAGCTACCTTTCGGCCAGTCTGGATTAACTCGCACTGAGCCCTGGGAAAGCGTCACCAACATCTGGCCGAACCGAGCGCGGCACCAGGCGCTCCTGCGCATCTGAAAGCAGCTCGTCGCCACAAAAGGCGTTTTCTTTTCCAGCCAAGGTGCATCCAGGCGGATGCGCAATACAGGCGATCCCGCACAGCTGCAGCCTGAAAGCAACACCGGGACCCTGCAGGTTTTTCCAGGGTTTTCTTTTCTTCTTTTTTTTTTTTTTCCTTTCTCGAAGTGGGGGGCGCTGACTTCCATTTCTCCCGGTGCGACGGGATCAAACGGGACTCGTCCTTTATCTGCTGGTCATGGATGTCTTGAAGGGCATCGCCGCTTTCGCAGGCCGTCAAATGTTATAGGAGCCGATGCGCGTCTTTTGGGACACCTGAATTATCTCCAGTCGGTCCCATTTTCAGGCTCCCGGGATGTTCCCAGTGCTCCCATCTCCAGTGGGACGACACCAGCACAGAGCCGACCTCTTCTGATTAGTCTTCATGTTTCATCTGCAAGGTAAATCCGATATTTTATTTATTTAATGAGCTGTTGTCTGCCAACTCTTCTCGGGAAACTGTCTTTCAACAGCCACAATCCGAATTTGAAGTGCACCAGATTTTATTCCCAAAGGCATAAACCCACCACCCCAAAGACCTGCACCGCAAGGTCAGAAAACGCTCCTGGTTTGGCAAGAACCGCTGTCAGATAGCAATTTTTATTTTTAGTGCCTCCTTGGCTGCCTTCTCTGCCGCTGTTTTCCCCCATAGCTGCAAATGGGAATCATTCCAACGTGCTCAGCCTTTGGATGATGGCAAAAGGACGCGTTTTGGCTTTTATAATGTATTTTACCAACAAAGATGGGGGGTGTGATAGACTGTCCCGCAGTTAAAGAGTATCTGCGGTGCAATTTTCAGCACCCATTAAGGCTGGATGAAGTCAAAATTAACCTCTAGTCCCAAAACTGATGTTTGGGTGAGTGTGTGGGCAGAGGATCATGTTGCCAGGTGACTGATAAAAACAGGTGAAACTGTGGCTCTGGTCAATTTTGATAAAAGATTGGATGTCCTGCCCTTGTTCTATATTGGGTGTTAGTTATCACATATCTTATTATTCATGAGTGCCTGAGGCATCGGTGTAACGGCTACACCAGTGGAATCAGGCCCACGCCTCATTTTTGCCGCTTCTGTTTGCTCTTGCTGCCTCGTGAATGCGCTCGCTGATGTATGTAGCCTATATGTTGCTACCTTTCACTGATGCTTAAGGAATGATGTGTGGCTCCTGCACAGGCTGCAGACCCACTTCACATCCGCTGACCCAAATTTTTTTTTTTTTTGCCAAAGAAGTGCATCCATTAAGCCTTGAACTTACCCTTTCTTTCACACACACACACACACACACACACACACACACACACACCTGCCTTATGAGAGTTGCTGTTCGATTACACAACATATAGACAATCTGAATTATTTAGCTATTTTGTTACTGCATGAGGTGGGAAAGACCCCAAGGGTCTCTGAATGATGGTTAAATAAATCAATAGATGCTGGATTTCGCTCTTGACTCCATATTTAAAGCGCGGCACAAATATTCCCACTTTTTTTTTTTCACTCCCTGCACCCAAAAGTGTGCTTGGGAATTGGTGTGTTTGAAAGTCTACGGGCCCGGCGGGTCTTTATGATGTTAATATTCACTTGAGGAGCATATATTGATATTCAGGTGGTGTTCATGAACTCTGCATGCGTTGCTGGAAGAAAATCCCTGGTCATAAGCTCCTCACATCAGGGCACATCACAACCCTGCAAAAATGAAGAAAGCGCGTGAGTGATCAGCATTTAAATGTGGCCCCTTTGGCCTCCCGCTTTAATCACAGACAGCATCCATCCAAAATATGAAGCGAAGGGTTCTGAAGGGATGCGTATTTGTTTACTTGATAAATTGACGCTCCGCTTAGATTTCATCTGCAGCGAAGGAAGGAAAACATCGGGTACGACAAGGGTGAGTTGTAAATGCTGATGAACAGCACTTCTATTGATGCAGCAGGGATCTGCTTAGTATGCTCTCGCTCAAACACGCACATGAAAAATAAATTGCTCTCTGTCTTAGTTCCAGATCAAGTCATTTGGGTTTTTAATAGGTGCCCGATTGGAAAAACTCTGCTTGTTGAATCGGTACAAACCTTTGATCCAGTGTCAAATTAGCCGATTGCACAACCGCTCTTATTTCAATCTCAGCCGGGTCATAGAAAAGCCCAGTGAGTCTGTTAGGCTTGTTGACACCCCTCCTCAGAGATCCTTTGTTGTAAATATTATGAGCTCATCCAAAAATGAGGCGGTCATTAGATCTCACCAGAATCTGACATTTTCTGTGTTGCCATGGCATCAGGGCTGTCACCCAAGAGCTATCACAGTCCAACTTTGGCAAGCTCCTCAGGAAACGGGTGTCCCAGCAGCACATACCAACATCCGCAAACACAGATGTGGCAGACGCTCAGAAACGGGATGACTGTTTGATCAGGACGTTTGGACACTGGGCAGAATTTCCAGCCGTTCAGTCAGAATATGATCAACTTTACCGGCTATCTCAGCGCCTATAAATAGAGCTGAAGATGCGTTTGAGGGGATGATCTTTGGGCAGATTCAGATGTCCAGGCTGCATTTTTCTTCCAAGGTGAGAACCTGCCGAGACGCTGCCTGGAGCCACGGCGTGTAGGCATGCAAAGCAGACCTCGTCTCATTAGCTTCTTCTCGCAGGGCTACTTTCCCTGATTCCCTGCCCAGACATGGATTGCAGAGGCTTTCTCACACGAGCGCCGACATAAGTTCGACCATCTGAAAACACGTCCCCCGTGACCTCATTGGCCGATCGGCGTGCATTTTGCTGCATAAGGCCTTTCTCGGCGAATGCTGCCCCTGGGAGACTGTAGATCTCCTCTCCTACGAAGCACTGATGCTGCACAGTAGCAGCAGCAGTGGGGGGGTGGAGGTGGGAAGGGGGTATTATTGTGTTGTGAACTACATCTATTAGGCGCAAATCCACCCACCGTTGTTTATGTGTGGGTGGCTTCTGTCAGTCCGCTCTGTTCTCCGACGGTGAAAAGACCTGCTCAGAGGTTGTAAATGAACATTTGATTGACTGGGAAGGAGATTACGGTTAATGCATTAGCAGATTATCTGTTTTCATGTTTATTTGAAGGCCTCCCAAATCTCCCCGCTATAATGCCATAATGAACAACACAAGCAGCGGGGTGATGGTTTTCTGGGGGTGTGACATTTAAAGATGAAATGTGAGATTGATGATCGCATTGATTGATTATCTACTTATTTGCTCGTGTACCTGATGAGTGCCACCCGTTATGCAAATCTCAGTGGACCAACAGTAATTAAATGCAAATTAGGGAGGGAGGGAGGCAGCGGCAGACATGTCCTGGGCGTCTTTTTTTTCCTCATGGACCGAGTTACTCAGGGATTACCGCTGCAACCGCTCTCTTCATGTTTGGCTGAGTTTTCAGCAGCAAAAAGGGGGGAAAAAAAAGACCCGTCTCCACCGAGTGAATCAATATCAGGTTTTCAGCGCCGGGCGGGTCTGGAAGTAGCAGGTCCACTCTGCCTGAATGCACTTCCAGATCCGCGTCATTTAGCATCCGGGCAGGAGGCGGTTGGCACAGCAACACGTACACGTTTCAGCTTTTATACTCTGTGATTTGATGTACAGGCGTGCGCTTATGTGAATATTTATATTTTAACTAACAAAATGGGCTTTGATGAAGGAAAGAACGCCACGAACAACCTTATTAACAAAATCTTGCTGGAAGTAGGTCAAGAATGATTCATGGCCGCTCCATCAGCAGTTTGAGGACAACCCTCACGGTGCTGTTTTTAGCATCATCCTCAAGCCCCCTTTTGCCAGTGTGTGGTGACCCCGTTCCTGCTTCCTTATGAGGGCCTGTAAAGGCTATTATTTCACTGTCGAAATACAACCATTGTCTGCATATAACACCCTTCCTCTTGGATTAAAACAGTCCCCCACATGGCAAACAGGCCATCCTTTCTGCTATTTGCTTTGCCCTGTGATATTTACATGACGCTCCAAACTCTCAAGCATATTAGAGCGTCGCTGCAGCTATGATGCAGCGACACAGCTTTCAAAGATGCCCTTTTGTCGGGAAAGACTTGCACACACAACTTTCTATAGGTAGCATTGGTAATAAAGTCATTTTAGTGACACCTGCCTGACAAAAAAACTATCGCCATAAATCACCTGCTCTCTTCTGTATTTACAGGTTAGCCTTCGGATTTTTATTCTCCACGTGGGAGTGCTTGATTGGATTTCTTTTCTTTTGTGCACTGTGATTAGACGCCAAGAGGGTTGAATATTGCACATCCAGCCGCCGTGACATTACATTTCAGGCCTAAATTGAATCAAGGTGTTCTGGCACTCTTGCTCATGTTCAGTGTGAGGTGGATCTGTGATCTGATCGGCGCTGCCTTTGTTTTATGACAGGTTACATCCCCGACAAGGTTTCTGGACTCATCTAATGGAGCTCTCCTTATCCCCCATCTCGGTTGTGTCCTAAGTAAGAGTGGTGACAGAAGAGAGAGAAAGAGAGAGAGAGAGAGAGAGAGAGAGAGAGAGAAAGAAGGAAGAAAAAATCAATAGCAAGTCATAGCACATGCACTGAGGAGCTGGGTGCAGTCATGCGTCCTACTGGTGATATGATCCTGTAGGTTTACCAAGAGGCTAAATCTGATAAAGCACAAGTTCTCCAGTCTATTTATCTCTCTGCACCAGTAGAAAGGCCTGGGATTATCCCATCGTGAAGCTAAGGCAGAGAAAAGGAGGTCCCACAGCAGTCAGACAACACTGGTGATTGATGATGAAGACTTTGAGTGACTAATTGGTTTGGTGTCTTAATCATGCAGCGTTTGTTTGCTCATTGATTTGCTCTGAATCAGGAGACTCTCAGGTGTGCAGTGATGAGAGAGTTTTAAATCTACCAAAAGAGTAGAAGCGGAATCCCCCCGCTCCGATTGGCTGCGAGGGATAATATTCAGGCGCAAATATGATTTGACAATGTTGTGACTTGGACTTTGTGTTTGTAATTTTTTTTCTGCAAAAGCCCACAAGTTCACCCGTTCGATTGGTGCAAATGACAGATTTCCTGTGTAGGAGTTAAAGCTGAACTTATCAATTAACCTGATGTGCCCCTCCTCTCTTTTTCTCTCTGTGTTTGTTGTAGGCACATCGTTCTGACTGAAAGGCCAAATGGAGTCTCTCCTGGTTTATCTAATAGTCTTCTGTACGGTTGTGAAGGCCCACAAAGTTCAGATCTGCCCGAAACGCTGCATCTGCCAGGTGCTGAATCCCAACTTGGCGACCCTGTGCGACAAAAAGGGGCTTCTGTTTGTGCCGCCGAACATCGACAGGCACACGGTGGAGATGCGACTTGGAGATAACTTTGTAACCAATATCAAGCGCAAAGACTTCGCCAACATGACCAAGCTGGTTGATCTGACCCTCTCTCGGAACAGCATCGGCTCCATCACGCCTCATGCGTTCAAAGACCTGGAAAACCTACGAGCCCTCCACCTCGACAGCAACCGCCTAACACGCATTACCAATGACACCTTCAGCGGCATGTCCAAGCTGCACCACCTCATCCTCAACAACAACCAACTCACTCATATCCACACTGGGGCGTTCAACGACCTGACAGCACTGGAGGAGCTGGATTTATCCTACAACAATCTGGAGAGCGCGCCATGGGTGGCCATTCAGAGGATGTCCAATCTCCACACTCTCAATTTGGACCACAACATGCTCAGCTACATTCCAGAGGGAACCTTCTCCGGGCTTCAGAAGCTCAAAAGGCTGGACGTGACTTCCAACAAGCTGCAGAAGTTACCTCCAGACCCTGTTTTCCAAAAAGCCGGAGTCTTGGCCACCTCCGGGGCGATGGGACCGTTGTCTTTTGCGCTGAGCTTCGGAGGGAACCCGCTGAGGTGTAACTGCGAGCTGCTCTGGCTGCGGCGGCTCAGGAGGGAGGATGACCTGGAGACGTGCGCCTCGCCACAAACCCTCGCAGGCCGATATTTCTGGACCATTTCGGAAGAAGAGTTCCTGTGTGAGCCTCCTCTCATCACCAGACACTCTCAGGTATACCTTCTGAATGAACAACTATGAAAAAAGAAACCACTCAATGCTTTTACACACTTTGTATTCTGCCTCTGTTATTCCAACGGGGTGCTATCTACTTTCCTTGACTGTCACACTAAATATTAGGCTTGAGAGCCAGAGAAGAATTACAAGCCTTGTGGGACTTTCCCGTACGGCTCTGCTAACTTAATATTGCAAAATATATATGACTTAGTTAAAATATAATGGAATTGTGGCCTGTGGTGGGTTTCGAGAGACATTCTTTCTAAGGGTTTTCAGATTTAATAAAGCTATTTGCAGCTTTACGGCGGATCTCAAGCGATGCTCTTATTAAACAACAAAAGCTTGGAATTATTCATGCCTCTAAACACAAGGATCACATCAAATTCCTGCCAAACAGATACTGCTCTGTCATCTCTTCACATTTAACTATTTGGACTCTATCTTATACACAGCAGCATGCTGTCACACTGATCATCCTGTCTAAAATACTTCCCGTAAATACATGACAATGCTGAATTGTTTCCCTAATAATAATATATAGGCGCTGTTGAGTTGGAACCCCTTTCTCAAACGCTTAATCATTATGATGTGTTTCTTTTTTTATCTAATTAGGGTGAATTCGTCTCCGTAATAACGCTTCTCCTCCCTTCTGCTGCAGGAGCTACAGGCCTTGGAGGGTCAGAGCGTGACTCTGCGCTGTAAGGCCAGGGGCGATCCGGATCCCATCATCCACTGGATCGCCCCCGACGGCCGCCTTATGTCCAACTCCTCCAGGGCCGTGGTTCACACAGACGGAACGCTTGACATCCTTATCAGCACTGTGAAGGATTCAGGTCCGTTGACACTTCTGCTGGCTTGACTGAGAAGAATTAATTGTTTGTTTGCCGATAAAATGTGTGGCCTATTAGCATTTATAATGAATGTTGCAATAATTATGCCTGAACTTATCTTTGCCTGGTCTAGCAGGGGTGCCTTGCTGGAAAAAAGCAAAAATCTAAAACAACTCCATAAGCAGACGATTGAAAATGCATGAATACATTTAAAAACTACAGAGACAGAAGCTCAAATGCTCAATAAACGAAAAAAGGAACAGTAACTACAACACAAGCCCACACACAGGAACTCATAATCATACCAAGAAAAGCCACCCTTATCTCAGCACCACAGCATTTTCCTCCACATTATCACTATCTCTACATCACAGCAACCTTCACGGAGGATGACAGCGTGGTTATTTTCTGCTCCAGGTGCCTTCACCTGCGTGGCCTCCAACCCAGCAGGCGAGGCCCAGCAGACCGTGGATCTGACCATCACCAAGCTGCCTCATATCGCCAACAACACCGTTGAAGAGAGGGAGCCCGACCCTGGGTCATCAGATATCGCCACCGTGACCAAGACGGGGGCAGAAGCAGGCGGTCTGCCTCTGGGGAACGCAAAGACAAGCCAGGATAAGAAAGTAGTGATTGCCGAGACCACGTCCACCTCGGCCCTGGTTAGGTTTAATTTCCAGAGGAGTATTCCGGGAATACGCATGTTCCAGATCCAATATAACGGCTCTTATGACGATTCTCTGGTTTACAGGTAAACACAAAGGCATGAAAATTGGTTTTGATTTCTAAATGAAAAAAAAAAACAAATAAGAGTTACTGACCAGATTGGAGATTAGACATTTTTCCCACATTTGTCTTATAATCTAAGGGAAAAGCCATTTTGTAATTACCCCTGCATGCAGTCTTGTTTTTTGATCTTAACGAGGCAGATGGAGGGGCGGGGCGCTCGTTGGACCCCTTCAGGGGCTGGGTCACTTCGGTGGGTGGGCCAGGTAGTGCCTAATCAGCAGAATCCAAAGAGAACATCAGCGCTGCAGACAGGAGATGAAAGACGTGTCAGCCTGAGTTTGCAAAAGAGATGATCCGAGAACCCGGCGTGCGCGGATGTTGTAAAATAACTAAGAGCAGTCTTATATCAGTAATAATGATGGAAAGAATAAGTCACAGGGAGGCAGATCTTAAATAGAATCCTGAGAAAGAAATAACGGGCAAGACATTTTATTCCCCTAAAACAATAAGCTGGATAATCTGATTTGATTTCATTTTCCTCTCCCATCTCAACCTCACAGCCGATCTTTCTCTCCTCTACAGAATGATCCCCCCGAGCAGCAAGAGCATCCTGGTCAATAATTTGGCGGCCGGCACCAACTATGACCTGTGTGTTCTGGCCATCTACGACGACCAGGTGACATCGCTGACCGCCACCAGGGTGATCGGCTGCATCCACTTCGCCACAGAGCCGCAGTACCTGAGGTGCCATTTTATGCAGTCCCAGTTCCTTGGCGGCACCATCGTGGTCGTTATTGGCGGGATCATCGTGGCTTCGGTGCTCGCGTTTATCATTTTCCTCATTGTGCGCTACCGGGTGTGTAACCAAGGAGACGCTGATAAGGTCAGTTCGGCATGCATCTGTTCTGTTCTGTCTACTCCTTCATTTTGTGCATCCTGAAAAGCGCCCAAAATACGAAGTAATCACACAACTAGGGGCTAGTAAATCCACTCATGCTGAAATTGTAGCTTTTATTCTGCGGAATTTTCTGGTGATGTTAACTAAAGATGCGAGCTAACTGTTTTGTTCCGTTTCTTTCCTCTTCAGGCTCTAGAAATGGGAGATATTCGGTCACTCGGCAGTGATGGGCAGATACAAGGATGCGGGGTTCCGAAATCTCTCTCCAAGCAAGTCCTTCGTCCAGAAAAGAACGACAAGGATGCCCTCAGAGTTGCCCTGCCACCTCCAGAACCAAGCAAGCAGAGGTCGCCGGTTGTCGTGGCCTCCGCCAAACCCTCCGTGCCAGACTGCATGGTGTCAACCTCCGCCGCCAGCCACAGCTGGCACCCGGCCTCCCCCGGTGCTCTGAGGCCTAAACGCTCCACTGCTTCGTCAAAACCCACAGAGGCGGACGTTAACCTCGATAACACGAACCGGAACAACTCCTCAGAGGTTAAAATGGCCGCCGCGCTGGCTGGGTCCATTCCTGGTCGGGCCACCCAATGGACTACGGCCCCTAGGGGTCCGCGGCACCACCATGCCTCCCAGTATTACATGACTGTGCCTGCAGGCGGTGCCAGGGTGAACCGAAGGCACTCCATTAACGCAGACTCGTACCGGGAGCGCTGCTACGTGGCCTACCCGAAAAGCGGGGCCAGCCTGCGCTCTAAAAGGAGCCTGTCGATGAGCGGGGAGCTGCCGCAGCTGGAGAGCACATCAAACATTCACCGGGCCAGGGGCAAGCTTTCCAGGTCTGAGTGGCTTTTGGAGAGCACTTTATGATTTGAACTGCATTCTCTTGTTTTCTCCGACTGAACTTAGGGACTTTTTCTGAAACAGTCTGGGGCTTTTATGCCTGAGTTGGGCCTTTTTTGGCTGGCTAAAGAAGGACCTGTAGGCCTCTCTTACTTTTAAGGGGGGTGGCAGGCATGCAGGGTTATGGGGAACACTCGTCGTTTGTTTTCTATCTTATAACCAGTCAAAAACGTTTATAATGGCTGAACTTTGATGAAAGGCACAACAGTATATAAAGCAACTTAATGTACATTGTTTAGCTGTGCGAGATGCTGTATATCTCAATACAACCGTGTGTGTTCATGTGGTATTGAATGCGGTAACTTGGACATTCTGTATATTAACAAAGAGAGACTGGACTAGACGGCGAGACATCTTAATTACCTTGGTGGTCGTTTGGAGAGATTCCGAATGTGCTTTACATCCCAGAGGTGATGGATCGGAATGTATTGGACAAAAACAGTCCTCCACCTCTGTTTTGGGTTTTATTTTCCCCCATGCAGCACCTTCCCCGCGGCACAAGTCCACCTAGTACTGCCCTCCGGTTTTAATCAATACATTTTTATCACATAATTACATAAAGACTCGACCCTGATAGGATTCCTGTCACGGCTGATTTGAGGGAGAATTGAACCAACACCTACAGCATGGCAGCTGCTGGAGGTAATCTGATACCATGTGTGGATGAAATACAAGGGAAGACAGCATTTCCATTGTTTTTTTTTTTTCCCCTTACTGGCGTTATGGTGTCACACTGCTGACAACCGTTGTAAATTTACTCGTCAATGTATGAGAAGTGATAATTAGAGGAGCGGGAGGGTGTCAGCTCTTGATTTTTGCTGTTGTTTCTGTTCGATGTTTACCAGTATGAATAAACCTCTTATAAAAGGGAGCCACTCAGACTTATCTCCTTTTCATCGAGCAATTGTTCAATCCCACATCTCTTTAGCGAGCGGCCCCTGTCGGTTCACACTGAAACAATAGACGCCGCATCCTCCCCTCAGCTCAAGGCGCTCTGCCAGCCGGAGCCGTAATGAATACGGGGGTTTTCGGTCGTCTTGCGGCAACGCGACTCCCCCGTCTTTGCAGGCGGCGGACCTCTGACGGTTTATTGCGCTGGGCCCCTGCGTTTCCCTTAAAGAGAGGAGGGAAGCGGATGATGAAAAGAGGCCACGCAAGTCACAAGGGAGGCCTCTCGCCTCTCACATCGGACGGACGCCGCTGCGGAGACCCGCTGCAGCGGGAGCAGCTCGTTCTACGGTTACAGTAATGGAGCGGCTGGCGAACATTTCCTGCCGGAATGTGAGCTCTGATTCTCTGAGCATTTTGGCTTTTGGTGCCGCCTGATTGATTTTGAGCTGTGCATCTCTCACAGCATGAAGCTCAGGGGACACAACGTAGTAGTTAGAAAATACAGTAGAATAAATCTCAAAATGAGCTGCCCGTGCTCTGTTTAAGGTGTCAATTAAAAACTGTTACCCAAACAAGCCACATTCCAAACCTTTTATTCAGTATTCCTCACTCATCGGCGATGATTAAAATGCTGAGGAGCTTGGCCTCAACCTGGGTCGGGTCTTAGGCGCCAGAAGTGCATGTTAATAATAGATGCTTATTTTTTTTGCTGGAGAAGAGATAGAAATACAAAAAAAGAGGGGAGGAGAGGAATAAAAAGGGTACGATTAACAACTGCAAGTTAATCCATGGGCTGTAATAACATAACTAAGAGTCTAGGTGAATAATATTATGATGTAACCAATTAAACTTTAAATGAATCGTTTTGCTGACTGCAGGCAGCAGCTCCTGGATCAGACCACAACAACTGCAGTGTTTATAATGATGAATGTTGGCTATAATGGGATGGGGGGGTGGGGGGTGGAAGATTAGGAGAAATAATTTCTGCAAACGGAGGAGGGGTCAGGCTTGTGAGACAGTAAGGGGGAGGGAAGACAGCGAGGGGACATGAGTAGCTATGAATGTGGAGCAAGGGACGGAGAGAAGAGCATCCGCTGGGGGGAGGTGGTGGGGGTGGGGGGGGGTTGAACCAGGCTCAGTCCTAACTGTTCCATCTGTCCGTCATCAGTCTGGCCACCAAGAGTTCCACTGATTGCCAGGAGCATTGTGATG
>CAAE01014646.1:444563-529201 GCA_000180735.1 Tetraodon nigroviridis | reverse complement strand
TCAACAAGTGCGTTAATGCCTCATGCTCTCGGTGTGGCAGCTCAGTGTTTAATTATCTCCAAGTAGCAGGCGGCCTTAGTCAGACCCACGCATGAGACATTGCCCCCCTGGAGAGCGTTATCGCCGAGAGTGCGTGTACAGGAGGACTGGGGGCCTGACAGAGAACCCAGCCAAAACACAACTGATACCCTTCTTAGTGGGGGGAACAAGCAGTCTTTGGGGAGGTCCAGCGTAAAATATGCACAAGCAATTTAAAGACTATGCATTATTGAGAGGAGTAAATGGGAGCAGGGATGAGTATCGCGGTTCATTAATAGTGAATGGATTTACTGTTTCTGGGAAAACGGCAGTTTGAGCGAAGGGTCGTGAGGAGGGGGCCGAAGAGTCAAATGTAAAGCTAAATATTTCTTTTGGCTTTTCAGCAGCTTCCTATTTAATGTATTGTTAGGATGCTAATTACCCTGACTTTACTCTCCTCGCGAGGGGTGGTGTGCCCTGTCTGACTCCGGCGGAGCAGTAAGGAGCAGTTAAAGGTTGGGAGGCATCCATTTTTTATGATCTTTCGAGTCAACTCTGCTTCAATTATCTACAGGATTTTGACAACGCTGGAAAAGACAATGAGCCAGCGGTTTGTTTGTTTTTTTTTTTTAACTGGAGTTCTCACACACCGTTAGACACGCTTACTTTTAAGTAACTTGGAATCATCTCACAGAACACTGCTGGCATCTAAAACAAAAGACAGCCCACTGATGATTACTTTAGCAACAGCGTAAATGAGAATTCTGGAATCAGATATGCGACATAAAGCGTCCACAATACATAAATGTTATTCAGCTGAGTTGCATCACTGCAGCTTCTTAGCTTGGTTAGACATGAAGTCAGATTAGCAGCGGCCACCTCCTGACACTGAGGAATTCTGACCAACAGGGGGCATCCTTCCCTTCCTCTTGCTGATGTTGGAAGGATGCTCTGGGTTGATGGACAGTGAGGAGGACAGCTGCAGTCAGCGGGCACCATTAGCAACCATTTTCTGCCCGTTTGCCTGATTGCTGCCATCACTTGTGAAAGTGATTTGCTCTTTCTCTGTTCATGGAGGGTCCCCAGTGATGGATCTCTCATTGACTTGCAAGTGTTTGAGATCTATAAGAGAAGTCAGCTCCCAACCATCTATCAACTAGCTTGTGTAGAGTGTGCTGGGGAGGTTTAAGCCTCTTTAAGGATCCCATTCACAGTGACTTACTAAAAGTGCTTATGCTAATCTTGTTATCGCTCCAGGCTTTTGGTAATGGAGGATAGGGAGCTACAGGGAGGTCGTGGGCCACTTTTTTTTTTTTTTGACTCACAAGCACAGGGTAGTTATGCACAGTTTTGTGCTCCTGCTTTTCGCTCTCGCCTATTGCCAAATGCGTTCCACATGGGCAAACACAGACATCTGCATGGCTTTAAGGCTTTCATAACCAGCTCGCTCTCGGATTATGAATCGTACGTGTTTCTGTGCGCTAATCTTATTTATTGCTCAGAGTGATCTCATTTAAATGTGCTTGTTAAGTTGAGATATCAAACCATGGTGTCACATTTACCATGAATTTCATGCTAATTGGGCATATAAAGAAGGCACGCTAACACACTTGGGGATATGGGCAGAAAACAACAGTGTAGTGGCCCCATGGCTAATGTTTGATCTGTTGTCATCTGCAACTGCTGGGAAAATTAGGGATGGCAGGTAGCTCCTCATAAACAAGGCTTTAAAGGACGTTTGATGTAATGGCAATATGATGTCGAACCTGCGGACTGATCCAATCTCTGCACGGCTGCACAGTTGGTGATTTGAAACACTGACGCAACAGACGTCGCCTTTGGTGACCGGACGGACGTGACAGGGATTCTGAAATAAAGGATTCATCAAATAAAGGTCAATTTGTGATTGATGTCATGTGGCTGACGGGTTCGGGGAGGGGTGGTAGTGCAGTGCCCCAATCAGTCAATCTGCAGCGAAGAAAAAAAAAAGGTGTAAATGACAGCCGAAGGCGCAGTGAAGCTTTGAAGCAGCCATCAGACAACACAAAGAATTTGATTATCAGAGGGAAAACAGAGCCTGAAAGTTAAATGAGCCACTGTGACTTGGCAAGTGAGACCGGTGGACGGGAACAAACCTGGCAACCCACAGAGGAGCAACTCCACCAAAAACACAGGGGATGCTGAACGCCACTCTGCACCTTCCTGAAAGAGGGTCCAAACTAAAGCTTCAAGATTTCAAGGCCTTCTTGTTATTATGTGTGGGCTTCTGGGCTGATACAAACGAATCATTTTCATTATTGATTAACTTGGCAACTGCAGTGCATTGTGCAGATATTTTCATTGAATTATGACTCTATGATGACACAAGTGAGGCCAGTGAAGCTGTCTGATGCGTCATATCGAGAAATCTGTAAGTCTAACCTACAATAAATCATCCATTCAAGTGTCTTTTGGATGCTTTTATGTGGTAGAGGATGACAGATGAGGTTTCAGTTGCAATACGACTCCCTGTCTGCATTCCCCAACCGGCAACTTGACATTGGTCGGGCTGCAATAACCCAAAATAAGATGAAGTCATAATGCAATTCCATAATCCTATTTAACTGGTATTAAAACAGTTATTAAGATGCAGTGGCTCCATATATGATTTGATTAATGTTGCATAATGATTGCAGCATTTTAAAATTCAGATTGCCTAATGAAAGGTTAATGGTGGAGCACGCCACATCACTCCAGTTGATTGCATCCATAGGTGAGTGTAAGACACTTGAAAATGTATGTAATCTTCTCCATATTGTGGCAGAAAGCACTAGAATACCTTTTTAATCTAGTTTTCTCGAGTCTTCAGGTTACACTCAGCTATCGTTAAAGCACGTAAGAAAGAAAAATCTGAATATTAAACAACACTATCCTGAAACTGGGTTTATATATATATATATATGTTCAGTTTGACTGACAGCAGAGAAATTCCCACACACTAAGCTTCGACCTCAGTGGTTAATTGATGTGTAGCGTATACGCAGTGTAACCTTGCTTTTTGAGCTTTTTGAAAGTCTTCAACCTCGTGCAGTCTACTTCAGCAGCGGCGTAGTTCATCTTTGCAGCTCTGAGGTTGACAGACAGAGAGGAGACGAGGGAGCAGACAGGTTTACAGAGAGCAAAGGAAGAAACACCGTCTATATATAGGCAGAGGCAGAACGAGAGAAAAAAAAAGAGTGAAAACGGAGCCGATAAGGGGACCAGAGGTGAGAAGGAGGGTGAGGTGCAAAAACAGCAAGAGCTGGAAGACTGGAACAGCCTGCATGGTGGTTCTCTGGTGTGACGCCTGAGCAAACAGGAGACATACAACTCCGTTTTGATGTCTGGAGCAACAAAAGGCACATTCGCATGTGTAAAGAGCAGCTTACAAACTGCCAGGGTGGAGTGCTGGGCTCTTCGTCTGCAGCAGCAGCAGCAGCAGCAGCAGCAGCAGCAGCCCTGGTATTCAGGGGATATCGCAGCCCGCTTGCACTCGCTCTCCTCTGTTACCTTGGCAACATATTTTCTGCATGGAAATAGCATCTCTCGCTGTGTTCACCAAAGGAAAGGGGGAGGTTTTATACGTGTCCAGATTGAAGTTCGGAGATTTGATCTCTAGATTGAGTTTGCATTGCGTGACAGACACAGGCAATCTTCAGTTTTCACTTAAATGGTGAAATTGTTTGCTCCCTTTAAATTGTGCAGGATTTACTTGGATCGATCACAAATTTCCAGACCAAAAAGCTCTTTGCAAAACTGACATTAAAAATGTAAAATAAATAACAACCAGCGTAGGGAGGGGGTGTGTGAGTCTGTGAAGGTTTCCCGATCTAGTCCCCATTTACAGATGAAAGGGTTTAGTGCACTGTCTGTGGATATCTGACTGCTCCGGCTGCCTGCTCGGCTTTGCTGTGATAAACCTTTGTTTGCTTGCCACCAGTGCAACAGAGAGGAAGGCCACACTAATGAAAGAAAATCCAGGCGTCAAGATTGTAGGCCAGATCGGACTTGGCTGCAAATAAGCTCCGACTCTGGCCAGCGCTGATAGAAAATGTAAAAAACAGTTGGAGCACCACCCAGGTAAACATGTAACAGGGTTATTAATAGGATAAAAATCAGACGCATGCACAAAAGTGTCTCGACTCCTGGGAGAAATGGGGGGGGGGGGCGGAGAGGAGCTATAATGAAATAAGCATCTGAAAAGAGAGCAGGTGTTTGAGGCTTGACAGACTTCAGCTGCATAACAAGTAGTGCATTTACTCTCCAGTGCCTTTGTCAATCAAAACAACCAATCCTGTGGATAAATGCTGGCTTTAAAATAAAGAGGAGCAGGCAGACAACCCCGAGTGGAATCATGCCTCAATCAGCTCGGGTTCTGCACACGTGCGCACACACACACACACACACACGCGCGCGGTTTCACAATAGCCCACGTTAGACTTGGGTAAAGGTAAAATCCTCTATCAGGCAGCGTGTCTGAGCTCAGTTTGAAGAAGTGGGGCACTGCAGTCAAATTAATGAATTCGCACATGCGAACAACAACAGGCTCCCTCTCATGGCTCCTTGTTTTTCTTATCTCCATCTGTTTGAGGACAGAGTTTTTTGGAGTCGCCCCCCCCCAGCACCTGCTGTGGATCAACACAACGGACAGCGCCAGCATCTGGATGAACGCGTTCTTGCCCGCCTGCGGGCGCAGCGCCGGAGGATGAAGGATCAGGCCAAAGTGCAGGGTCTTAGCAGGGGTGCTGAGGTGGGCAGTTGTGCTAATCCTGCTGGCCTTGCAAGAAGAAGGGAAGGAACGTTTGCATTAAACCCCCTCCATCACTACTCTGGAAGACAGAGGTGGAGAGCAGAGGGAAGACGAGGGAATTATTCTGAGACCATGTAGCTTTTAACAAGTCAGAAGGTCAAAAGCCTGACGCCATGTTCACGACCTGGATGATTTATCAGCAGCAGACAAACAGAACCAGAGTTATTGGAAAAGAGGATTTGCAGACTGTCTTCTTTTCACTGTCAGGTGGAGTTTCTGCATTTCTAAACGCAGAAATGTAGGAAACTCCTGTTTAATTAACACCAGCGCTGAAGGATAGCGACGCGCGATGAAATGTGCTGAAAGAACGGTGCAGACGCTGTCTGCGCGTCACCGACACACCGAACATCTGGAAATTCCCAAGGATTACAGCAGACTATGCTATTTTTAGCACCAATTTTTAAAAGCGGGACAAACCATTAATCACTAAATAGTCCCGTTTGCTGTGGGCTGTGAGCTAGTCACCTCAGTCTTTACACAAATAAACGCTTCAGCCACGCTGGAAACCAATTCATTGTCCAATTTTCTCAGGCTCCTCGGGGTAAATGAGCTCCCCTCGCCAAACCATTCCCACTGTCCGATAAGGCCTGAAATACAGCCTAATAAAAAAGTAAATGCCATTGCTTTTAACTGTCTGACTATGACTAACAAAGCGTAAATGTCTTCCCCATTAAATGTTGTATATTCATCTTTATAATAATTACAACCTTTAGTACAAGAAAGGATGAACACTTGCAGGGAAATTTAACATTATCTGAGCCTTTATAGGTCGTAATTAAAACCAGGTCTGGGTAAATAATAACTACTGTTGTTAACAAAACTGCACATTTGCTCTTTAGTCGCACACAATGAAAAAAGTTTCACAATCGCATCAGTGTACCATGCAGCATTTCAGCCTCTGATAATGCCAAAGCCTTAATTTTCAGTCATGAAAGTAGTTCTCGTGTGTGAAATCTCAAGATTTCAAGAATTAAAGTACAAACAAATCAAAACAAAAACAGCAAAATCATCACAACTGAATAGAACTAAAGATTTACACCATAGTTGCTTTAAAAATATGTATTAAAAGAGACTTTACTACGTATTTATAAAGCAAATACAGCAATTCTGATCATGCAAGTGTGGAATAACAATCAACTTACAGGGCAAGGTCGAGAAACACACACGCAGATCAGACTTGTGTCGTTCAGCAGGGTTGGAATGACCCATTTTATTGTGGGCAGTTGGGATACATGTGTGTAAATATCAACAAAGGAGGGTAATGGTTCCACGTCTGTACATTACATTCTAACAACGAAAGGTGGTGGTCTCGCAGTCACGCGTTAGATACTTCAACTGAGACACGCTGTGAGTATGATTGTTACTCCTTTATGTGTGTAACATCAGTCCTTGAAAAGTAGAAAGCAAAGTCATGACTAAAAGTTTATCGGTTAACACTTTAAATCACACCTCTAGCTATGTCTATGCAGTTGCAATACAGCCGTACGATACAAGTATACATAGTTATTTCGTGGTTAGAGAAAATACAACCGAATGTATGGAAAATGCAAACAAGAGCTGTTTTAAAATGTCTCATAACGGTGAAACAGGTTGTGCCAGGCTGGGGCCATTTGGGTCATGGGTTCAAATCTGAGAATGCAGGAATTGGAGGAGATATATATATATATTTATATATATCACATTAGCAAACATAGCCTGAGTCAAGTGTACAATATGCACACTCAAGGAAAATAAAAGCTATGTGAGAAAATAAAAATGCTAATAGCTTGGTGCTTCTCACCTCACTCTGGTAAAAATAAGTCTCTGTTTGTCCATGAGTTCCATCTTCTGGCAGCTCAATGCCACTGAAGGAAGGAAGGAAGGGGCTGAATCGATGGAGTCTTCAGGGGAAAGCTTTCGTTCCTCATCCAGTGTGACAGCAGAGGACAGGGGACGCAGGAAAACTAGCCGAATTTCACGAGTAAGTCTCAATCTGACCCTCCGGTTTTCATATCAAACTGAAAGTCACAATCTTTTCACTCCGTCGTTTTTAAAAGGTTTTGTGTGCAGCGGCGGGTTGCTGTTTCTCCTCCCTCTGCGGGCGCGTCTCCACGGCGGCCTCTCATTGGTTGTTTTTAGCTTTGGCGTGTGTGAGGATGTGAGACTTTAGGTTGGTCGATTGCGCAAACTTCTTATTGCAGCCGTCGAAGGGGCAGACGTAGGGTCGGTCTCCAGTGTGGATGCGCACGTGTGTGCGCAGGTTGAAGTCCAGAGAAAACCTTTTCCCACATCCTTCAAAGGTGCACTGGAAAGGGAAAGGAGGACTCAGGCACGGTGCTCCGAAACTCACTAAAAAATGCCCCAGACTATGAAATCATCAACTTTTTTTTAGCGTGGCATTCTCTGAGCCACTGCAGCTTAAAGTAATAAAGAAACTCTGCCTTGGTTTTTAATAGATTTAAGTACACTGACACGCTAGCATTAATAATAAATAACTATGGTGAAACAAAGACGTCTCAATAGATGACTGATTTTACACTGACTAACTGCACAACACAGTTGACACACACCTTTTCACCTCAGCTGAAAACGGAGGCATCGCGTTAGTATATAAAACCTTAAATTAGTTCAGATATTTAATAAAGGGCTAAAATTCCGTTATTACTATTACTTTAAAAGGGGTCCAGCGCCCCCTGGTGGTCGGCTGTATGTCAGCAGAGTGAATACAGGAGAGCAACCAAACTTTTAACAATTTCTGCTTCATTATTGAGATCAAAATGAATTTTCCATCATCTTTTGTGCAAATTATTGTCTTAATTGCAAACATGTCAAAATCTTCAAATATTTTGTATTAGCACGCCGCCTCTGCTTGCGTTTACCTTCAAACTGGACTGGTTTTTAAAAAGCAGCAGTGTGAGTGTCGTGCAGATGCCAACCTGGAAGGGTTTCTCCCCCGTGTGTACAAGCTGATGACGCTTGAGTTTGGAACTCTCCACGAAAGCCTTGCCGCACTCGGCGCAGACGTGCACGCGCGGGCCGTGGGTGTGGAGATGCTTCCTCATGGCTGAGTTATCCCTGAACATCTTTGTGCAGCCCTGCAGATCAGAGGTTGCAGTTCAAAACACACGTCTGAGTATTTTTACATCTTTCATGCACAGAAATGTTCAGGTTGGTAGTATTTTTGCCCTCTCGCTAACACCATGACCGTGTGTTGAATACAGATACCTACATTTGCTTAATGTGAGACCTTTAAGAAATATCTTATTACAGAAAATTAATCCACAAAAGCCCTTTTGCCTTTCTTAAAGTGCCACATTTTTCTAAAGTTCTACTGAACTTACTTTATGAGGACAGGCTATCGTCCGTGGAGCATCATCCTCTTTGACTTTCCTGGGTTTCATCCTATGAATCAAATTAAACACATAAAAACAAACCCAGTACAAACGACCACCTTATCTCCTATTTCAGTTGGCACCTAAGTAAATCAATAACCACCGACAGGAAAAGACAGAGGAAAAACTGCACTTCTCACATTTCCACAAGCTGGAGCACGTTAATGGAAAAATACACGGTGTCATTAGATTAGAATGACTTTATGCCTTTCCAAGAAGGCTGTAAGCAGTCTAACAATTGATCATCTGTGGAAAGGAAGGCAAATGCTACCAAAAATATCAAAGGATCACTGGTTAAAGCCTAAAAAACACTGCGCCGTGCTTAAACAGTCGTTTAAAAAAGCTCGGTGACATGGTTGCATACCTCCAAAGGTATCAAACCACGGATCCTTTGACAGATTAACAGATCTGGGATGCAGAAACTCCTTGAGCTCACCTGGCGAACTCTGCCAGCTGTTTGGGGTCCGAGAGGTCGATGCCCGGGATGCCGCCAGGGGGCAGCTTCTTCCCCGTCATGTACTCGGAATAATCCGGGGGGGAGTTCTCCCCAACAATCTGCTCCTCCACCACAGACTCGTGGTCAATGTCTTTATTGTCATCTAGAAACACAGTACAGAGACTGAACGGATAACATACTGGTTGCTCCCCAAAGGTGTGTGAGGGAGAGAAAAACACGCTCATTATTTTGTAGATTTTTCAATTTTTTTCTTATCAGTTTAGAAAATATGCAGATGCTTGCCCTGGAAACAAGCACATGCACTCTTTTATTAAACCCCATGGTTAAAAAAAACAAACAAAAAAGGGTGATGATTTGACTTCAAACCAACCCAAAAGTGCACTAAACTAGCTGCAGCCTGGTTCCTCAAGCGTTTTATTAACGTTTAGGTTTAACGTTTGTTTTATTAGTGTCAAATTCGAAAATATATGTGCACCTATTGGGAAAAAAAACCCCATATGGTTGCGATGTGATTCTTTTACAGGTGTTGGTGGGTGATCGTGGTCCGCGCGGTGCCGTGCGTGCTGCGAGCCCGGGACGAGCTCCCTCCTCTCGGGCTGCCGAGCCGCAACAACAGCTAACAGCTAAACGGAGCTAACGCGAACCGTCCCAAACAATTAGCACGCAGTAGCCTTTCACACGCTTTAAACGTCGTCTGGGCTACACAGACTAGTGGAAACCGCACGTCCTCCACGGGTTTTAGGGCCTGTGAACAGCCCGAACCCGGCTGCCTCTGCCTGCCCGAGCACCGCCGCCATCTCTGCCCGACCGCGACTATCGCCATTTTTTCGGGGCCGCCGCCATACTTACTATTCTCGGGGAATATGGCGGCGCCCATCAAGACCTAAAACATGGCTTCCCTTCAAAACATAAACATTTACCAACGACGGGAGCATGTTTTGCATCGAAAACTTGATCCGTTTGTCGCTTTTCACGGCAGGACTTCGGACTACTCCGGGAACCAGCCTGGTGCGGCAGGACAACGCCCAGGCAGAGGCCTCATGCATGAGCTAACACATCTGACAGGCTGTCGTTACTTACCCGAGGACCACATTGTCACTGAAAATTCTCCCTCCAGTGTCTTTATTTGCACCTGCTTCTGTTCCCATTTTCTTGCGCCAGCATCCGCCCCGCTTAAATAGCTCTTTTTGCCAGCTTTCTTGCCGCCGCCGCCTCCCCGTTTCACCCGACCCACGGAGCTCTTCCCGGCCACAGTCACCAAAGTCTGTTCGATGTATTCGTCCTCCACTCCCGGAGCCGGTACCGGGATGAGAATCTGATCCTCGAACCCGCTGCCGCCGTCGGTATGTAGGTCCGAGTCATCCCCGCCGACTACCTCCTCCCGGGTCTGGACGAGGATCACCTCCTGGTGCTGGTGGATGGAGTTGGGGTCGTCCGTCACCAGCGGCTGGAGCGCGATCATGGGCTGCCCGTCGTCGTCTTCCCCGCCGACTACCGTGGTTTCGATCGTCTCCACCGGTATCGTTTCCACCTCTATCTCGTGGAGCTCCACGATCTCCGCCGGCATCTCCGAGCCGTCTGTCTCGATGTACAGCGTTTCACCCGATGCCATGTTGAAGTCCGCCAGCTTGCCTCTCTCATTCACGCCGCGTTTGGAGCCCGCATACACACTCACACACCCCCGGCTTTGCTGCTGCCTGTGTCGGTTCTCCAACTCTCTTCGCTCCGTCCCCCGCCACTTCTCGTCGCCACTATGCTCCGTGGCCCAAATCTCGCGAGACTTTGGCCAACCCCAGCGCCGGCTGCTGGTAGCGCTGATCGCTGGGAGTCCCCAAACTGGAATAAAGTTTAATCACACACGATTAATGATCAACACTGAACCGTTTCACACGCGACCGCTTTCAACAGCATCAGAATCCATGTATTAAAAAATATATTTCAATATTATCATATTGATTAAAATAGGCGCAGTTGAATGTGGTCTAAATATTCTATTTACATGACACATTATTATTATTATTATTATACAGAAAATTATGGGCTGCCTTACATTATCGGCCTTTTAAGATTAATTTAGTTAAGTTTTAGACACAAATGTTTTTTTGAAGAATATGTAGATTAGAAAATAATGTCTATCCTCAAAGCTGGCATCTAAAAACAAAGCAAAATTAGTCTAGTTTTGATCCTACTGCAGTAATTTGCATGCAGTGGATCAGGTAAAGCATTTAAATTTCGGTTTGTTTTTTTTAAATCTTACGAACGACACAGTGCTGAATAATGTCACATTCAAAACAGTTGCACAGACACACTTCATATGTTTCGCGTTTCTCTGGAAGAGTAATTACAATGGGATTAAAAGACAAAAGGATGAGCCAGTGTCGTTTATCCAAGCCGCTTTTTTCTCCATTTTTTATTCATCTTAAATTCATCTGTTTCTTTTTATTGTTGTTGTCAAATCAGGAAGCACTTTGTAATAAAAGTTGTAAATAAAATGAACATTTTAATGATATCCTCGCAGCCAATAAACATTTTATCAACACGTTCACAAATACTCAGGTGTCATTTTTATTTGATTTTATTATTGTTTCTAAGATTTCAATATCCAAAGAAGAATCTTCCACCTTCTGTGATTTTCTGGTAACTTTGTTGGTGGTAAAGGGATAAAAAATATATATTTAAAAAAAAAAAAGGTTCGATAATGACGTTTGATGTTCTGAGATGACTTGCAAGTGCATCCAAAACAAACCTTAAAGGAAAGTAACCCATATATAAAGTACAAAAGGCTGAAAAAGTAAAACAATGTGCAATTATACTCTTCATCATCACTATCATTCCCTCATTTTTATTTTCTCATTATTACTGGTGTGCTCACTACACTACTACTAATCATACCAACGTTACACCGGCAATTGTAAAAATGATCAATAAGAACAATGAAAATGATAGCAACAATTTAAAAAAGTGTTTAAAACTAAACAAATGGTGACAGTTTTAGCCATTTTTCTGTGTGTGGAGGACAGAGGATCAAGCTGGGCTAACACGCAGATAGAAAAAGGTTATGAAGTCAGAGTAATCCGTGCGAGTGTGTCCCATCCACATCTATCTCTGCAAACACACAAACAGTACACACACACACACACACACACACACACACACACACACACACACGACTGAGGCGTAACAGCAACATTGTTGCATTGCCTTCACACCACAGCCCGACAGGATGAGTAGATGTCACAGTTTGGGCCTCTGGTCCTGACTTCTTTTCTTCTTCGTCCACTTTTCCTCAGGACCACTGCAGCTTGCTGAGGGGGCAACACTTTTGAAAAAAATGGTGGTTCTTGTCAAGGAGTGTTAATTATGTTGTGCTGACTCGGCTGAGTTCGTTTCTAATGGCTGCAAACATAAAGAAGATGCAGGGAAAAATAGGTTAAAATTGTAATATCCATATTTTATTTAACTAATAACTAAGTTATTTTGTACATTTTTCAAAATATAGTAATAATGTTTTGTAACAGTTCAGAGTGATTTTTTTTTTTCCAAAAAAGTAATGATTCGTGTTATACAGTATAAGATTGTTAATCTCAAATGTCTTTGGATATTTGTGACTTTACTGACACCTAGTGGCCACAGTGCGATACAGCAACCTGACGCCCCCATCCAGGTTCCGTCATTGTCAGAATGAACAAACGCGCTATGAAGTATTTCTCAAGCATATTTAACATACCATCAAGGATTTCGTCCCTCACTTTGTGCAATTCACGAAAGACCTCTTCCAAAATTTCCTGAAAAAATCAAAATGAACATTATTCAACCTCATAGAAAACCTATTTCTTATAATTAATTATAAAAATAAAAAACAATAGCCACATTTGTACCTGTTTCATTCTATCAAAGTCTATGTCTGAGTCACTTCCACCAGCACCGGTCCGGACCCTGCATAGTGAATATAACTTTTTAAACACAACATATTCCAAAATAAATAACTAAATAAATGCAGGTGTGCAGGTTCTGGCTCTCACCTGGAAACCATTGACCTGTCTGCAGAGTTAGCCCGGTCCCACGGCTTCTTTGCACCATCTAGATAAGAGGAACGTGTGTTAAGCAGTTTTAAAGTCAGCAGTTTACTGATTCACTCATAAAAACACATGTTTTTCCCACCTGTGGCATTCTGACCACTTCGGGTGTTCGGTGATGAAGAATTTGGATCATCCTTAAAAAAATAAACAACCAAATTGAGGGTTAATCCTTCCCATTATCACGGTCTTCCTAATTACTTGTCACATCCTAATTATTTCAATGAAAACAGTTTTTCTTTCACTCACATTTTGGCTGTCCTCTGGCTTCTCTGAGGCTGCTTTCCTTCTGATGGGAAATAAACAAAGATGGACGTAAGAACGCAGCGAGTCATCTCCATCTCCTAAACTTTCATTTTACAGCGCTCCGTAAGACTTGTGCAGTTTAGCGACTTCGCCATCTCGGCGCTCTGACCTTCGTGCCAAAAGAGCGTTCATCTCCTCCATCAGTCCTCCATTTCCGCCGCTTGTTCGATTAACTTCATTTTTGCCACTTGAAGAGTTATCATCAGGCTGAAATGTAGAGAACGGTCTCAGAGTTCCTGTAACCCTCAGATAATATTTCAGCAGAGGATAAATCAGTTCTTTTTGGAGCAGATAAATCTGGCTTCTCACCCTCTGAACGCGGCGAAGTTTGGCTCCGGCGATCATGGCAGCCAGGCCCGTCTGGGCAGGAGGCTCGTCCCCGTGGCTCCCTCCTCCCATGGGAAGCGGAGGTGGCAGAGGAGGCTGGGGTGCCCCTGCCGAAGGCGGAGGAGGTCCTGGCGGAGGTGGAGGGGGAGGAGGACCGCCCATGTTCATGGGAGGAGGTATGACTGGAGGGGCCACAGAGAGCACAGCGGGGTGCCCTTGGAAAGGAGAACCTGCAGGGGGAGGAAAAATACTATCCTGTTCACGAACAGCCGCCAAGAGTCAGCAAGCATCTGTTACTATGGCAACAGTATTGCTGGATAACAGGGCTGAGTGTATTTAGTACACCTGAGTTGGAAGACCGTCGCTCCCGCTCCATGTGTGCCTGCATCTGCTGTTGCTGCTCCATCATCTGCCTGCAAAACAAGGAAATATTTATTCTTTCTGATTCTCACCTTTTATTTTACCGCCCAGGGGAACAAGGCTGTCAGCCATCTTATTAAAAAAACACTGAACAAAAGGCTCAAAATCCAGGAGTCCACCCAGGAAGATCATTTACCACTGGAGAAACAAGGTTTTGGTCAGTAACTTTGTTTTCTCTGTGGGAACTGAGAGTGAGGTTCGTGGAGAAAACATGTGATTTAATTTCAAAATGAAAATGAAGAAAAGCATGACAACAAAATATCTGACTTTGGAATGAGTCTGAAAACACTGAAAATCAAATGAATAAAATGTGCCTTTTTTTAACTTACTGTCATTTAATTTTTTCAAGTTCGGCCGCCTGGATTAAAACGTTTAACGGGCCGCATGTGGCCCCCGGGCCGTAGTTTGCCCATGCCTGGTCTAAGGACAAAATCATTCCCTGAAGCGACAACAGGACAAGCAGCGGGAATAAAGCCATTTAACGGGAATAACAGCCAGTAGGCCCGTTCGGCTGCTTGTCTCAGCCCTGCAACAGCCTGTCAGAACCATGGATCCGCACACACTAACGTAATCCAGGACATCTGGATTAGGGTCACTAGGAGTTCAGGCCCCGGTTTGGGGACGGCTCGGTGAAAGCTCCAAATAAGTCAACCAACTGGCTGGTTATTAGAGGAAGTCTCACAGGTAACCGTTTGTCAGACAGACAGCGAACGTCTCACCAGATATAAATACAGCTGATGTGTTTAATCTTTAAAACCCTGTCTTGTCCTGCTTGTGTCTGTTTCTCATCTCAAAGCTGTCCTATTTAAAACAGAGGAGTTCTAAACGGCTTCGTGTTGCTCTGTTTGGGTTACAGAGTTCTGGTGTATCAAACATGGCAACAGAGGAAAGACTGGTGACAGGACGGTTTTATGACCTGGAATGTGTTAAAAAGTCTTTCTAATGTGTTAAAAAGTTTTTACCTGGCTCTCTGGACTTCTATCTCATCTGAGGTGGGTCCATTCTGCACAGGGCGCTGGACAGCTGGACCTACAGATGCAGAAAAACAGAAAGAAAAAGAGAGAGAGAGAGAGAGAGAAGGCGAGAGAGAGAAGTTCTCTGTAATAATCCATTAGGAGGACTTAATGTTAATTAAAAAGGGTCCGTGAAGAGCCAATTAACTATCAAATAAAGGGAATTAGGCAGCTATTGATCATGACATCCTCTTTGTTCCGTGATGAGCAAATATGCTGTAAAAGGCAATTGAATCCAAATGACATTAAATAATGAGCAGATTCATGCGCCGCATGAAATGTAATAATTACACGGAGCGTGCACAGTGGAGGAGCCTGGACCTGCACGTCACTCATCACCCGAGCTCAGAATGAGGTGATTCGAGTGTCCAGCGAGCGTTAGTCCATGATCACGTGACGGGAGAGAACAGCTAACTAGAGGAACTTCTGACACAGAAGAAACTCGGCTCCTGAGGTCACTTCTGGGATTTGAACTGTTGAACTTTTCAAATCAACAGCAAAGATGTGAACGAGAAGCGACCAGACAGTAAAACTCATCCAGGCTGTGCTCCTATTCAATTAGCAATTGAGTTTCACCTCTGAAACAGTCCAGTTTTCTAGTGTTGGGATTTACGAGACACTTTGATTTACACCTCCAACTAAAAGCTGATCAAGATGATCAGATTGAAACACTTTTCGCCTCCGTTTATCCCCTCTGTGTCTAATTAGAGCTGATTGTTACGCAGGTGTGTAACAGCCTCATTCCTCCCCATCCTCGCAGGCTCAGGCGATAATGGCCGCCGCTGATCGAGTGACGGAAACCTAAAAATAGCAAAGTGACAAAGCCTCTACCTGCCGACACCTTAGATCCCCACACGAAGAATTACAGACTGTGATAAATGTTTCAACTACAGCTCAACAGATCCCTCTAATCACTATGATTACACTGTTACAAATGGGGTTTCATACCGTTTGGTTGATGATTAAACTATCCATCCATCCATCCATTATCCTACCCGCTTGATACCCTGTGGTGTTGCGGGGATGATTAAACTATGTTAATAAAAAGTTTTATTTCAAATATACCTCTGCTACGACTGCGTTTGAGACCAATACTCCGAAGAATGCGATTTGTCTTGAGTTTACGCTCAGTTATTAAGTGTTTTTAATACATTGTCAAAATAAAAAAAATACTGTCTCCACCTGTCATTCCATTTTGTATCATACAAAGTTAAACAAGAAGGCAGAAATAAAGCTTTAACACCTACATGAGACGCTGAAGAGGAGGAAGCGGCTGTAGCAGACACAGAGACACTGACAGACCCACTCCCCGCTCACCATCTCTCACCTTTAGCTCTCTCCTCCTCACCCTCCATCTCTGCCCTCCCTGTCTTCCTCTTCACCTCCTGCCTCACCTGCCTGTATGTTTTTGAGCTCCTCCTCCTCCTCCTCCAGCTGTCGACGCTATCATCTGTCATCTTGGTGTAACACACACCTGCAGGCAGCAGCAGCAGGCCAGCGAGTCCCCGCGGCTCCTGTTTCAAAGGTCCCGCTTGACTGAAGGATGCTCAGCCTGGGGCCGCACGTGCACGCGAATAAGACAGCTCACCAATGCATGTGTGCGTGTGTTACCAGAGAAGATCAGTGTGTGAAAGTGGAAAATATCTCCCATCAGTAGTTTTAGTGGGGGATGGAAATATTAAACAAGTATAAATAAGGGTTGATCTTACCGCTAGAGGGCGCCCATCTACACATTGCTTAGTGTAGACTTCGTGTGTGAGTGTGTGTGTGTGTGTGTGTGTGTGTGTGTGTGTGTGTGTGTGTGTGTGTGTGCGTGCAGCTGGGGTCCTGTATCATCTTGCAGATGAGATTTTCTTCATGACTCACTCTTATTTAGGGGCTGCTGGAGGAACTGCAGAGGGAGACACGCTGCTGCTAAAGTCAGGTGGGCCAAACCCGATCTGTCCCAGCGGCGTCTATTCTTAAAAATGCCCTTCTTTTTAGGCAGAGCAGAAGATCAGGGCGTGCTCAGGTTTATAGTCCCCTGCTGCTCAGAGAATGTGCATATTCTTTGATGTAGTTGGCTGCAGTCCACTGTAATCATCACAATATCGCTTTGAGCTCAGTGTTCAGTTACCTATGACGTCCGCTAATGACGAGTGTGTGGAGGCGCTCACCTCCATCCTGGGCGCTGAGGACGTTGAGGGCAAACAACATGGCGTTGGAGAAGGTGGTGGCTTCCTCCTTGCTGGCAAAGTTGAGGCCGTAGACCTGCCGGGCATCCCGCCACTGGTGGAAAGTTGGGGTAGCCTGGTTGTACTTGAGGCCCTTGACGATGGAGTAATTAATAACCACCTGAGAGGAACAAGCAGGATTCAGTGTTTTCTGGAGGTCATTCCTCTGTTTTCAGGCACAGCCGGTCCTCACAAACCTGCTGGTCCTGCAGTTTGACGCCCACCACTCTGAAGGTGTTGTTGGCAGTGTTGTGGTAGATGTTGATGCGACTGAAGCCCTGCTGTCCAGGTTTGATCGGCACCCACTTCTTACTGGTGTCGTCGTAGACCATGACGGAGGCCCGCGCCTGGCAGATGCTCTGCTCACTGGGAAAGAGAGCAGATCTTTCACTTCAGGATCCATTTCTGCTTCAGGATCCATCCAAATGTAATCAAGTACATCTGTTCCTGGACATTATGAGAAGAAAGCTGGGATTTTAGTCTTTCAATGACGGCGTTTTTACTGCATCAGAATCCCATTAAAGACCCCAGTGGAGTCAACACACATTCACATTTGTATGAGTCGAATCTGTCTGGTGTTTGTTTGGAGGGCCAAATGGAAAGATCAAGGTGGGAGAGTGTGAGGCGGGAAAACACAGAGTGGAAACAGAGACACATTTTTCACTTGCAAATGAGACTAACAAGGAGAGTTCCATCTGCGTCTTCGCCTCTTTGCCAAGCTAAAATTAGTGGATCGACCCCTGAGGCCAAGTGAAAGAGCTGCGTCACATAAGAGGAGGAGAGCAAAGAGGAAAAGTCTCAGCTGTGCTAGTCTGACATGGAATATAGGACCCCAAAGAAAAAGCTCAACAGCAAATATGCTTTTTAGATATTTTAAATTTAAGAATGGCCATCTACCTCTGGGTGCACCTAACTACGTTAACATCAGCACATAAGTCAAAGTCATGTGTCGGTGCAATTCAAAGCCAGAAACTCTGACTTGCAAATCGCACAGAGAAGAAGAAAAATCTGTTAGAGGTATAAATAGCTTTCTCAGAGTGATTCTGCAATGCACACACTTAAAATTAGCCTGAGCATCAGCTGGGCAACTATGCGTTTCATTTATTCCCTTTAACTTGTCAAGACTGTTAATTTTTAAAAAGAAGTACTTGGCAAGCAGCTGAAAATGGCAGCGAAGGCCCGGGAGCATGAATAAATGAGGTTCCAGCGCTGAGAGAGCGAAAGGAAAAAAAGAGGAATCAGGGAGAGAGGGATGAGGAGAGAAAAGAGAGAGGGGGTGTGGGGGAAAAGGAAAACAAGTGTTTTTGACTGGCAGTTATGGGACACACACACACACACACACACACACGTATAGCACAAATATAGAAATATAGAGTAGCTTGCTCCACAGCACTCGCTTAAAAATTAACTATTTCTCCATAAGACATAAATAAATCAGCTGCTTCTGAATTGTCAGCCCACTGTGAAGCGCGTGCGCACACACACACACACACACACACACACACACACACACACACACACACAGAATCTAAACACCTTCCTCTTCGGTCTGCAGCAAACTCATGCTGACAGGGACTGACTGAGGAATCTCAGAGAACTACTTTGGGATCATCTTGGACTCGTTCGCTCCTGCAGAGCAGAATGTCTGATGGCGGGAATTTGTAAGCAACTTTAAAATGTTTTCACTCACCTTTTCGACTTTTAAAACTGCAATTTTGCATAAAGAACGTTGTCCAAAATTAGAATGCATCGAAAAACTTTCTACGGTTTAATCTGAATATTTCCTGTGATGAACTTCTATGTTGCATCGGATGCACTTTTCCTTCTTTGGCAACCAACAATGCAACAACATGACATTTTCCCACCACTTTTAGGTTTAGTGGGTAAAAAACCCAACAGCATCAGCTGTATTAATGCAGCACAGGCGTTAAATCAGCGGCACATAACTAACAACATGAACAGGGGAGAATTCAGAGGCCGGTGGGATGAGCGGCGCACCGAATCCCTCCTTGGCCTCTCCAGCCTTGACTTGTAACTCAAATTCTTTAAACTAGCATTATGCTTTTATTAGCATTTTGCTTTGCTCTAGTTTACACGTCTGCGTGTCTGTCTAGGGTCACAGTAATGATGGTCTGCAGCGATAAACACATGAATTATTCATTTTCCAAAATCATTAATGGTTTCTTTCATCTTCTTTTTTTTAACACACACACACACACACACATACATACACACACACAGAAACATGCATGCACACCAATCATTTAAAACTTGTTCGCACCTCCACGCCATTCCATCAAGCTGTTTTAGCTCCCTCACAACTTTGTGTCTGGGAATATGAAACGCGCTCTGCAGCTTCATCCGGCTCCAAGATGAGATCAGAAAATCAGCCTGGTGAACCGTGGAAGCAGAGATCAGACAGTCGTGACTCACAGGGAAATTCAGGTAGCGAGTTCTTTCATGTGAAAAGAGAAAGACCTCAGCCGGAAACAGATTGCGCACAAATCCTCCAGGCCTGAACCATAATTAGCCTTTTTGACACCCTCTCATCGGCTGATGAGGGCAGAGGTGGGATCTAACCGCAGCTCCGCGGTGTAACGGAGTCTCTGCTGCCGTTGAGAGACGTCCAAGGTCAGAGTTGAGGAGTTATCTTTAATTTCTCTATAATGAATCAGCACCAGCTTGATAACGACTCACTAAAGTAGCAAACACACCTCCGTGCCAGCCGGTGTTTAACAACGGCATCCGTAACCTTAAGTGTGTGTTTCCTCCGTCTCCTCTTGTCCTCCCCTGTGCGAACACGCTTGTCAGCATGTGAGCTTTTGCACGTGTCATTCCCAGCCTTTCTCTCCCACTAATCTGTGCTGTCAGCGTGCCCGGTGCACGTCTCAATCTGCGCAGCGTGCACGCAGCGGCTGCCGCGCCGCACTGCAGTCGCTGCAGATATCAAAGCTGTTGCGCCGCTCCACTTTTCTGGAGCCCCGGCCTGCCAGGCGGCGGCTGACAAAGGAAGGATCCGAAATAGAAACGCAGACGCACACGTCACGGCGCGTTCGCACATGGCGAGGGGCACACTTGGAGTCTTTGTGCGAATGAAGGCAAGCGCTCTCTTATCCGACAACACCCGAACACGTCGAGCAAACCACTGTCAATGAAGTTCCTCTCAGGACATGGCTGCAACATTGGATATGGTTCAAGGAGAGATAATGCCATAGAATCTGGAGCAGCTATTCTTTAATCTGTCTCTGCAGGTTAGGGAGACACAATCCAGAAAATCTGATGTCTGCTGACGTTCCCCTCTGACTGGAAACCTGCCAGCCGTCATTAGGAGATCAAAATGTTCTGATTCGATGGATTATCCAGTAATGCTGCTGAATCCAGAAGAAGAGCTCCACATTGTCAGCCTCCAGATGATGCACGGAAGGCGTCACTGTGCACGAAGCGTTCTCCTCAGTTTCCTATTCACATGTGACGCTTTATTAAATCATTTACCGCAGCAGCGGAGCCTTCGAAGAGCAGCTCTTTCATTCCGTTGTTCTTCTCCGCGGAATACACAAACCCCGACACTAACACTCAGCACACTCTTCCAAATCAGCTTGGTTTTTTTTAGGGAAATGCTGGAGGATCTCCTGCATGCAAACAGACCAAAATATGGAACGCCATGAAACTTGCATATGCACGTGTGCGATAGCCGCATGAAACATCAAAGCTTCATAAAACAGAGAGAAGAACAGCTGACAGCTTAAACATTTATAAGTACTCCAGAGCGAAGCTACATTAGAAATGAGGCTCAGCCTGACTTAAACCTCAGTTCCTGCAGAAAACAGGGTTTATTCTGCCGTCAAACGACGCTGAGATCCAACCGGTGAGGCCAGTGGGCGTCATTAGGAGCCTCATCTCTGCTGAGCCTCTAAACAAACTACTACCAACCCAGAATCAGCAGCTGAAAGTAGCTGCTGATTCTGTGAAACCAGAGTTTTGGATGTCGGCCCTGTTTGTTCTGCAGAAATATTCAGAAGGATCAAATGGCATGCAGATGAATTCACTGTGCATGAACATGACATGTTACAAGCGAGCGGCAGAAGGAAAAGTTGGCGTTCTGAGGAGGATGTGGCCTAGTTTGCAGAGGCAGAGAACTCATTTCCCTAAATGCCTGACTACTCTTTCATGGTAAAATCAGTTTTCTTTACAATGCAACAGATTTTTGTTGAAGCGCAAAACAAAAATGCGGCTAATGCTTAAAATCAAGTGTTGTTTTCTTTTTAGCAATATTATTTATATATAAATCATCACGTGGGATCAGGTTCCACATCTCTGTTGCTGTGTTTGCTGTTGTCAAGTTAAAAAGAGACTTTTTTTGTCTGTTTGATTTCCTGTAAAGCGCCATTTAGTGGAATGAAGAAGCAGGCGAGTGCAGTAGAAAGTATGCATCTTTGCTTTTTTACAAAATTAAAGCATAAATGTGACATTGTTCAGTTACTAAGTCAGGAAGTTTAGCCCAAAACATGGTCTGATGTTGGTTGATTCACCTTCAGAGATACATAATTTACATTCAATTACAAAAAAGTGATTCTACACAGTGACTCCTTACTTTTGTCAAGAAATATGACATTTTATCTTGTAAATACAGAACAAATGCATGGCAGCATTGGGCATATACTTGTTTGTCTCTGCTATAAATGACCAATGTTTATGGATGTAATCATTCATTTGCACGGGTCTATGAAAGATGGTCTCCAAGAAAACAAACTGGTAGCCTGCAGTGGAGGCCGGTTACATAAGCAGCTTTGCTTGCGTATTTGCGGTTCTGGTGGCGAAGAAGGGGAGACGAAAAAATGAGGCACAGGGAGTAATAAAAAAAAAACCAAGAGACTCTGAAACAGAAAAAAATAGTCTGTGCTGACAGCAGGCTTTTAAACATCCTGCTCAATATTAATACAAACAGCAATAAAACATGATAAATTCCTCAACTTAAAAGGGAAAATAAAAAAAAAAAATCTAAAAATAACCAGTCTGGACTGAAAGCGCTGCTCAGTTTACAGGCATGGGAATCAGTCAGCAAATGCCACAAAATATTTCTATTTAGTCGACTTTTGAGATTTAAAGTGTAAAACACGAGCTGATACTTCGGAATGTGATGGATGTTCTAATCATCCCTGTGGACATTCAGAGGAACTAGAACTAAAATGCTGTAAATTGCAACTTTGGTTTTTGAGCAGGAGCTCATTTGGACTTTTAGGCAAAGTCCTGTATCAGCAGAAATATTTTGCATCCGAGTGTGTTTTCAGCTTGAGAGAAAACACACACACACACACACACACACACACACACACACACACACACACACACACACACACACACACACACAGAAGATCAGGATGCGCGCACACTAGCGCCGACTGCTGAAACCCCACACGAGCACGGTAATCTTCCAGCAAGACAACTGGAGTGGAATATTCTCTTGGCCTAGAAAATATGGCTGTGAAGAAAACATGAATGAGCACTAAGATCTGAACACTGTGGATAATTAGAGTCTTCGCATCGGATCCACCCAGCGTCTCGCCTTGTCCCAGAGTCCTCCGCTGCTGTGTGGCTGCAGCAGGAAACTAGCACATTTGCTCACATCCTTGTGAGTATATGAGTGTGTGTTGTGTGTGTGTGTGCGCGCTGTGGCCTGCTGTACGTCCCAATGCCTCTGAGGCAGTCGGTGCAGACCGTGGAGCATATTCATAACAATTTGCTTTGTTTCTACATGCTGTCACGCATTGGCGGGGGGGTGGGTGCCAAAGAGGCAAAACCAAAACCTGGTGCCATAAAAATCTCTCTTTTTATGGTTAAATTCCAGAAAAAGGAGATTAGAAAGGATGGGGTTTCTTTTACTGCTGCTTCACGTGGTCACATTAAGTATTTAAGAGTTTCCTCCAGCCCAGGGGGTTCATGCTGAGACACTGAAAAAGCTGCACAACACAGGAAATCTTCCCGGGCAGGGGGGAATAATTAGTCTGCACAATTTTTTTAATGGTGCTTTTGAAAATCTCACTTGAAATGATATGGTTTTGTGGAGCGGACTGCAATTTCTGATCATCTGAAATGACAACAGAGAAGGCTCCGGCCCTGCACGGCTCAGATTAGCGAGGAAAGAATAGAAAAATAACCGGGAGACTCAGCGTTGGAGGATTTAGTCTTCAGATGGTTCCTTTCAGCCTCTGTGCAAATCCTCTGACATAACACAGGCATCTGCAGACACAACACACGGTGGAAACACCCTGACGGTTTGAACAAGTGGATCGGCTGCGACCCGAGCGCCACCAAGCACAGCTGGTTTGATAAGATGCCGACAGACGAGGGATCCTGACCTCCAGGTTCATGCAGGGGTGGAATACGCAGAAGCGAGTGTTAGGGCTACCTAAAAAACCTGCAGGAATGCTGTGATACTCCTTGACAATCAATTTTGAAACTCTAGACACCTGGAATTAGTGAGAAGATTTTTACTGAGAAAGTTTTGGATAACGGAAGAGTCAGCACATGGAAAGCTTACTAGCATACTTAGTATCAGGTCAGAACAGAAAATCTATGTTAAAGGTGATTCATTTCTGAACTTTAAGGTGGGTTGACGGGTGACTTCTTCACCTCTGGAACCTTCTACGGAGGAGCTTTACAGATTCTCCATCTGCAGGCTTTTTCATCGACGCCTCTTAAACTGCTCCACAAAAGGAGATGAAGCAGAAATGCAAACGGACATAAATATCTTCTAAACGCTGCGCTGATCCATCATGTGGAGTCTGCAGGAAAACACTGCAGCTATTACTTGTTATTGTTGAATGGCTGGAACGGCTGCAGGAAGCCAGACATTCCGCAATCATTCCCGTCCTGTTGTTTGTTCAGATCCTGATCTTGGCTTAACGAGCAATTACAGGCTGGAATGTTGTCTCATAGTACGGTCTACTGTCAACAGGAGAGAATGTTTGCATTGAGGGAAAACAGAAGCAACGTGCAGACATGAGAATGTGGCCAAGGTTATGATGCCGTTTGAAGGATGAAGGTGAAGAGGCAGTGAGACGGAGAGCGGTCCGTGAAAAGCAGGTTGGTTAAAAATACATGCGTCTCCATTTGGTGGAGGGGAAATTTTCCCAGCAGAGAGGAGACTTAGTGTGAGCATCAACACTCCAAGTGTCTGAGAAAGGTCGTCTTAGGAAGCGTCGCTGAAAGCAAAAGGGAGGCGGAAAAGTTGCGGTTGATTCCCCGAAGCTGCTCTACCTTCCTCCTCTGCGCTGCTGCTTACTGAGGAACCTACACACACACACAGATGCACAAAGACACTAAAAAAACAGCACAGACGTGCTTCTAAGTGATCCACTTTCCAGCCGAGCGTTCGGTGAAGGCTATTAGGTTAAGTGCTCTCCATCGCAGACTCTAGTAGGACCTGTCAGTCTGGCCCAAACACACGTCTGCGAGTACACCAGGCCTTGAAACACGCTGCTTTCCTGTCAGTCAGCTGGCTCCATGAACAGTAAGTTTTCACCAAATACCGCCGGCCCTTCCGAGGATTTGACACGCGCATGCGCCGGATGTGTCTAAGCGAAAGGGGGAATCCTGAAACGCAGAAAGAGCTCATCTGTCGTTGGGAGACATAATCCTCCAGCCGTAATGTGCATTATGGCTGGAGGATTCTGAAAAAGCCTTTCAAGGTATATAGAAGAGCAAGTTGATGGAGTGAAAATGCTTTGTGAGGGTCGTACAGATGCTGCTTTGAGCAGACAAACTGAAATCCTTGTTTTCACAGCTGAAGGGGGTTTTTCTAAAGTGCACAAAAAAGCTAGAAATGGTTCCACAAAGACAGCAGGGATTTAGGAGTGATGCACATTAGCTGCTGCTGCTACGTGCTAAACAACAGTTGGATCTGTTGTATTTTAAAAATGCCGTTGAAACTTTAAACGAAAAATGGATAGAACACGGACACAAAAGAGACACAACAGCAGGACTGTTGGGCCACTGTAGCACAAGAACTCTCTCTCTCTCTCGCTCTCTCTCTCTCTCTCTCTCTCTCTCTCTCTCTCGCTCTGATTTCTGTGCATACACATGCATGTCTTCCATGCGACTGTGTTTCCACTGATTGGCCAACAGTGGTTGTCATGGTGATCTTGCTATACTATGCAGTCTACACTGGTCACCATAGAAGGATCAGCCTGGTGCTGACATCCCTCCATCCCTCAGACAATTTCTTCCCCCCAATTGTGTCTTATTGGAACAATCCTCATATTTTCTTTTGTTTTCTTTTTAATCACTCATTTCTCCTCTAATTCCATCCGATATACTTTCCGGTTTCCCCTTCCCCCATTTACAGTCCTCTCTCTCTTTCTTCTGCTAGCTTTGCTTCTCTCACCATCCCCCCTCGGCCAGTCTCTTATATCTCTCATCTCCTTTTTTCATCTATCCATTTCTTTCCCCATCGTTTTATTTTCACATAACTTTGCTGACAGCATCCACCATGTTGGGTAGCAGCGTAAAGTAAAAACCATCGACCATACCAAATACCATAAATTTGCGCCATTAAATACCCTTTTTTCTCAGTGAAAACTATAAATTAACGATGCTCAAGGGCAACGACTGGTTAGGGCTTATTATCCTGGCTGGTGTTTGTTCTTCTAAAAGAAGAAGAAGAAGAAGAAGAAGAAGAAGAAGATATGTGCAAAGTGCAGCCAGACAGGGGTGAGACTGTAGTGGTTTTGTTTTTCAATAAGGCTGCATTGCACACACACGCACACACACACATTTGCATTTCATAAAGGTCACATCAGTGATGCTGCGTTGGATCAATCCTTTACAGTTGTTTATTCCTGCACATTAAATTTGAAAACAAACCTATCTCGAAGGCAGTTTAAAACCCTGACGTGCAGCCATCAGGAAACGCAGCCAGACTGTGATATTGACACGTCGGCGCCCTGTAAAGCCTGGATGGACCACCAGCCAACCTACAAGCTGCTTAGTGCAGCAAAACTCTGGCTGAGACCCTTAAGACTGCACTAATCAGAGGTGTTAAGAGGAGGAATCGTAAAATATAGCACACACAAGATGACTGAAGGTTGGGGGATGTAGGGGAACCAAAGAATGGATGCAAGAATATATTGCTGGAAATGAGCTAAATTATGTGCGAATGCACGCTTCACTCAGCTGGAAACACAAAGATTTTTACTGTATGACTGACACACAGATCGAGCCTGCCTGCATGCACGTCTGAGTGCAACAGTTCCATCTGGCACAATTACATCTCCGTAAGACAAAGAGCGAGGAATCTGTTGCGCCTCTGAGCATGCGTCCTCAAGAGCTCCGCGGCCATGACGGCAGGCGTCGGCTGTGCAACAAGCAACGCTGATAGGAGAGGAAGACCAGCGGCCACATAAAGAGAGGCGTAAACACAGAGAACAAAAGAGCCACAGAGGTTACACACAAGTGGCTGATGGATGGCTAATATCGCACAAACGCCGCACTATCGGCCCTTCTGTCCAAACTTGGCAGACACCTCTGTGGACCATCAATGCCCTCTGCTCATCCCAGGAGCCCAACACTTTTCTGCACAGCTAGCTAACACATTAGCATGCATCCCCATCCCCCTGCAAGGGCAAGCAGGCACTCACAGTACCCATACACAGAAAGACAGGAACAGCAGGAGCAGCTGGGGATCATGAAGACGCAATCGGGATGCTGGACATCCTGGGTGGATCACGCACACCATCCTGTGCTGAAAGAGAAGCGAGGTAGAAGAGAACATCTGCACGTGCAACCCTACCTGACTTTGAACTCGGTCAGCTGCGGCTGAGCCCCCGGTTCAGCACAGTAGACCTGGGGGAAGTAGAACCGGTGCGACTGGAGGTTGACGTCCATGTTCTCAGTCCCGTTTTTTGGCAAAATGCGAAAAAATGACCGCTGCTTTCGGACCTTTTTCCGACCTGAAATTCACCGCTGACACTTGCTCTAGGGGTCAGAGTGGAGCGGCAGCAGCATCCCAATTTCACCGCCTCGGCCAGGAGCTCACAGGGCTACAGGAAGACAACATCCCCCTCCTCTTGGTCTCCACCGAGCACAGAGCATTCAATCACCTCTGCTTCCAAACAGGCACACTAACCTATTTCCCCACTAGCAGTCAACGAGTGCTCGGCAGCAGCACCAGTAGCCGCGCGAGGAACAAAGGTTCCTGATGGGGAGACCAAAAAAATTGAAAAATGATGAAAATCCTGGACAGGATTAGAGAAAAAAATCCTGCTGTGCGCTCAACAGTTCATCATTTGGCTTGACAAAAGCTAGAAATGTTTAAACGTGAGGCTGGAAAAATGAGCGGAGCCCTCAAACCCACGGAGAGAATGAATGGGAGATGAGAGTCGAGTGTTTTTTATGCTTCAGAGACAGAATCGGGGAAAAGAGAGAGAGAGTGATGGAGATAGAGAGATTCCCAGTGCTGTGAGGCGTTGCCCTCGCGCTGCCTTTCCTCCCTCTGTCTCATTGGATTACCTCCTCCCTCTCCACCCCACCTTTCTCCTTCCCGCCTCCCATCCTCCCCTCCCAGCTGTGACCAAAGCGGTGAGAGCCTCAAAGGCTGCTGGTCCTCCCCCCCATCGTACCTCTACCCCTCCACCCCCCGCGCCGCTCCGAACCCGGCAGCAGGATTGGCTAAGGCGAAGGCAGAAGAGGATGGGAGGTCGGAGCAACAGATTTTTAATTCATCTGATGGCTCCCATATTTTCTCGCACATGATTCAAAGCAGCATGCCAGGCGGGGTGGAGCTCTGGTCACACACACACACACACACACACATACACACACACACACACACACACACACACACACACACATCACTGATTGCAGCACTAACGTCTAAATATTTATCTCTAAAATGGCCAGAGGGACAAATAGATACACATATTTGCACAATTGACAAAACATGAAACAAATCATCTCATATTTAACCTAATTTTGGTCACAAAAATATAAATGCGACTGCTTTTCTGAGTCTTAGGGGATTATACGTTTATAGAGAGTAAAAGGTGCGCGTGTGACCATGACACTAATCCTCTGGTCCGTCATATATTTCCCATACGCCTCTTTCTAGCACAGCCACATCTGTCCTGCTGTGTTTGGCCAGGAGACAGTTTCATTGATCACAGGCCTGACGGCTGCACAACGACATCGTCCAGCAGCTCCAACTGCCATACGGCAGCAGTTCACAATCATTTCTTTGGCGACGTCACTAAATCCAGAACGGTGTATTTTCACCACTGAGACGCAGATGTCTGCTTACGACAAGTTGCATCACGTAGCTCACGAAGCAAGTCAGGATTTAATCAATATTTTAATGCTTTTCTACAAAGCTGCTTTGGAAAGAATGGTTGATAACACAGATTTTATGAGCTGGGCTTCATAAATCATATATTCCCTACATTTACACACAGCAGGCAGCTTTCTTTCACTATAGTAATGACTAAAACATACAGAACAGGTTTTTTTTTTTTTTTTTACAAAAGTCTACAAAATTAAGGTTAAAAAAATCTGAAAACTGTAAATTCTTTATAAGTCACAGCATTTCCGTGTCCCGTCAATTCTAACAGTAACAAATGTAGCGAACAAGGAGCCATTTGGAAGCCAAAGAGCTTTGATTGCTCAGCTTAGCCCAGGAAAATCTACTTTTCCGCTCATATGCAGATTAAACTGTTAAATCAATACACAGAAATGCCTTCTACTAAGTATTTTATCTCTCTTAAACTATGTTAAATAAGTGAACCTTAAAGTAGCTTTAGTAAGTTAATTGGAGCATTACAGCATTTGGAGGGCCGTGGCTGTTCTGATCTTAAACACACTTTGTCATTTTAAAACAGGTAGAACGAATGACAGACAGACAGACAGACAGAGTTCGCCATATCAACAGGAAGGAGAAGACCTGCGGTGGCAGCGATAAATGAGGAGAGGAAGGGTGAAAGGACATCCATTCTCCACCCTCCCCCCAGTCGGTCAGGTTAGACACACACTGGCAGATTGTGCACTAATCCCCGAACACACACCTACATTTGGGCTGTGTGTTTGTGCGTGGAAGAGATCTGACAAGTTCTAGCTGGCTGTTAGCATCCAGCAGGAGGGATGGCCTGTTTGACACTCAGTAAGTGCACGCATGTGTGTGTTTACATGTGTGTGCGCGTGTGTGTCAAGACAGGAGGACATGATGGAGCTCTGGAGTGACTCATACACAGCAGAGATGGAAGGTCGGGGGGGAAAGAGCCCTGCTGCTGATGAAAAACTGCAGGAAAAGGACACGATATTTGGTGAAATGCGATTACACTTGTAACTACAGGCTGTAGCGCTGCCAGGGCTTTTGATTTAAGGTTTATGTGACACAAACACACGATTTGCTGGAAGCTCCTGGAGTGGAGCCTCCTGAATGAGTCACGTACACAAAGAGCAGAAAATAAACCCCCGTTTGTAGAAACTGACTCTGTAATGTGTTTAATCACAGTCCAGGGTAAAATATCATCCTGCTTGGTGCCGCTTTGGCATTTTCAGGCCGAGATGAGACAACATCATCGTGCTGATGTCATCATGTGTCACAGAGCGAAACCATAAATGCATCGCATTCCCATTTTCCTGGCCTCAAATGTCAACTTCTCCGCCTGCTGCATCTAAACAGTTGTTTATAATACGATTTCAGGTATTTATGTGTCTTTATAACTATTTGCTAACGATAAACGTACATAAAAAAAATTAGGTGCGGCCATTTTTGATCCCAGTGTTTAATTTTGTCATTTTTAACTCTGGAAGAAAAATGTGCCAGTGTCCCAACAGCACGCAGATTTGCACTGTATAAATTGCTTGCTATCCAATCAGACGTCGCTCTGCATAATCCAATTTGACTCCCACTTCCCTTTATCCCCCAAAACACCCACAATCCACCTGTGTGCGACCGTCCTGCATGAGGTGGAAAAGCGGAAACAAGAGGTGTGACACACGAGATCTTAACGCCGTCTGACGTTTCCTGTCCTCTGCGATGATTCATCCGCTGGGGCCTGCAGATTGAATTTCAGCTATGATGCACACACACACACACACACACAAACACACGCCCAGGCTCATAGTTTTAACTACAGCAGTGGAGCTATATTGAGAGGAAGAGGCAAACAGAGACAGGAAATGGGGCAGGGAGTGATTTTCTCTTTCATTCACAAAGATGTGATCAAGCGTCGTTCCTCAGCGTGCATAATCACGACTCAGATATGACTCTGCTGTCACCCGCTGGTTTTCGACACCGTAGAGCACAACCCCACGTGCCAGCAGACGTTTGCTTTGTCTTTCAGCTCCAGCTTTCATTGGTCTTTTGTTTTACACGTTGACTCGTGACAAGCATTCACGAGACTATTGAGAGCTTTGATCCAACTCTGTAAATCTAATCATTTTTTTCTGGCGTAAGCAGATAAAATACACAAGTGATTGATTATTAAACTGCATCCTTCCTCACACACATTTGCTGTTGCTGTGTAGTGAAAAAAAAGGGATTTAAATAGAATCGTCTTTTTGATTTAATCACATTAGCATCACTAGGTATATTTAGAGTTTCTGTCAACATTGGCTTTTATCTTTTTTTATTTCATTAAAATTTCAGAGCCATAATAAAAAAAGATAAGATGTTAACAACCTGCCAATCGGTTAAGCCGCTTAGGTTATGCAACATTATCGATTTTAGCTGAAGCATTCCAGATTAAAAAAATCATTCAAAAAAAGTAATCAAAGGAAAATGGAGCTTTTCTGTACTCCGATCTTGAGTGGAATAAGCAACAAATGCAATATTTCCATTGTAAAAGATGTATTGTATCATGTGTAAAATAAGCCTGAAGTGGAATTTGTGGAAAACAATTTGATTTAGAATTTTAATCTATTTTGAAAGTTCCAGCAAACGCTACAGTAAAAATCCTTGAAAGTCCAGCTGTGAATCCAAATCAATGATCGACCGCAGCAAACACGATAAATCTCTCTCCAGTGATGACGATAAATCTCTCTCCAGTGAGTCTGTAAATGCTGTCTAGTGTTTTCTCCAACAAAGACTTAATAGTTATTCTCATTACTCATGGAAAGATGTTTCTTTAAACACCAGATGCAGCTGGAATAAGAATCGTTTAAAAATGACCTCACTCACACCAGATAACTTTAGAATATCTGACCTTGGTCACGATTCTTGCATCAGCATTCTCTTGTGCACGTCTGATTAGCCGATTACACCATCAGGATCCAATCATTTAGCACAGAGTTACTATTAATGTTGCCTTTCATATGGGTCAGAAACGCCACCAACTGTTCCAGTCGATGCCCATCAGCCGACTGCCAGGCTGTTGGATCGATGGTCACTCGTGGTTGCCTTCCAGAGCAGCATGGAGGAGGAGGAGGAGGAGGAGGGGGAGGCTGCAGCGGGACCTCAGGCACGACCACACATCAGTCCTCTTCATCAGTCAAGCTTAATCAACAGCAGAGGTGCTAAACTGTCATTCCCCTAGAGAACTGATGCTAATTCACAGCTAATGTTTATCTTCTTTTAGTGACTTTCTTTTCACGTTTCACCCCAGAATATATTTAAAGAGAAAACAGTGAGTTTGAAATGTCAAAATCTATTTTTTCAGTTTAGATATATATATATAGGAACCACATATGACGAGTTGACATGAAAATCTTTGCACAGCTTTTTGATCGATGATGGCAGAGATCGACAAGATGAGAAGCTCAGCCTCCACAGGAGCAATCAGACTTCCAGGCTCTACAGAGACAGGGATCAATTGATCAATCCTTTAACCCAGATCCCAGACTGGATCACAAACTGCGGCTTCCCCCAGACGCTCAGCCATGTAGCTGCAGATAATTAAAAGCGATACTGCCTCCTAATCTTGACAAATAGGCGGCAGATAGCGTTTCTTTCTTATTTCTGGTGTTATTTATAGAACAGTCACGGAGCAGCTAAAAACGCCACAGCTCCTCCTGCTCACCTTGAGCCGGCCTCTTGTCTGACCTTGAAAAATAACATCTAACTGCAGCTTGCATGGTCTCCGGATTGATCTCCATCACACAAAACAACCGCTTGCGTCCCCCACTAACATGCATCAGGACAGTCAGACAGTCAGTCACGCAGTGTGTGTGTGTGTGTGTGTGTGTGTTGTCTCATGGCGGTGACTCAGTCAATGTTGCCACCTACAGAGCACCACTGATAAGCACACAGACATCCATTTCAACACACAGATAAGGGCCTAAAATGGAATTTTAAAAGCTGCGCTGGTATCTAAAGCTTGACTGAAACAAAGAGACACACGTGGATTTTAGGACACCAGGAGACTGATAGTAACATCCAATTGGTGTCGTAATTCATCGACTAAACAGTCAATGGTGGTAAAATCAGCACAATAACTAAGAAGATTAAAAAAAAAAAAATAGTTGTTGTTATTTTATACAGGTGGTTTAACAGTTTTGGTTTGATTGAGACTTTTAAATGTGCTTCTGGACCAACACAAAACTGACAGGTCCTAACAGAAATGCTTTGGGAGGCTGCTGAAACACTGACCTACAGCTCATGTACAATCCCCTCTGACCTTGGGCCGCAAAAATCACTCCCACACACGCAAAATCTGCTGCCAAAAGCAATTAGGACGCAGCTGAGGGCTCCTCCTGTCACAATAAAGCGGTGCCAAGCGCCGGTGCCACACCCACGTCTTTGTCAGAGCATTTCGACAGCTGATTGGCTCCTCAGCTGGAGCCTGCCAGCAACGCTTAACGCGATTGGCTGCTGGAGAGCAGGGCTCGCATCCGCCCAGAGGCGCTCGGCCGTCCGGATGCTGCGAGGACGGCTGCGCTCAGCTGATTGGTCCTCGGCGGGGAGAGGCGCGCGCGCGCGCACAGACAGGCTTCTCTCTGTGCGCGCGCACGCACGCACACGTTCTGGGCAGACCTGAAACACATGTGGAAATCTGGCCACACCATGTCGCAATTAGGCATCATCATTAAAACACTGCTGCACGTGCAATGTTGTTTTCATCAGGTCAGACCTTTTTACCCCAAACACCACGTGACATAAGTCAGAAACCATGTTCTGGTGACAGGGAAGGCGCTCAGCCGTCCCAAAAGTGTCAGATTCTACCGGCCAACAGGTGATCTGCAGGTCAGTGAAAGCGTGTGCTTGTCCGCCTTCGCACTGGTGACACACGCACACGCGTCAGAAGGCAGACGAGGCGCAGTTTGTCCTCCATCTCCACACATCTTCTCATGCCCCGCCGTGACGCGCACATCGGCTTGGTTCCAACGCGTGCTTACCTCATCTTCTGATGCTCGCTCGGGTGAGATGAGAAGGCTTATCTGCTCAGTCCGTTTGATTCAAAAAAATCCAGACGTATCAGCAGCTGCAGCGTTTTTATAAAATGTATTTAAAAAAAAAAAAACAAAAAACAAACAAAAACCAAAAAAACCAGCGACGCTACCGGAGAGGTCTGCAGCCGGCTGGAGGTGCAGATGTTCGGGGAGGAAAATGCTACAAGAAGGCCCACAGTTTTTAGGTCTGGACGTTACAAAAATATTATTTCCCCTGCTGCGTTCTGTGTCCGTGTGTGTGTGTGTGTGTGTGTGGGTGTGGGTGGGTGTGTGTCTGGGGCCACCTCAGAGGGCGGCACACCGCTGTCCGCAGAGAAGAGAGCCGGGCGGAGAGGCTGACAGCCTGGACTTCTGAGGTGCCATCTTTTCTCCCTGCAGTCACTGGGAGGCTGGAGAGAGAGAGAGAGAGAGAGAGAGAGAGAGAGAGAGAGAGAGAGAGAGAGAGAGAGAGAGAGAGAGAGAGAGAGAGAGGGAGAGAGAGAGAGAGAGAGAGAGAGAGAGAGAGCAGAGAGAGGGAGAGAGGGGGGAGTTTGCTGCACAGCGCCCCGTGTGTGGAGAGCTGAGTGAGTACGTAAACACAAAGCCCTGCGTTTCCTAAGAAGAAATTAGGATGAAAAATGAATTACACTTAGATTTATATACATAAATATAGCTGTAAAATATTGGGTTTGAGGGCGACATCTATAGCTATGTTGTTGATGTGATTGGGAATAACACACCATGCTTACAGGACCAGACTTTGAGCCTTTGAGACCCAGCAGAAATAATATGGGAATATTAGGGTGTGTGTGTGTGTGTGTGTGTGTGTGTGTGTTTTAACATAGCTCTAGTTGTACAATTTTTAATGAATTATTAGTATGTTAATGTGGGGGTCAATATTGGATTATAAAGATATTGTACAACTTTTTCATTTCTTAAAATTAATTTTTAAAAAGTAAATTCCCAGGACTTCTTGGGTCTTACACACACACACACACACACACACACACACACACACACACACACACACACACACATACCTGTCGTGTCTGGGAGGGACCAGCCAACATCTGTTTCTCCGACATCAGCAGCTGTTTCAGGCAGCAGCCTACCAACCAGTTCAGCCTGTTTTAAAAATTCTTGGTATTTATCATCAGGAAATGAGAACTATAAAACTAAAGGTTGCTTTGAAAGCAATTTAAATACAACAAGACTGGCTGCCTTTTTTAGGAAAAAAGTACTTTTTGAAAAGCAGAATTTCATCCATTTCGCCAATTTCACCAAATGCAATTTCATGAGCAACAGAGTTCCAGCAACAAATATCATATGAGGTTGTTTGTGCTGTGTTTAACAGAGCTTTTCTACCATCACAAACCAAATGATTCTGTTTGAAATAAAAAGTTATTTTTCTGCAGCGTTCAAAGCTGACCTGACGTAGTAACACGTACTCGCCGAAGGATGGCGCTGTAACACTCACACTTTCATATTTCTCCTCATCCTCCATATTTATCAGCTGTGCTGGATCAGCCAAAAAGCATCAATCAGAGTTAGATATTAGGGCTCACCCAAGAAAGTTTATTGGTTCTTCTGGAACGAACCTGTTTCCGGTACAATCTGGACGCTAGTTAAGCAGAAAGTAGGATTCCAAACACCGACGACTAAACTACAAACAGCACACAACACAAGACAGGCTCAGTGACACACGGGGCACAGGTTTCCTCTGCAATCGCACACACACGAGTTGAAATGTGACCAATGGAGCGGAGCGTGTGCACGCATCCAACCCCAAAATACGTTTCGGTTTATTCGGCGGCGGGAAGATGGTTCAGTAACAAATCTGGAAGTACTGGCTGGGGGACTTGACTGGGCTCTTGTACGCACACTCGTCCTGCACCGTGTGCTGGCTGCTGGTGCTTTTTTTCAGGTTTGACGCGAAGGAGGGCGGCGTCTTCCCCCCCTGCGGCTTGCTGCCCCCCTTAGCGTGGGGCCTGGCTGTGGACCCGCCACGGGTGGGCACCCTGGCGGCCAGTTTGGCGTCTTCAGAAGACCCAGTCTTTCTTGAGAGGGGGCTCAGATAGATCTGCATAGTCACTAAGTGAAGTGGTGAATTGAGGTGAGGAGGTTGAGTGAAGAGAGAGAGAGTGAAAAGAAGGGTGGAGAGAGTGGGGACGTGGGAAAGGCACACAGGTCATGGTGAGATGTGGAAAAAGAATGAAGGATGGACAAGATAATAGCTCAAACACCGTTCTTTTCCCAAACGTCATAAAACACGGAAAAACATTCATTCAAAAATGAAAATTAAAGAGCTTCCAATGTTCCTTTGGAGCAGTTTCCAAACTGTCAACATTAAAACGGCTGATTCCCTAATGGCTCCATCGAGACGAATCCTACCTTTGCAGTGGGTCACGCGTCTTGACCCTGCGAGACAGCGAACAGCAAACATGCAGCAGTCAGTGTCTTTCCTTCCTCTCATCTGACTACAGTCTTACACGTTTCACACGGAGAGTGCACGTACCCACGGCCGCCGCAGCCTCCTTGGACTTGCTGCTGTTTGGGACCAGAGGAGACGCCAGTTAATGTGGATGAAAATGGTCCTTATACTGGAAATGTGAGCAGCCAGCTGGCTGCACTGGGACTGGCAACTGGGAAGATATTTACCCTTCCTCTGGCTTCCTAGAGGATGATGAGGTGGGCTGGGATTTAGTGGTCTTGCATGGACCGTCCTTCACATTCCCTAGTGGGCTCTTTCCACCACTGGAATGACGGGAAAAGACGCATTTAAGGCCCCGATCATCCGGAGTTTGGGGTTTTAAATAAGCAACTGTGTCACATCCAGAAGTCTAAATCAACACCTTGTTTGTTTCCTGTTAGTCCTGGACCTGGAGGACATTTTAAGGACCATTAATCTGTTATCCTAAAGCTAAATGAGGAGTTATTTATTTATTTACAATTTATTAACAGGAAAAATGGCACTATCCAGGGAGAGGCATCACTGTTGCTAATGGTGACGGAAATGATAATGACGCTGTGAGAGCTTTACTCCTCTCCCTTCGCGTTCATCGGCTCTCTTCTGGATGGAGAAACGGCACATTAGGATGGTGCAGAGAAAACCCTTCATTCGCTCTGACTAATGCGCTCTGATGGCTGCATCATTTGGCAGGTAATTGGGAGAAAGACGTGAGCTGAGAACAGTTGGGAGCGCAATTGTCTGGAAATAAAGGCAGATTTTGCAAAAGAAAAACGGGGTATTTGTGAACAATCTTTCAGGGATTATTGCGTTTTCACATGAGATAAATGAAGCCTAAGCGCTGCTTCATTTGAACGGTTTTCCAAATTAAAAGAAATCTGGTGCGCGGGGGTTTAATTTTCCCTCCGCTGACAAACAGTGGTATAATTTTGTCGTGAAAATTCCACAAAGGCTTCCCGAAGCTGGGAGAACACCCCTCTCACTGGCGATGGTCTACCTGCGAGGTGGCGTCGGGCTGTAGTTCCTCGCTGAGGCGCTAGAGGGCAGCGTGCAGCTCTTTTTCAGGGAGGCGCCGGAGGTCACCCCGGGGTGCCTGGGGGGCAGCGCCAGAGACACGGGCCGAGCTGCAGGGAGAAGAGCACCCCGAGAGGCGCTGGGTCACATTTAGGATGCACTTAGGTCTTTCACTACTCCTTCCCTTCTATGTTGGAGGCCAATGTTAGTTACGCTTCTGTTTTCCAGTGGGTGCTGGATGACAGGAAAAGTACAAGTATTCCTGAGGTATTTCAATGTGTTTTTAGATTCGAGATGTAGGACAAATTCTCAAATATTTGCAAAACAAAATGATTTACTTGCAGAGAAGAAGAAATAATTACCAGTATTTTTTTTGTGTATATGAACTGTTTTGCACAGTAGACACAGAGAACGCATTAAAATTTAATATAATACCGTAATTGTTATTCATACATCCGGTTTGTGGAGCTGCAAGCAAATATCTGTTCACCTTTGGTGCCTGTTGGTCTCCTGCTGGTTGCCGTGGCAGCAGCGGCCTGATGCTCCTCTGAGATGTTAAGCCTCTTCAGCACGTCTGCCAGGGCCATCTTCAGCAGCTGGATTTCATCCTCCTGCATCTGCATGCGCTGCTCCAGATAGGTCAGGCGGTCGGCCACGTCCAGGCCGCTGGTGGCGGAGCTGCGGTCATCTGGAGACGTGGTTGGAAAGAGGGAGAGAAAGCTGGTGAAGCGCTCCCCTTGTTGCATGTGCACCCAGGAAGCCAGCGAAGGAGGTCAGAGCACAGCCGGACGCGGATCATCCACGGTGACATCAAGTAAACAAAAGACCTCAAACCCTCCCCCTCCTTCGCCGTTATCAACTATTCAGAAGCTGATACCATGTGATCCGCTGGACACCGACGAGGAGCCCCTGCGCCCCTGCTGGCCCGAGGGACCCTCCTCCATGCTGGAGGTCTTCCTCCTCTTCCTCTCCTCCCTGGAACACACTCTCTTTCCCTTCGCACCGCTCTGATATGCCGACTCTCCTTCCATCTGATCCACCGGCTGGTCCCCACTAAGATCTCATCTCCTGTCGCTGCACTTGGGTCACAAATCTACACAGCGCGCGCGGCGTCCCTGGCAGTTTTCTTCTGCTGTTCTTCTTCTGATGTTTTGATCCTCCCACGTCTGACGCGGTGGCGCCTATGACAGCATTTAGAGCTCCTTCTGGGTGTGTCAAGGTGGGGGCGGGGTTGGAAGCGCTTACCAACTCAGCCATCGTCCAATTCAACCTAAATTGTCTCTATCTGTGTGTGTGTGTGTGTGTGTGTGTGTGTGTGTGTGTGTGTGTGTGTGTGTGTGCAAGCGGAGCACAATGATAATCCCTCAGACTGAGCCTCTTTGACCCCGCCCACACACATAAGCCTCATGTCATTATGAGAGATGGAGGTCGGGAGAGAAAACAGCAGGACCTGAAAATGTGACCTGTTGTTTGGCTGTGAACAGCCGACCAACAGCACATCCCAAAGGTCACGCTCCAGGTCACAGCCCCGAACGGGGAGGAAAAAAAGGGAAAAATCGATCACATCGATCAATTATCGGTCTTTATTTTCACATAAAAAGAAAAACCCACTTAAACTTCCCACTCCCTCTACCGAGCTCCAGGTTTTCTGTCTCTCGTCGGCACACTTCTAATCGAATTTAAATTTAATTCCCTGACTTCAGTTGCCTGCACCATCAGCTGTTCTTACCGGTTATCTCCCGCAGTCCAGAAATGGGCCCGTCGGACCGGCTGGAGACTCTGGAGCTGCCTCCAGGTGCGAGCAGAGGAGGTAAATAATGCTCAATGTAAAATCAATGTGTAGTGATTTTTGGAACATGGCGGCTTCAGGCTTCATTAGTTAAAAGCGCTGCTGTTCTCACTGAAGAAAACACACTTTTACGTGCGTACGTGTGTTTTCCCCTCTCATGACGCGACTGAAGTCATTCACTGTAATCTGTCTCCCATGGAGGGATGCGATTCGTGCACGTCGGTGCTTTTCTCTCCCTCCCCTTGTTCTGGCTATGACATCACCCTCACGCCACCTCCACACTCCCCATATGGGATTGGGATTAGAATAGCGCATAATCCCAATCTGTAAAAGGGAATTAGCAACCCAGAGCTCAATCTCCGCACAATCTCCGCACAAATTCAGGCACACAAAGAGTAGGCTGGCTTCCTGCTGCAGCGCATACACGCGCGCACGAAGCCCGTGTCCTACCTCAGACTATCACACACACACACACATCATCACACACACACACACACACACACACACACACACTCACCCGTGCTCACGCAGCCTGGGCTAGTGCTAACAGTTTTGAAATTCCTCTAAGGCGTAATCAGAATGACATTACTGCAGTGAGGACGAGGGTGCGTTAATCTGTGGTTGTGGATGTAGGTCCTTGAATGAAGAGCATCTGTCCGCTCCTATAAATAACTTCAGTTGCGTCCAAACAGGAGCAAAAAAACCCCCCACAGACAACAAATGAACAAACAAATGCATCTGCTACTTCTACTGTTGTTGCTGGCTCTTGTCTACCTGTCATGAAGTCGGCGTCGGGGGCCAGTAGGGAGTCCCTGTGAAAGCTCTCCCTGAGCGACGGCCTCCTCAGCAGGCCCTGGTCCGTCTCCTCCATCCCCAGGCCGTGATCCACCAGCTCCTCCATGTGTGCGTCCCCCTCCGGCGAGCCTGCTGCCATTGTCCCGACAGTCCTGGTGGTTCTGGGTGCCTCCTTCACCTCTTCATAGGCTGCCACCCTTTGCTTTGTCTCCCTCACACACACACACACACACAAGTGCGGTGAAGAGTGCACGAAGGGTGAAGGGAGACGGTGATGTCAGCCCTGAGGACAGATTAAGCACTCGATAAGCCATCGGAAGCCCGGCTGGAGGACAAGACTTTGAGTGACTCTCAGTTTTGTGTGTGAGATTAGAGTGTGTAAATGGGGCTCAGGACGGCCGTCAGAAGACCGTCCTGGAGAACAAGTCCCAGTTACTGCTGCCTGCAAACGGCAGCTCCTTAAAAGACAAACAATGAGTGGCAACAGTTTACCTGTGCACAAGGAAACCACAGCAGCAGGCTGAAAATTGGCTGAGTCGCAGACGTGCACACAATACACACCTGGAAAGAGCTGACATCAGGCGCCGATGCACCGTCAGGACATTGAGGCTCGAGATTAGGGAGGACAACTTGATCAATCACAGTCATCAAGAGGACAATAAGCCGGACGTGGTAATTAGACCGATATGGTAAGACAACAGAAGCAGGTGAAAAGCCAGTTAGGCGGTCGTGTCCCTCGTTTTCCGATCTAAGCTGGCTTTCTGCCTGTTTTGCATTTGCTGGATGGCGTCTGTTCCGCAGCAGATGCTTCTGTTTGCTGACTGTCAAAGTTTACCTGGAACCAAACTCTGAAACACGCAACACACAAACGCAGCTCTGCTTTTTTGCCGTTTTTCTTAAGAGAAGCAGAATTCCCTGTTTTGTGTGTTGACGTGCGTTTTCTGTAGTTTTTCATCCAAAGTTATCCAACCCAAATCTCAACCACCCTGCAGCCTCACGGGACACGAGTCAGAGGTTAGAATCTTCTGCTTCAAAAGCTTTGTGGGGTGTGTGTGATGGCTGAAGGCCACACACACGTGATGACTCTGTTGAGGACATTTAGGAAAAGGGAAAAGGAGAGAAGAACAGAAGAAACGGTCCAACATGTGACCCTGACCCGTACAGGTGCTCACTACTGACACCCCGCGGAGGTTTTGCACAATTACACGTCATTAAACTGGAAAAAAAAATCCCGATTTTTTTTTTTTTAAACAGATAAATATTTTTTAATTTCAAGTACTGATATCGGTTGTTTCCCGCCCCCCAAAAAATTATTTAATGGATAACATTTGCCATAAGAAGGAGGAAGGTGTACATATTGAACATTTTTAGTTTAAGCTTTTTAATCTTGGAATTCTGCCTGAGTCAGAATTTCAGGGGTTTTTTTTTGCTTTCTTAGTGAGAAATAAAAAGGCAGACAATAGATTTTCACAAAGGACTTTCAATTTATAAATATTCTTTCAATTAAACATTAAATCAGCAGGGATGTTATATATTCCTTCCAAAAAAAAAAAAAAAATCCCCAAATTTTCCAGAAAGCGTGACAAAGTGACAGTAATCTGGTACACGCGTTGCTTCGATACTCCAAAAATATCTAAATTTTTTTTTTTGACAATCCCATTTCTTTTTAAAATATATCAAAATATATGATGACAAGCATCTGCACAGACCACACCAGAAGCATATTGTTGTGGGTTGGTGGATGCTTTTTTTCGTCACATCACTGAGCGAGTAAACGTCCTGATGACGTCACTGGTAGTTGGACCTGTTCTGGACACCCTGCGGACCTCTCCCAAGTGCCAGCGGTGCCTCATCGCCATGGTTACAGAGGATGCAGCGGCCTTCATGCAAAGCTGCTGGGAAATGAAGACATAAATAACAACATATAATCTAGTCATGCTCGTTTCTGCAGGCCTGACTGCAGCACTTGGGAGAGACTCGTGGCCACGTCCTCGCTAAGACTGAAGCCAGCCGGCAAACTTCTGCATCCATCTCAGTCGCAAAAGGGGTGCAAAAGTGGATGACGTGGAGAGGAAAGTGCTGGAAGGCAGCCAGGGGACAGAGATCATCGATGTTCATTTGGGAGAAAGACTCTGGCCATCTGATTTTGGGAGAAGGTCTAATCCTGAATTGAATCTACTTATTCTATAGAGTCGGACAGGTGGGTGTGGCCTTGTTTCAGCACAGTCCAAGATTCCAGTCTGGGGGTATGAGCGCCGCATGATGGCTCACCCACACAGCTGTGACGCACCTTTACTGCTGAATGACGGCTGAGGAGGCCTGCCTGCAGGCCTCAGCTGTCGCCTACTGGAAATGGTTGGAAAGAAAGCATCCAACGTCTGGAGGAGTGATCCCACCAGGGCGCAGAGGCCGCCCCGCCCCGCCCCGCCCCGTCTGGACTCCATCGTTAGACTCTCAGATGACCAGGCCTGTCTCCCAAACTTCCCACCTAAGCTTACTGTGGCAGGGTTTTGGAAACCAATGAAGTTTAGTCTGTCAGGGTGTGCTTTGGTCTGGTCCTCCCCCCCTTGAGCCAGAACGATATAAAAGAACATTTTCTCACTCATTGCTTGTCTAAACTCACAAATAAAGAACAATCCTGTCCTGAAGCACAAACAGGATATATTTAATCAAATAGACACAGTACTTCCAAATAAGTTAAATTGAAATCTTAATATAACGTATCGTTTACTCCATTTAAATATTTTTTTCTTACTTTAAATATAATTATTACAGATCTTGCAAAAATACTACACTGTGCATTGGCTGTCAGTTTGTTAAAGAGTGCCCGGTGCTTCCTGGGTTCAGATATGTGCACTTCATGGTTAGAACGGCCTCGGAGGGAGTTTCCTGCTGCCTGCTCGTCGGCGACCTCGGGTCACATGACGGCGTCAAGGCCCCTTATTTTGGTCACATCTCAATTAAATGCTGCGATGGCTAAACTGGTTAGAAATAAAATAAAACGAATGCATATTCCTTTCTTAATTTGTCATGTTCATTTCTCAAAAATAGTCTAAAAATATATTGCATATGCCTTCTTAGGAAACTGACATAATAAAATAGTCTAAGGAGAAATCGTAAAGTAGGAGAATATATATCTTCAGGAAATAAAACCCCAGATCATCAGGTTTAATCTGGGCTTGGAGTCGTGCTGCTCGAATAGAGAAAATGGCTTCTAGGGTTGTTTTGCCCATCATCCAATGTTGAGTCTGTGTAGGAAAGCAATCGGGTACTCTTTATCCTTTTTTTTAACAAACAAAACAAACAAAAAAAGTACACACACTCTCTGGCACTACTTGTTTTCTAACACTTGCAGGTTAAAAGGCAAAAAATTGAGTGTGCATTTTGAAATTTTAGCACAACTCAAATAAGTATCGAACACCCTCCCACGCATTTCACCCCCCCCACGTTCAGAAACACCACTAGCATGGCGCTACGTTAGTCCACACGGCCTCTGTAGGGAGGCCTTCGTCAAATCTAATCACAAACAGTGTGGATACATACATTTATATAGTATACTAATATGCCAGCGCAGATTGCAAATCAAATGGAATGACTCTGGGAATATACAGTGTATATATTATATATTCCATATGATTGTGCATCAGGTCACATGACAAACATGTCAGCCAATTTATCCACTGGTGAGAGAATAAAAATATACAGTCTGCACCGACAAAAGCAGCCACGACTTCCCCTTTGTTTCCTTCCTCTACAGAAAACACGCACTCACACACACATACACACACACGGAAAACAGTAATTAATTAAGGGAGGAATTAGTGCAATATTCTAAGGGAACAAGGGCAGAAGTGCTGACAAACAGAAAAAGGAGAGAGGGAGGAGATGAGGCCTCTGGCTTTAAACCTTTGGTTTGTCTTTGGGGGATTTAGAGAGAGAATATGATAAATTGAGGTTTAGATAAGATCAACAGGAGATATTACAGAGACGGCAAACAGATGACTAAATATGGGAGCCCTAATAAAGACGAGGAGCTTTGCTTGCCGCTGGTGGCTGATGATTCCAATTATTTCTGAGTGAAAATGGGGGACATTAGTCAGTTAGGGTTGTTTTCTGGCATGACGCCACAGATCCTGCCACTGGGAACAGCACACGGACCTGGGTTTGAAACGACTGCTGTCCCTCCTTCCTTTTTTTTTGCATTTCATTAACATCCAGACTGTTCACCAGGGAGTGGTTCTGTCCTCTATGCAAATAAACAACAAATATTCTGTGCTGGCTATTTTGAAGTAGACTATTGAACCGTTTTTAAAAAGGAGTTTTAACATGACATTAAAAGGACATTACCCTTATATTAAATTCATTCAAAGGGAATTAGATGTTGGACTATACATGTAAGTCTTAGTCGACATCATCAATGTCACATCACAGCATCGGTTTTGAGAAAAAGATATAACTAAAATAATCATACTTCTAGCAACTGTGTTCCTCTATGAAATCAATCACTGTGGTGGATGTTTGTACCGCACCACCGATGCGATGGGCCACACCCTTTAGATGGCTGTTCCATCAGGGACGCGAGCCAAGACGAGAAAATAGAAGCAGAAACATGATCAGGACTGTTGATTGATCATTACAAAATTAAGGGTCAGTCCAACAGGCCGAGTTGGTTTGCAACTCCAGAATTCTTTGTCGTGTGTGTTTACCCTGCTTTACAGTTTTGTTTGGTATCATGAGCCGCTCTCGGTAGCGTCAAACACATCGTTCATGTGTTGCTTCGAACAGAGGAGATGAGAATGAGGGAAGCGCTGCCTCTTCTAAAGCCGTTTGTTTGGTCTCAAAGCCGCAAAGCCTTCACACGTACCCACATTAATGCACTCACACCGACAACACACATTCCACGCTCTTGGGTTCACGCGCACAGACAAAAAAAACACACAAAGTGGGACAAACTGGAATCAGGAGGACTGAGACGACACCCTCGATTAGCTGCTCTTTCACCCCGGCGGGGTGAGTGCCGTTTACGCTGAGCTGACGGGCTCGTGTTCCCGAAGGAAGCAGCCCAGCGTCGGACCGCCGCTGAGCTGCTAGCTTACAAATCCAACAACCACGATTGTTGTGCTAAGATGCTCTGGGGTGACAAGGTCCCGGCAGCAGCCTGGTGCTCAGTATCCCTGACGGGCACGGAGGTCATGTGACCCCTGGTGAATGAACTCTCAGGACATACCGCTGCTCTGACTGAGATCTGCCTCTGCGGAGTCACGTGACTGTGCTTCATCAAGCCCGACACACCCCCTTGCTTCTCATCACGAGGGTCACCAGCAGAAAGGTCAAGGATTAACTCCCTCCCCGACCCCCACCCACCACCGATTCATCCACGGACCGCTGACACGCACCCCCCGCCTCCGCCCTCTACTGCAGGTTCTTCAGGATGCGGCCGTAGCGGAAGTCGTAGACGTGGCGGCAGAGGTACACCAGTTCGGGGTCGACGTCTGTGGGCACGCAGCGGTGGAAAGGAAGGGTGAAGTCAGGGCGGCGGGGCACCATGCTGGCGCTGCCAGGGGGGGCGTGTTCGGCCCGCCGCTTCACCAAGGCACAAAATCTGGGCAGGAAGAGAATTTACATGTTCCAGGAAGTTGTTTGTGTGACAAAATGTCAGCAGCAAAGTCTTCCACGTGGTCGCTGGTGTGCATTTGTGCGTGCCACACACTTACCTACAGTACTGAGCAAGTGGGAGAACGTAGCATCTGTCTTCTATGCAGGCCACACTATTTTCATCCTGATGCCGAGAGGCGAAAATCTCATTCTGAAAGAACAGTGGGTGTGTGATGTCAGAACACAAGTGTGTCAGAAGTGTTGGAAAATACAATAGAACCGATGGAGGCAAAAATGCCATTCCACGCCGAGTGCTGGGACCAAAACAAAAAACACCCTACTCGAGTCAACGCTTACTAAAGGTCAATTATGGAGAGAACAGGAGTAATATTTTAGCATGTGTGCTAAATGACAGGGGGAGTGTCCTTCTCCTCTTCTGAGCACTGTGAAATATCACTTTTCCATTTCATCCATGCTAATGGTCGCTAACAACAGTAGCTGCTGTTTTGCTGAGCACCTGGAGTAAGTTATTACAGCACCAGTGATAACACTTGATATATTTAGTTGCTTACTGTTAAGAGAAAACCCACAGATTTGTCACATGATGTTGTTTTGTACCGTTTTCCTGCTAATCGTTTAATCGTGCTTGGGTCTAATAAAGCCTCACCTGGCAGTGTGTGCTGGGATCTCTGCCTCCCTGTGTGTGCTCTGGCCGATAGTACCAGAAAAGGCTCATCATCAGCTCTCCTGAGGAAGCAAACAAACGCACACACACACGGGTAAACGATCCTGGCCTGCTCTTGTCCACTGGTTCCTGTCCTCTACAGTGCGGTACCTGTTTTAGGGTCCTCCCACAATGCTGATATCTTGGCGACATACGGGAGGGATTTCTTCCTGGGGCCGGATCGCAGCAGCACAGTGTCTCTGACGCGGATCACTTCGCCGTCCCTCTCCACTCCTTCATAGCACTGCCGCAGGGCGAGCTCATCCTCTCCCTGAGAGACACATGCCAACAAGGACAGATACAGTAAGAAATAAGTCGTTTGGTTCGGTAGCGCGGTTTTAAAGCAGTGCCAGATGACCTACCGCGACAAAGACCTCCCTCTCTGTAGGTGTTCCTACAGCCCGCCAGCCGTTCGTGGCCCGCCTGCGGCTGATTCGCTTCTGTCTGGCGTTGCTCAAACTCGGCAGGGGCAGCGGCTGTTTCTGAGGCAAGCGTGTGCGGCCTGTGGACGGGGAGCTGTTGGAGGACTTGGAGCTTTTAGGGCATTCTCTGGCCATCTTTAGGTCGGCCTGGGGCTGGTCTCGGCCTGAAAGAGGGGTCAACAGGTGGGTTTTGGTCTGAGGGGAGGTGGGCACGGTGGACAAAGGGCATTTGGGTCCTGGGGTGACCATAAGGGAGGGGCTGTGCTCACCCTGAGGGGAGGAGTAATCCTCTGCAAAGGAAAGAGTACACGGTAGAGCTAAAAAAATCTGATGTTCGCCTTAAGGGAGACAACAGGTTCTTTTATACTGGAAGCTGCACGAGTATTGATGTGCCGACTCACCTGTCTTGATGCCGTGTGTACACCCAGTGCATCCTGGACTGAAAGAGCACCCCCTATTGGTGACAGGAGGCATGGCCCTGCAGGTGTAACCTCCGATTCCACAGGAGTCACCGTAGCAAGGCGACGTCACCGAGTTGCAGTAGGCGGGGTGTGCCAGCTGAGAGGTGTGGGACATCTGCGGACCGAGTAACTTGGAGCCAGTCATCCGACTGGGACACAAACCGGACGGTGCAAAGTTCAGAGGGCGCGAGGCCAGGCTCGCCGACGCCGTTCCGGTGTGTGTCGGGTGGGCGATGTGTACGTAATAACTGGAAAAGCAGTGGTCGGCGGTACAGAGGCAGGGGTGAGGGCTGAGGGTCAGAGCTGTGTGCGGGTGGGAATGCGTCAGTGACGGCGTGGATACGAGGCACTCGCGCTTTACCGGCGGCATGGCTTGATCGTCTGATTCTCTGTAGGGCTGCTGGCCAAGAAAGAAGGCCAAGCGGTGGCAGTATTCCATGGAACCGTCTGTTGGGCAGCAGTAGTACGAGCTCAGGTCTGTCTCCAGCTGCTCCTCCTTCACTTGCTTCAGTGGATAGGCCAGCATGCGTGACTGGTAGCCTGGTTTGGTCAGTCGGTGGGTGCAGTTAGTCGTGTCCCATTCCACTTTGGGCTCGAAATCTGCCTTCTTTTTGCAGGCTGCGCAGCCGCTGTGGACGCGAGGGGCCTTTCTCCCTTTCTGCTTGTGTGAGTGCCCCTTTTGTTTGAGTTTGACTCTGGAGGGCTGTTTTGGGATCGCGGCGGCAGCTGAAGCCTTGCAGTCTGACGTGACCGTAGCTGTGGGGGCAGGCTTGACTCTCTGCTTACTGCTGGCAGAGGAGCTGGTTAGCTTCAGCAGGGCTGCGGCGTTCAGTCCAGCCAGGCGCCTGGGTGCAGGGGCGTCTAAATTCTCCAGACTCACGCCTTTGCTCTCCTCTCGAACGGTGGAGGCCTTCCTGACTTGCTTAGAGCTTTGGTGCTGCTCAACTCTGTGAGAGGTGGAGTTTTTGGGTCCTCCCCGAGACACCTTCGGACCTGCAGAGACGCCACTCCTGCTGGGATCCGTATCCACGGCGATCCTCACGTTTGTCAGATCTTCGTGTCTCCGAACCAGTTTGGCTGCTGGCTGAGGGTCCGACGTTCTTTCCAGCAGCAGGCTGTTGACGGCCTCGGCGTTTAGAGACGCCAGCCTGCGTTTGCGCGGCTGTGGGACGAGGCTGAACCCTGCATGACCTGGGATGCTTGGTTTGGATTTTGGTTTTGGTAACGACCTTTCCTGTTTTCTTTCCCGATTTTTCCCTTTTTTAGGCTTGGATTTTGCAGATAAATGTCGCCGAGGCTCCTTTTCTTCGGAACCGCCCTTTTCGCGGACACTTTCCTCCAAACGCGTGAGGAGGACATGGCAGCTGAGGCCCTCCCCATCCGAAAGTCCCGTCCGCCCTCTCAAAGGATACAGCTTGCGGTCCCGTTTCTTGTCCCGCTTCTGGCTGAGCTGTCTGTACTCCTTTGACTTTCCGTTTGTTTCCCTTTTGTCAGTCCTCCTCTTGGCTGGATTCTTCTTCTGTTTAAAGACCTCATTTATCTTTTTGGTCCTCCCGAATCGCAGAGAGCGCTCCAGCTGGGTGCTCCCCATAGTGCCACCATGTGGCCAGAGAGGGCGGTTGCTCCAGCCGTCCACGCCGCCGTCGCTCTCCCGGGGGAAAACCGTCTTCCTGGCTTGAGGCATCACATGCTTCTAGTCAGGGCCTACAAAGTAAAAATGATCAAATTACAGCACTTATCTTGTCCACGTTTGCTGTAGCTCAACGCTGTAGTCCTGGGATCTTCTCTAAAGCCATTTTTAGCCCTTCTGACTGGTGGAAGGGAACCATTAGTTAAAACATTTGCACCAGTTGCTGTGTGGAAGTGTGACTGAATTGCATTTTCTTCACCACTCAGCACAGCAGTGAACCTGTATAGCCGGAGAGACGGTGTGTAGCTACACAAAGCTGGCTGTCGAAGCCCTGTGGCAAAAAATAAACCTGATGCATATATACGTGCATGTGCACTGCATGAGGATGCTCAGTGATGAGCACATTCAGCTGAATGGTTTGGTGATCAAGCTGAATGCGCATGCCGTCTGATCATATAGTGAGCTCCAGCTGTACGCGCCGCATCTCTTTATGCAGCACAGAGGAAAGCGGTGCTCTCTGTAATTCGCTCACCAAGAGCGCCGTCTTATCAATGTGCGAACAGGGCTCGCAATTAACAGCTTGTTAAAAAACTGTTTAGCGCAAATGTTTAGTTTGAAGGGAAAATGCCAAAAAGCCAACTAAACACGGAGATTAACCCAGTCAAATGGGACAAACAAGCCAGCAAAATGCCTTAAGTGTCTGAGGCAAGGAGATGTACTCGCTGTAATCTATTTCTACAGTAATTCTCATGCAGATATTTACCCAAGATACTCAACTGTGCGAACACCGTTTCCAATAAAATAAAATGTAACTGCAAATTCCAACTAAATAAGGAAAAATAAACACATTTATCTAGTTTTCCATTGACAATACTTAGGTGGATACACACCGACAAAACAGCCATTCAGCAGACAAACACCTTGAGAGTACCGAAGAAATATTCCCACCACAGACAAATAAATGCTTAATAAATATTTTGAAACAACTGCTTTTTAAATAAAACAGAAGGTAAACCTACTGCCATCTATTTTGTCTACCTTGATACTGTTCTTCCTTTTTTTAACTGACTGTTTTATCCCTGAAGATGATTTTTAGAAGCGGCGGAGAAGCAGCTTTGGGGAGTGTAGGTGGAAAATATCCAGAGAACTAGTTTTATTTTTGCTCTTTTTGTTAACAGTTTGTTCTGCTTACTCTAAGCAAGTTGTTATGAGGTAAGGAAACAGCTCACTAAACACAGTGCTGACCATAGCTTTTGCTTTTTTTCCGCAGAGAGCACAATTGCCTGCGCAGGCTGATGCAACTGAACGATTCCTCTAGTATCAAACATGCTACAGCTAAGCAAAGAAATAAAATTTAATTGTGATTTTTTTGAAAACGATCCAGAATGGTTTAATGAACCATCTTTTTCTCTCCCCAGATGTTGCCTTTTATCGCCTGACAGTCATAAGGAAAGACTGGTTTCAGACATGAAGCCGCTCAGGTCTTCACGGCGGAGTTCAAATGTATCGGAAAATGAACCGCCGGAGCTTTTTTCCACACGCTGCTGCTCTAGACGTTAATCTGGGCTCAGCAATTTCACATGACATAATGGCAGAGGCTGGTTTTCTTTTTTGTTTCTGAAGCCAACCCTCACACCACGGCTGTTGGCCCTGGTGCAATTGTATCACTTTCCAAAGTGCTGCGGTCCGGCCGCCGTGTGCGTCTGGAGGTCACTGCTGTTTCCACCCAGGCGGAAACTCGTGGAAAACCCAGCGGCTGACCTTTCACTTCCTGCCATGTGCCATCACATAAACATCGCTCAGCTTCATCAGATAAGCAGAACAACTCATTAAAGATCTTTTTTATGTGTACTGCAGGTGGCAGAGGGATAAGTCGGGGCCCATTCCCCCACACACCAGCATTTCTGTTAAATTCAACCATGTGTTTTCTGATTTGGACTGATTTAATACCCCTCAGTGCACCCACCCCGATGACTAATTATGAAAGTGTTCATCCGCAGATGCACTTCCACCAATATCTTCATCGTCCAAGAATGACAAACATTAAAAGGGGTTAAAGTCCTGAAGAGGATCCTGCAACAACAACACGAGGTGTCCAAAAAGTTCACTGAGCAGCAGCAAATAAAAAGCGCCGGCATGAACCGGACTCACATGTCCACCAGACTCCTTGGTAACACCAGCCAGTAAAACAACTCAGCAGCCTTTTTTCGAGCCCTAATTACCTCATTCCACCTGTTTTCCACACCTCCACCCTACCAACTTTCAACCGAGGCCGGAACGGACCCGAGCCCGTGGAAGCACCTGGTCGAGGCGGACCGACGGGGCTCCTGTTACGCCCATTTTCTCGGCGCGGCTGGTGACGGCGTAGCGCGGCTGCTTGACGCCCGTGGAGGTTGTGGACGAGCGATAAAAGACTGAAAGAATTTGAAACATCGCCGTTGGTTGGCGGCTGCCTTTCTTCCGAGACTTGCGCCGCAGCCTTGAGCTTGAACACCCAGATCCGCCGCTGAGACGAGGAAGCTCCGCATGCGGGCACGCCACAATGGATCCGCGGACCACATGCGTAAATTCACGGTAACCGACCGAGAGAGGCGGCAGGATGGGATACAGGAGGGATCGACGTAGCCTGGCCATCTGAAGTAGCCAGTCAGGCTCTAAATATGGGCTGAGAGTAGAAAGAGGGGGGGTGGACGATACACAAACACGCACGCGTACACACACACACACGCCACGCAAAATAAAGGGCAGTCACCTCTGTTGAGCCTATTTTCTCACCGGATTCTTTATTACCGGCGCGGCGGCTGTTCGGATCTCAGTCCTGGTGGAGCCCCGGGTGGATATGGCACGTAGCAGCCAGCCCCCGTGCGTCGCTTCTGGTGCACGAAGCAAGGAAAAATGGGCTCTGCGCTCCTCCGCCGACGGCTGGCCAGTCGGAGCAACTTCAAACATTCGCGGCGAAATCGCAACAGAAAGCATCGGTCGGTGCGAACTTACGGCTCCCGACTCGCTTCCTGCTGCGGCCGCGGAACCGTCGAGCGAAATCTGCGGGGAAAGAGAGCGCAAGGGTGCGGGAGGCGCGGAGGAGGGGGGACGCCGGACTGGTGCGATGGCAGAGCTCAGTAAACTGGGAGATCTGGGGAGGAGTGGGGAGGGAGAGAGAGGACGGACGGTAGCGCTGCGTGCGAGACGTGTGCGTGCGTGTGTGTGTGTGTGTGTGTGTGTGTGTGTGTGTGTGTGTGTGTGTGTGTGTTCTTCCTGGTTGTGCCATTCAATGATTTGCAGAAAACTTCATTTGAAGCACCGGATGGTTCCGTCCGCAAAACATGAACTGTGGGAAATGACTGACAAGAAACTAATATTTTTTTACGCAGAATTTCACACAGGAGGAGGCTGATGTCAAAGCTAAGGTGGAGCAAGCTCGCCCTGTCCACGCCTGTGGAGCGCGCCCCAAGCTGAAAACATGTCCTGTCAAAGTGAAAAATAGAAAACTGACATTTAAATTCATGATCAGTGACACAAATTGTGAAAAGTTGCTGCCGAATGACTTAAATCATCCAGAAAATTGTAATAAAGTGCTTTGGATACCCCGGTCTCCTGAAAATCAGGTCACGTTGCAGTTTAAAATCATTATTCAAGCATGACCTTATGACACCAGCAATGGAACCGCTGAAATAGAAATACACTGATCATCTTTACTGCCGTTCAAACCTGTCAGCACTTTTCCTGGTGCACTACTTTTGTGCGTTTTTTTAAGAGACGGTTTGTGTTTTTTGGACGATGCACAGCAGCTCAAGACTGATGAAGATTGAGCGCAGTGTGAGCTGAGCTCTGCTGACTGCTCAGCTGAGTTTGTGCCAGGCCACATCAGCTGATTGCTCAGATGATGGTCCTCTGTCCCACTGCTACAACTAAAAAAGAAGCCCTATTAAAGCAGGCCAAACCTTCCTTACTTGTTGCTCATTACAACCGCCTCCACCTAGACTCCAGCTAGTAATATCATATTGTGTAGGGTTGGATGGTTCCTTTGTTGATGCTTATGCTGCTCTATGCTGACGATTCTCTGCCTTTTCATCGGATGCCGCAAAGCTTTCTAAAGTAGATTTGAGGAAACACCGACAGCATCAGACTCTAAAGGCTCGAAAACAACTTCCTGTCAACAACGCTGGGCAGGTGCTGATTGGAAAGCCTACAGCCGGATTATGCAAAAAGGTACAGCCCTGAAATTACCTGAACATTCCAAAAAAAAAGCACCAGCAGCAGCACACACACCTGTTATAATTAAAATAACCCCGGATCGTCTCCTCCAATGATTTGCATTTTATTGGGTGTTTACAACGAACCCATAATGATATAGCTGAAAACTATAAGATTTTTTTTTTTAACTGAAAAAGCCACACTCTGGCTGAGTCCGATAAGCTCCTAATAAACTCCAGACCTCGTGGATTTCTAGTGTGCAAAACAGTTTGGAGAAGCAGCTTTAATTAGTTTTTCTGCTGACATTAGGGGCCTTCAGCATGGTTGAAAATATGGTCTGTTTGCAAAGATGGCAGCCTACTAGGACACGGGACCCAGTGAAAAATTTGTTGATAAAGATTGAATTTTGGTCCAAAACACCTCTTGGGTGTGAAAAGTAGAATCGACTCTTTATTTCAAGGATATTTTCTAGCAAACTGATGATAATTCTCAAACATTATCCTCTCAGTCGCAGTGATCCTGACACAACCGATCGATCAAAGCAGCGATAATGAGCCCATAAATAGTAGTAGAACCGCTGTAACACAAGCAATACAACTACTATAAAAATACTCACAAAACATGATCAGAAAAATAAACTTGCTGACATTCTGGTCTATCCTGCATTTCCTGTATTTCACCTCACAGAGATCTTTACTGATAATTACTTCAAAAACAGCTTTGGAAATAAAATAAATAAATCATGCAATCGTTGCGCTTGTGTTTTCTTATAGTCTTCATCATCACCTTAATTATTTAGATTTCGTTTGCTGAGATTCTCAGCACAGAGGTCATAACGACGTTCCACAGCCTGCAAATACATTTCCTGTGCAGAGTTTAAATTCGACACAGAAAATATGAATGTTGCATCAGGTTATAAATATCTGAATGTAAAGGCCGTGTGGTAAAAACATCCCTATCCCTGTTAACTGGATGAGTTTTTATACTCGGAACGTGGTTGAAATTCTTGGGTAGCGTACACTTGAATCAGTCCGCTCTCAAGGACACGCATGTTCTTTCCAACCCCGGTCCGACGCAGCTCAGACTGATTCAAGTGTAATCTATTTTATGATCTCTGTGCCTCCTGTCTGCAGAGACCGGGACCCAGATTGATGAGGTCACATGGTTGTTAGATCATTTTCAGGGGGGATAAAAAAAAAGTTGCGGAGGTTTTGTGTAGTCTGTCTGTAAACAGAGACAATTCCGCTGCAGAATACAGGACGGGCCAGCCGGGCTGCCTGTGTTTGTCTCAGAAAGGGTGGGGGCGAACAGGGCGGGGCGGCAGGATACACCCTGGACAGGCCACCAGTCCCTCACAGGGCACACACACACACACCACTGCAGGAACATGGACAGTGGGAGGAAATGTAAGATCCCCCCCCACCGCTTTTTTTTTTGATTAATTATTTTCCTAAGATTTATCCTCATCAAGAGCACAAACGTTATCTTAGCAACCAATGACAGATCTGCTAACCACAGATGCCGACAGAGGCCAGGTGATGAGCCAACAGTGTCAGTAAAACCCTGTATCACCCTGACGTGCGCTTCCATGACGCCATGTGCATTTCCTTTTGATTTGCTGCTACTTTTGAATAATCTGCAATACTGTGAGAATAAGATGGAAAATACCAGTCGAAATAAGCGATGCCTTATTTTAGATTCATTGACACTTCTTTTTGAAACTGTTAGGAGATGCCAAGATTTGCTTGTGATTTTTATCTTGTAACTGATTATTATCAGCGTTAATTAGCGTTACCAGATTTATACAACTGTTGGGTAAATGTCAGTGCACTGGGTAAACTTGCTAGTGAGCCGTTCTCTAGAAATCCTCCAAAAAAAGATCTTTTTTTCCCCCTAGAGAAAAGAGTATCTGAAAATAGCCACTTTGCTACCTAACCAGAAGCCCAGACTTTTTAATGGTGAGAAATTGCGATGAAAGACTGAAAAACAGAATTAGAGCCGAGTTTCAGCTCCACAGGGTCCTTCAACACTTCAGTCATTACATCCGTCTAAACTTTACAAAAGACATTTTCCATTTTAAAAACAAGAGCTTTTTATTCTCCGCTGCAGTGACCGTCACATTGTCTGATATCAAATAATCAATACATGCCGATAGCAGACATTCTGACATAATCAGTCCTATTGTTCCAAAAAATCCAACTCACAAAGTATCTATCCAAGAGAAGAAATCATGTTGTTTTCCATCTATTGAGGACCAAACAATCACTTCCCCCAGCTTCCCTGCATATTAGATCTACACAATGAACAGCAGAACAAAGACACACAGAGTAACTTCTCTTTTCTATTGTTTTTATTTGCATATTTATGCTCTGGGTGTTTTGGGCCATCGGTTTAGCAAACACTGGGTTCATATCCAGCCATCCCACCACACCATCACATAAAAAATAACAAGAGTGTGTCGCTGGGAGCTAAGAACTGGGAGCCAGTGTGCTCAACTGGAGACAGAACGGTTCACGCTCTGGCAATTAATCAATTACCATCGAACCAGAGGTGAGCGGCGGGCGGCAGCACAACAGCAGCAGCTGATTAACACGCTGAACTTTGCTGAAGCCGACCGAAACACACACTCGGAAGCTACAAAACGGCAACTTCATCAGCAGCGCCAAACCCCGGAGAATGACCTCCACCACCGCCAGCCGCTTTCATCGATATCAAACTTCAATAACAACACTCAGGGGGAACGAGCAGAGCGCCCCGGCCGGGGCCCGCTCTGTCTACAAGGGGCCAGTAAAAACAAGCAATAATCAAACTAATAATAAACATTATTTTGAACTAAAATGGCTGCTTTTATCTACTGGGGAAATTAGATTTTGACAAGAAAAATGCTTTTTCATGGATCAAAACAGCAACTACTAATTTAAAAGCTCTCAACATTGTTTTTATCTAATTAGTAAAAACTATAAACTAGGATAACAAAAAACAAACGCAATGAAAATATTACTAATGAAACATCTTTTAGCTGTTGATAGGTAAATTAGTCAAGAGAAAGGAGGAAAAGAAAGTCTGAATAAGAGAAAATTCTCTGTTTTACAGGAATGCAGCTGAATATGAAGGATTGCTGTTGGACTTGTTTTTTATTACAACTAAATTATGTCATTATTTGCTCTTCCAAGTAAACCCTGAACTTGGAAAAAGAATAAATGCACATTTAATCATGATGATATGATCCTGAATCAGAGTATGCTGAAGTCATTAATCAAAAATTAGCATGTCTCAAATACTTATGCACTGAAAAATCTGAACCATTAAGCACATAATTCAGGAATTTGCTGACTTAATACTCAGAGGCACTGAGTCCAGGCAGGCAAGCGCTCAAGAACCCAGGCCGGTAGGGGCCCCGAAGGTCTGACAAACAAATCTATGGCAACGCTCCCTCCCATTTGTGCTGTATGCGTGACTCTGTGAAGCAGGTTTGACAATGCACACCACCATAGTAAAACTATGGAAACCCCCTTTAGTGAAAAAGGTAGAAAAACAGGCCGGCCACGACCGGCTGGCCCTGCTGGGAGACGCTGGGAGAGCCCCCCCTCCAATCACCACTGACATCAATGAACATTCTGACAAAAGTGAACTTCAGAAATGAAACAAAGCTAAAAAAAAAAAAAAAAAAAGATTTGACTGTTAAACACAGTGATTTAAAAGAAGTGGGTATTTTATATATATCAAATAAAAAATACTCTTTTTCAAATGGAATAAAAAGACAGCAGGGCAGCAGATATACAGGACAGTTCAGACTGTGCTGCAGGGGTTGTGGATGGGTTTCTTTTTTTTTAACTGTGGATGGACTCAATTCTAACAGCCTCAGACCCTTCACTTCTCTGTGAACCGAAAAGAAGTAAACAGAGTTTTACAGAAGCCAAAGTCACTCAGTGTCCCAAACCACCAGTGAGGAATCCTTTTTTTAGTCAGTTTTCTGTGATGTGCTTACAGCACAAGTAATTTCTTCTCCATCCTTAATTCTGAATGTGAAAGAAGCCAAAATGGTCAAAATTTACACTAAACTGATTCGCTAACATTAACTATTCAACATCTGGCTGCTTATTTCAGTAGTCGTGCGAACATCAAATCATCAAAGGGAAGAAAGAGCAGGCCACTTTAAGATTTGACAGGATAACTTTTCAACAGTTGTTCACAAGGCTCACCTCTGCATGTATTGGCAAAAGAAAAGTCAAACCTAAAGAGTGATGAACAAAAAAGTTGTTTTAAAAAAGGCGAGTGAATGCTTGATTTTGAAAAAAGTGCAATTAAACACTAATCTCACTTCAGGTAAGAAACTGTTCATGTGATGTACACACACTTAAACTGGCCCTCGTGTAAAAGCCTTTTTATATTCATCCAGACGCGAGCGCTTTGAATGGAGTGGTGCTGCTCACACTTACGGGGTTACAGGGAAAGCAAACAGCAGCGTTAGATTAATAAATAGGTACAGTCCGCCTCATGTGGCTAAAAGCTCAGGACCATTAAAATGTCTCGTTTAAATTGTGTTGTTTTTTTCTACTGAAATGTGCAACATAAAAATATACAAAATGGAAAAATGGATGGCAGAATTAAAAGGAAGTCAAATATTAATTAAAAAACAAAAATTCTTAAGAAAATGTTAAAAGCGCCAGCATGGAATGCTAAAATGACTGCTTCATATTTTCTTCAGGTTTATTTCTGCATATACAGATTTAAAGCAATCAGAGCGCATGCTTCAAGCTCTCATTCCTATAGATCCAATCACATGGGGGAGAGCAAATTTCAGTGACTCCATCACCCAAAGATAAATCAGAGAGGTTGCCTGATAAGCTATGGGAGAAAAGTGGAAAAAAAAGCTTTTCTGCACAAATCTGTCATCTCTTTTTGCAATGTTAGGGAGTTTTATCTGCGGACTTAAGAAAGTTATAAAATAAGTCATCTGAAAGGTTCAGAGCACGTGTGTCTGCTAATAATGTAGAAACAATGCTGTTTGGCAGCGTCTTTAGAGTGGTATTTTACAGAAATGGCCCATTTTTCAATGCAAGGTCATTTGAACGGCAGGCAGGTATTTTCACCTCTAGACGGCAATAGGACATTATTTATAAGTAAGATTGACGCTCAATCTTGGACTAATTAAAGTCAATAATTGAAGGATGCACTGGTAAAACAACAAAATCAATATTAACCATAAATTTGCTGTAGTTTTCACAACAGACTGAAATATAACTGTAGATGCCTGTGTTTCTCTGGTATACTAGCAGAGGCTCATTGATAAACCCCAATGGATTAGTGCTACATTTATGACTCAATCATTAGGCCTGCGTTAATGGCGGGTCTAGGTATGAGCCATTAAAGTATGTCTGTATTAGGTTTGACATTTATGGAGGTTTAGTGAGGTGGTGTTCAGCGCGTTGTATAAAGAGATAAAGTGTGGCTCAAAGACACCGGTCCAGTAAAGGCTAAGTCTGCTAAAAGAAACCACCGGGAGATTAATGATCAAAAACGGTAAACTGCCAAGTCAAAGAGTAGCCACGGATCAGCGTTTTCATGTATTCTGCCAGACGGTCTCACATACAGCAGCCTAAACAGATCCAGCTGTAAAGAAAGAACTTCTGAAGCATTAAGAGAGAAGTGTAGATGCCTATTAAAAAATAAAGCCTGATAAACCTGAAGTAAAAAGTTTTTAATGAGTCCCTAACCTTTGGCAAAATGTGGTTGCAGTCTGTTACTTCACTGTGTTTGCGATTTGAGGAATAAAGTGTGCACACAAAAGAGATAAAATCCCTGCCAAAATCATGGAATGGATGAAGTTATTCCCCAAGTCTTCTCCCTGCAGATGCTACTTTCTCCTCGGCTGAGACGGGAGCGACAGGCCGAGCCACCTCGGGGTGGTTTATCTATGATGTCAGACCAGTCTCATCGCCGTTGACCTCATCGACTTTATATTACCTCATTAGCAGGGCGAGATGTGGGCTGCGTTGACATTTGCGAAGCCTCATCGTTTACCTGCGTAAAAATGTCTCATGGCTGCAGCTCATTTTCTCATTTTAAAGGCTGACTCCCCACCAAACACAAAGTTGGAAGCGCCAAACGTGCAAAAACCTCCAATAAAGTTTGCAGCCCTAAAGAGTGCCTCCACCCAAACGCTCAGCAGGGTTAGGGTTAGTCTCCAGGTGCAAACGCCGTGCATCCATCCATTGTGGCCCAGCCTTATCGCTGACCTTGTGCTGGCTGATCCCGCGGACAAAGCACTATTATCGCCTTGGTTCTGCACTTTGGTGGCTGTTAGTGGTGAAGGTGGAGGGGCCGCGGGGCAGCTATGATAACACACACACACACACACACACACACACACACACACACACATTGCACGGCCGGGCCGGTCGCCTACCACTCCCTGGGAACCGTCTTCACCATCATGGCCATTATCTGCCCCTGCAAAAGCTTCCACACAAGACTGAACAGGCTGTCACCAAAAGAGAGAAACCCTGCCTATGCAACCAGCCTGGGCGGAAAAAACACCCCAGGAAACCCGGCGTGAGGGGACAGATAGGTGGAGCAGCCGCTACTTACCGTTCCGGAGCTCCGTGCGGCGGCGGCACTATCGGCTAATTTTCAGCCAGCCCTCAACCAGCCTGCCGAATGGAAGGTAGGACAAGTCCGCCTCGTTGCGCTGGTTCACCGATGCAGCCTCAACTAGAGGAAACAAACACAAATGTCGCCGACGTTTCGCACGCTGGCAGAAACCCCCTCTATATAAAACAGGGACGCCGAGGAGCGAGGACGGAGCGAACAACTCTCGCAAGAAGCGATAACACTCCGCTCCGAAAAGAGGAAGGTCGGCTCGGAGTGTTTCACTTCTTTGCTCCTCTCTTCTGCCTCGTCCACTGCGAACCCCCGGTGCTGTCCCCGGAGACCCCGCACACACACGTCGCTAAATATCCGTCACTTGGCACCGACGCTGCGCGGAGCTTCCAGTTTTGCGCACCAGCCGCTGCGTTGCTGCCGAACAACAACTAGCAGCGCAACATGACTGACTGACAGAGAGAAGGAGAGAGAGAGGGAGAGGGAGAGAGAGAGAGACGGGGGGTGGAAGGCTGGGCTCCCCCTGCCGCCACGCAAAAAGCAGAAATCCTCCAAAGTACCCTCTGCAGTTGCGTTTTGCAGACTTTGGAAGTAACAGTTGCGTTTTACATAACGAGAAGAACATCCTCATCCTACTTCTGCGCTAGAGCATGTGATGGCAACATGGTGAGGCTTTTAAAGAGGTATCCACGCGTAACTGCAGACGCGGACTGGCGTGGTCCAGTCCGCCTTGATAACTTCACTGGAGTGATGCGCCTCGGCGCTGTTTAGGCGCGTTGGTGCCTGTCGGGTAACCTGAAAACACCTGGAAACAAACCACCCAATCTGAATAAAAGATAAGGGCCGTTGTACGTTAATGCGGTCAAATAAAGTGGATGCGCTGTGGCGTCAGTGCAACTCGTTTTTATGCACAACAAATAAATTGTAGAATGCCACATTGTCCCACCAAGTGGCGTTGTTTTTTAATAATTAATTTAAGCACTAGTTTGACTTTTAACTTAACCCAATGGACAAAAACGACCTGCCAATACATTGAATTAGACACAACTAAACTTCAAATTCCAGCGTCAATAATTTGCTCCAAAATTAGACTAAAACATAACATAACAGACTTAAAGAAAGTGTTCTTGGTTAGCTAAAAAAGTCAGTTCAACCAACCCTCCTGTCAGCAGCAAACCTGTTCAGTTCAATGTATTATCAGCCTGTAATATGTTAGATTCTGTATTTTCATGCAGCGACACTAAAAAAAGTGAAGTATTAAGTCAAAAAAAGGAAACAACCTTTGCTGAATAGACTAACAGGACCTTTAGAGAGACATCTATCAAGGAGTAGGTACAGCTCCCATAAGGAAATGTCAGTGGGCTGTTCAGTGGAATAAAGGTTAGAAATGAACTCGGATTCCCCCCATTTCTTTCATTTCATCATAAATGACGCATCTGAATATTTTGTTCTCTACAAATCAGCATCCCTAAACAGCCATTTTGTCTCTTGCATTAGTGCCTGTGCCATTGTCCAGAAAGTAGTTTCACTTCCACAGTAGTGTTCAACATGTGGGTATGTTAGTTGGAGGTTTGCTGGAAATGCACTGTAGTTTAAAGGATCAGGAGAAGAATAATCAAACATCAAGCCTAAAATAAGACAATAGAGTAAAGCGGTGTTATAGAGTGGAAAAAGGACTACAACTTCTTAAGCTGCCCAGGCTCCTTACGCAACATTCAGTTTGCCCATTTGCTGCCAGTGAACAGCTTATCCGTAATTACACATGCACACACACAGTGGGATTCACAATTAAGCTGAATCAGGATGTAGGATGTGGTTAAGGAGGACTTCTTCTAACTAAACAGCAAATTGTGTAAGGGGAAAAGGCAAGCTGGGGCATGAAGCGGTCACAGATGAACAACAGGGTCCAGGGGTCCCATCACGGGATGTCTGTTTGTGCCACACACAAACAAGGAATCTTAATTATTACCTCATTACAAACTTGTGTGATTACACCAATCTACAATCTGCCTAATTCAAAAATGAGAGAAGCAAAAATGTTTTTTACTGTGTTACTAGGAGGAGGCTTTGAAAAGCTCTGAAGCAAAACCTTAATGAATCCCATCCTTCCAGTTTTCCACCCTGCCCTTATTTTCCTTTCTCTAATGAGCAGAGCCAATCACATCAAGTTCTCTGTCACCTTTGAGAACTTGGTACCAAGGGTGTGTGGTCAGTGATGTGGAAACGCGCTGAGGGACAAAACACGCTGCTCTTTTTTGTGCCAGGACAGACTTTCACCCTGCTTTTGTGGTGCGAGACCAGAACGGACTCTTTGAAAAATGCTTGCTTTATCCGTCCAACTCCTGGCCACCAGAATCATCATTTCCTGTATAGGAATCTTTGGCAATGTATTTTTGATTATCTCCGTTGTTCAGACCAAGTTCTCCCGGATCAAATCCTTTGAGCTCTTTCTGCTGGAACTAGCCGCAGCTAACTTAGAGGAAATCTTCATCGTAAACGTCTATGACATAATCCTCCTCTGCACTTCCTATGCGACCGTGGGCACTTGGTCGTGCCGCACGCTAAAATTCCTAACCTCGCTTGGGGAAACTGCCAGCATCCTCATCACAGTCCTCATCAGCATCTTCCGCTACCAGAAGCTCAGAGATGCCAGCAGGAGGGTGCCAATCTACCTGGACAGCATCAGGTCGGCCTGGACTGTAAGTGGGATTTTATTGATGTTCACTGTCCTGCTGGCAAGCCCCATTTTTGTCTTGAACATTAAGGAGATGTCGCAAAATGTGACAATAAATGGCTCGGGCTGCCCTCCAGATTTTTTCCAGTGTAATAAGGACAACTGTCCCGAACTGAATGGCATCTACAAGTACCTGTTTATCCTGTTATTCAACCTGTTGCCCCTGATCATTGTCACAGTCACCAGCTGCCTTATCATCATGGTGCTGCTGAGCCAGCGGAAGACAGTAGCGCCTGTGGTGAACGCCTCAAGCCAAACTGCCCAGAGGAGCAAATGTCAGAAGTTCCAGAGAAGCACCATAGCGGTTCTAACAGCAATGGGACTGTTTCAGGTGGACTGGACACTTAACCTGATCTTCCAGCTGACGAGTAGCCCTGGAGCCTTCACTTCTGGGGCTGAGATCAAGTTCTTCATCTCTTCTTCCTACACAGCCATCAGTCCATATGTGTATGGGATTGGTAATAACCTGTTCTCTCTTAAAAAATTCAGGAAAACGTAGGGTTAAAAAAATCCAGCCCTATTTAAAATAACACTTTCAACTCAGAAAGCCAGATAATTTTAGCTTGTAACATTTTATTATTGTTAGCCAAAAAAATACTAGGGGTGCTAATGGTCAATGGTTTGAGAAAAAAAAAAACCCCAAAACAAACAATAAACAACTACACTTTCAAATGCTTTTTCCAACTATACTTCCCAGCAGCTGCCAGGGGGAAATAATTACATGTATAATCAGCAGCACATAGAGACACTGTCACATTAGTGTAATAATGCTCAAGAAATTTGAAAAATAAAATTAAAATCTCAATGTCCTGGTTTTATTTCTTGATCCCTGCCTGTCTTTTTTTTCATTTCCAAATGATGCAACACTTTCATTATCTGCCATTTTCAAACAAATAATCCATAATTTAAATTTCTCATTATATATTATAGATAAAGGAAATTGTATGTTCTTGTGAAAACATCAAATTTGCCCTCTGACTGGAAGTAGAAGCCTTGTGCATCGCAAGCGTCTGAATTGCATTCGTGAGTTTGGCTGCACAAACTCGCGGGTTCAACTGTGAATAAATATTGTCTCCTATTAACAAAGCCAGGAAGATGAATAACTTGTGCGTGCACCACGCAATCTCCACGTGGAGCAAAAAAAAAAGTTGTGTGTGTGTGTGTGTGTGTGTGTGTGTGTGTGTGTGTGTGTGTGTGTGTGTGTGTGTGTGTGTGTGTGTGTGTGTGTGTGTGTGTGTGTGTGTGTGTGCCTGATCGTTTCTCCCACTTCCGTGTCTGACTCCGCCCTGTCGGTATAATATGATCGCGCTTGACTCTATTGTGACATTTTGCCGTTTTCACTTTTGTGAACGGGCGTCTCCTGTAACATCATTTAGAATTTACAAACACAACCAAAACAATTTTGATGCTTCAGGACAGAAGAAACAAAATATTACCGTCTTTTACTAACAAATCCTCTGGTTGCTGCACACGTGGGTTGCCTCATCACGTGATTTCCTGGTTTATTTATTTATTTACGTCAGTATTTTTGCTGCGAGAATTGCACCAGTGGCGTAACCTTTATTAGTGAGTATGCACAGTCTGATAATCTGCTTTTTCTGGTTATTTTACCAATTTCTCTTATCTTGATTCAAGTCACTCACTATCAACATGTTGGTTATCTAAATATGTCGCCACCTTGAGGCTGCTCCTGCTTCCAGTGTTTTATCTTGCAGGGATTATTGTGTCTATCACAAGTTTACAACAACTAACTTGTTGCTACGAGTGCAAGGATAAATATTGAATAGAATATTACTTCTGTGAAACGGAGGGGTTATGTGACAGCTGCTGTTAACAAAATAACCTAAAACGCTGTAGCGGATATTAATGAAATGTTTAGGAAATGTTGACAATGGGCCCAGAAACAACTTGTCCAGTTTTCTTGACGTTTTGTAAATTGGAGGAATCTTTCATCGTCCAAACACCAAAGATGACTAAAGCTCGCTCTTTCTCTCAACCAAAATTGTAATTTGTATTTTCTGTTTAGAATCACATTTAAATATGGTAAATACTCAAAACACATTTTTCCCATTAACTTTGAAATGTGCAGTGGTGTTTCTGTGATCCTGCACTATCGGTGTTTGCATGTTATAGTTGTGGTTTGTAAGCAAAAGAACACAAAGCTTAAAAAGACATTACGTCAAGAATCCCCCAGAGAGGAGCTTGGTCCAATCTAGCAGTGATTAAAACTGAGCTAAAGCCTACTCCTAGACAGAATTTTATTTTTTAAAAGATGGTAGACATTGCTTGTCATTAATAAAGTTTGCGCCGTTTTTGGTGCGAGCAGTGTTTTAAATTATATACAGCCAGTTTATTTCCCAGAGTATTTTTGATGACTCAGTCAACTGAGCCAGAAGTTCTACTAATTAATTTAATAAACCATCAGTTATAACTTAATGGTATATATGAGGAAAATAACAAATTGAGATCTCCTTTAGATCTCATTGAGCCTACCTGTAATTTAGGTTTTTGCAGCTTGGGAACAGTTAGCTTTTAAATGCAGTTGATGGGCCAATCAATTGTGAACGGTTCATTAAAACGTACATTTAAAAACAGACCCCAAAACAAAACATAAATTAGAATATGTGGCCAAATATCTTACCGTCGATATTTCTCCTCCAACTTTAAATAATTCCTTTAAACTCGTTTGTCATCTTTAAATATCTCATATTTTTAAAAATTAAACCATCATTCACCCTTATAACAACTTAATTTTTCTTTTTTCCCAACAATATTTTAATTCTAAATTTAATCCAATCTTCAAACAACATCTTTTTTATTACTCTTACAAAATCTTCCATATACACCAAATTTTAACCACAATTCCTATCTTATATCACTATAAAATTTTACTATATTCCAAAATAAAAATATTTACTTCAATCAACTATATCTCTTAATTTCTCTCTATATATTTCTATCTAACTAAAAATTTTAAATATATTTACCAATTATTTTTATAACTTAACCTATAACTAAAAAAAAAATTTTAAAATTAAATATTTTCTATAACTATCCAAAATTCGTGTGTGTTCCAGGAGGGTGAGAACTGAACTGAGATCGAAAAAAAAAGGTGGAAGAAGTAAAAGAAGGAGCGAAGAACGAAGCCAAAGTGGACTGCAGAAATTACTCGGATAATTTTTCGCGCAACTTGCCGGGAGTTGTTTTTTTTTGTTTTTTTTTTTGTAATCATTATTGATATTGTGATTATTCCAAGCGCGTGGGAGCGCGAGGTGGGAACGAGCATGGTGGATTCTCGCGTCCCTCGCTCCTGCAGCCCGTGAATCACGCGCGACTGTAGCGGTGGATATTCGTGCATGCGCTTTGGCTTCAGTTCGTGCACGCTCGGGTCGGTCGATGCGAGCACACTGGCGTGGCTCTCGGCCTCCATTTGCCCGTGTGTGTTTATGTTCGAGGGATCCGCCGAGCCGCCGGCCGCGGCGACGACGACGACCCGCAACAGTTTGAGTTTGCGCCGCCGACGCCATCTCGACATCGCCGCGGCGGTCACGGAGGAATTCCGCCGACGGGGAAAGGTGAGGCGATTGTGAATCCTCCAACTTTTCCAACTTACTGAGTGGTGGAGCAGGCGGCCTTCCTCTTCGCGGTGCGCGGGGAAGAAAGAGATGTAGCCAAACAACTTCAATTTACCCCCCTCGCCTATTTCTGGGGTCTGTGGAGTGGATTAAATGATAACACGGAGGACGCCCGGGAGTTTGGGTTATAAAGGTGGACGCAAAAGCCGATTCGGTGCACTCTTTCGGTCGATTAACACCTTTAGACTACAGCATCTGCGTGTTGGTGTGACTCCGATGATTAGTGGAGCGACCTGAGCCGGAGATCGGCGGGGGTGCGGGGCGGCACGAACACAGGTAATTTTGAATTTTGTGTGTTATTAGCTCGCCCTCGATCGTCGACGGAGATCAATTTGCACGTTCTGCAGTTGTTTGGCGAAAACGTCGCTCGGAAACCGGTCCCGTCCGAGCAAATCAGCCATGTCCTCGTCTGGCTTTCCGGCAGCTTATTGGTCCGTCGAGCCGAAGTGGTCGCGCAGGCTTCAGGAAAACAAAGTCCACTTTTCTCATAACCGTTGGCTCTTTTACGTTTGACAGTTTTTTCAAATATATTCAAGGTAACCTAAACGGGTTATAACCGCGTCATCGACGAGGACCTGTGCTTATCTATTTTTTTCTTCGGTTTTTTTTCTTATTTAACTGCGCTTAAGAGTCCGAGTGCAATTTTAGTTGATAAGAAATCGTATACAAAGTGTTAAACACATCTTAAAGTGCTGTTGTTTTGATGATATAGCAGTATGGTCAGGTGTGTGTGGTTTTTTTTTTTCACAAGTGGGACAAATGTCACTATGAGGTGAAGTCTGTTATACTAGTTATTGCTTCTAAAGAAGCATTCTAGCCAAATCATATCCATTTAAAATGAAGTGCAGATGCACAAGCATAGGAAATAAATGGATTATTGCACCTGCATTCCTGTTTCTATGTCCCAAAATTCATAATGACTACTAAATGCATCAACATTATTGGGGGATGTTATTGCAAGTTATTTCTAAACTGCTGTCATCATTGACATAAACAGTATACATCTACTTTATCTGCAATAAATGTTATAGGATTGTATTTGCCCTACTTTTGCACTTGAGTGAGTCAATACACGTGGCCAATCAGAGGGAAGCGTCCTTTTGCTATCAAGCCGATGGCGTGCTATCGCGCTATCGTGCCATCGGCTAAATCAGATGGCGACGGGTGTTCTTAACAGTAACGCTTTGTCATCACACCTGTTTTTTAGTGCACAATTTCTAGAATCACACTGAGGTGGTGTTCTTTAAGATTACCTGTTTTTAAAGAAATCACCAGAATTGCTTTTAATAATAATATTACTTCTGCCAAGGAGGTTATGTGACAGCCAGCCTTTTTGTCTGTAGGTAAAAAAAACAGACTTTTCCAGGAAATGTTGACAATGGGCCAAGTAACAAATCATAAAAATGTAGCAATCTTTATCCTAATTTGACTTGGCAATTTGATTTGAAGCCAAGGGGGCTTTGATTTTTAAAACATTCTACTGTCTTAGATATCTTTGCATTACTATACCACAGGTGCTGGTTAACTTATGCACTTAGTTTAATGGAGGACAACTCAGATGTCTCTCTCTAAGTGCCTGCTTGGAGTAGGTGTGCGTTCATCAAGTCCTTTTTAGTTACTGATGATCACCCATTTCCTCTTTTGCAGTTTATTCGGATTTTGGCTCTTTACCTGTTGATTGATCATTGTTTTTGTAACTCTCCATCAGGAATCAATGAAGTGAAGCTTCCACAAGCACTGGTGATGCCAGCCATGGACTCCAAAGTTGCAGCAATGGAGGAGCCCCGAGATCCGGAGCAGGGGGGCGTGATGAGTAGCCCCTTCCCCTTTCCTCCGACGTCCGTCCCCTCTTCGACTCCGTCTCTGCTGAACACAATTGGACCTAATTTCACCAGCGAGACGGAGATTGAGAAAAAAGCGGTTTCCATGGCGAGTAACAACTGCAGCTCAACTTCCCTGTCTTCACCTGCTGAGGCAAGCCCAGCCAAGCCTGCTGTGGCATCACCCACCATGTGTCATAGTCCTACTGAACCCAACCAAGCTACCTCACAACTAGCATCAGCATCAGCATCCCTGATGTGCACAGAGACCAGCCTTGTCAAACTACCGCAGTCGCCACCATTGCTGCCTTCATTTGTATTCCCTACATTTCAGGGTTCAAGCCCAGAAGGTGACTTCCCTGCTGTTTTGACCCACAAAGATGTCACCGTCACACTGGAGAATAATAACGTGTGGAAGCAGTTCCACAGCTGCACAACTGAGATGATTCTCACCAAGCAAGGGAGGCGCATGTTCCCGTACTGTCGATATCGCCTGTCTGGCCTGGAACCTATGCGCATGTACACTCTGGTCCTGTCCATAGTTCCAGCAGATCAGTACAAATACCGCTGGAGCAACTCAAAATGGGAACCTACTGGGATAGGAGAACACCACGACCAAGGTCTGAGCCGAGTGTTTTCACACCATTACTCGCCCAGTCAAGGCTCAGCTTGGATGACTAGCCTCGTGTCCTTCTATAAACTTAAACTGACCAATAATATGAGCGATGAAGAAGGTCATATCATCCTACATTCCATGCACCGCTACATTCCTCGACTGCATGTGATACCTGCCGTGGATGGTGAGCTATCCACACCTGACAAACTCCATTGTTTTGGGACCAGAATGCATGACCTTCGTATTTCCACAAACCGAATTCATGGCTGTGACGACTTATCAGAACTTTCGCATCACACAGCTGAAAATCAATCATAATCCGTTCGCAAAGGGCTTTAGGGAGGAAGGGAGCTGCTCTCGCCTGAACCGGATCATTACAAAAGTTCGACATGTGACAGAGGCAGGCGATCCGATACCTGAAGTCAAGGAAGAAAATGTGGAACTAAGGTAGAACATTTGTATTTTTAAATATTTTAAAGATTAACTGAGACACATTTGAACGCTGTTTTCTTTTATGTAATTTATTACAAGCAGTGTTTAGTCGATAATACTGATCATCTTTTGTAGATAGGGAGAGACTACATTTTACTTTTTTTTTACATTTGGGGACACTAGCTTGCGAACCAGTTATGTAATGACAGTTGCATAACCCTAATATTAAAAAACGATGGCTTGTCACTAAGTCAACTGCTGCAGTTAGGCAATTATTGCATGTTGTCATCACATGTTTATTTCGCATTTATTGGTTTGTCATCCATGAACATGAGTCATATTGTTCTTGCAGTATAAATGGTGACTTGGACTCTACTTCCATCACTAAGACCAGGCTGGTCCTGAAGCCCATAATGTCCACCAGTCCTGGTAACACCCCTTACGTCCCCTGTTTAAGAGGCAAGCATGCGCTGGGTGACCTGGTCCTTGTCGAAGAGCATCCACCCGTGGTGCCCAAAACAGAACCCCGCATGGAAAGCGTAACCCCTAAGTCCACCCAAAGATTCCGAGCATCTACCCCGGGAACGTCACTGAGATTGCACAAGCGGAGGAGGAGGAGGAGGATTAATAGGCGCTGGGCAAATTCACATGGAAGAAGGTGGAAAGCTGCGTCCGCCTCCCCCACGGTAGTCCACAGCCCATCGTTGACTGTCGCTATGCAACCAGAGCTGGATGATGTAGAAGGCCTGTTGTTTGTGTCGTTCAGCTCTAAGGTAAATTTTTCCAAAAAGAGTCATCTGCACATCTGTGATGATTTTATTCTAATTAGTGTGGTGGATGCCTAAAGTCCCCCTTTCCTACACTTAGGCCCTGACAGGCTTGGCTGCTAATAATGTTAATTTGGCTGCTAAGTAATAAAAGAGTCTAATATTGCCCTTTTGTTGACAGGAAGCGCTGGAGTTTCACATCAAAGACAAGTCTCCAAATAGCTCACCAACGTCAACAAATTTGGAATTGAAAGAATCAAGTAAGCACGGAAGGGTTGTGTTCATGTTAAATGCACATTTTTTGTATTCCATATATAAATATTACTTTGAATTTTTTTCTACCTTCCTTAAAATTGGTAATTTAAACCATTTTTTTAACAAATTTCATCTACACGTGCATTGAAATGAGTCCTGTGTGTTTTCAGTGGTCACTCCAGAGGCGGATGAGGAGAAGATGGCCCGCTTTGAAGCTGCCCTGCTGCAGGACCTCTCTCTCTGCAGACATAAACAGGTCCTCCATCCTGTGCTGCAGGAAGGTGAGTTCGCCCACTTTACAACAATTTACTGACAATGCCCATCATTTCATTCATTCCATTTTGAATTTCAGTGGGGTTGAAGTTGAGTTCTCTGAACCCAGACAAGCCCATTGACCTGAAGTATCTCGGCGTTCATCTACCATTACCGTCCCCAGATCTTTCACAGCAGAGCACAATCACTTCTCCTTGCGGTACGTTTTGTGTCTGTAATTTAACTCTCACTACAATGCAGCCGCAATGCAGCACAGGTTTATTCTTTTATTTGTGGTGTGAATGGTAAGAAACAGGCCTCACTCTGTTAGCGCTGGTATGCTATTTTTGTCTTCAAAGTGGTTTTATTGATCTAACAGGTGAAAGGCTGTCATTATGCTGCCACCATTTTGGCATTTTAAACGTTTTTTTCCCTTTTTTTTCTACTGTCTCTACAATTTTACTTGTCATTAATTCATCTTTAATCTAGAACTGTTAGAAATCATTTTTTTTTGACGTTATTGTTAATCTCAGTAATTATGGCAGGATCAGGAAGTAGTCCAAACCATGTTTTTAGTGTTTTCAAGATCATACTCCTTACACATTCATCAGAGGATGAGCAGATTTGTGTAACCTGGCTGTATATGTTAATGTTCTTTCCTACACAGATGAGGGATTACCTTTCATTTCTCGGACTGGAAAGACCAGCGACATGACAAAAATAAAAGGGTGGAAAAGCAAGTTTATAAAAAGCAAAGAAACTTCCCCCAGCTCCGAAGGTGCAGACTGTTTATTTTATTTTAACAGCGTTTTTATTGCCGTGTTTAGCGATTTTAGTGTTGTTTAGTGATTCTAACTACATAAGATTCACAGCATGCAAACAGAATGAATGCACTTGTCTCACTCTTTTTCCGGCAACAATGAATTGAAGATATTTTATCCTCCTTCTCGTACAGGATCACAAAAGCACCTATCTGCCTTCTGCAGCAACATGTTGGACGAGTATTTGGAAAGCGAAGCCCAGAAGATCAGCGAGCGAGCTGCTGCCTTTTCCACCAACCCCGAGGGCCGCGTGGCCTACCAGCTGCCTGCAAAAAGCTCCAGCTACGTAAAGACCTTGGACAGTGTCCTCAAGCATCGCAGCACTGTGTCCAAACCCCCAGTTGGCTCCAACAGACCTTGTCCCCTGTCTCATAAACGCCTCTTTAACTTTCCTCGGGGCTCATCTGCTCAGACTAGCCCAAAAGGAAGCCCGTCTGTTCTGCGGTCTTCACCTTCACACTCGACAGCTGGAAAAAAAGCTTGTTCCACTCCCCTGTCTCATAGCGCTGTTTATGTGCAAAATACGTAAGTTCTTCTTTTTTATATCAAAAAATTCTGATTTATTTAGACAGATGTTAGGTTTGTCATGGCAACATGTTATGAAAATTTTGGAGGATATAAAAAATTGAAGGATTTTCTGTTCTGTGGTTATTATAGATAGGCACAAAATGTGGAACTGATGAGATTTTCTTAATATTTTCAAATGTAGAGGTACTGTATATTAAATTCCAGAGATCATATGCTTTTTTTCTGCAACTGCCATTTTTGTGGCGTTCAAGAAATGTCCCTGTTCCACCCAAATTGGCTTTTTTTATTGTCATTTATGGGTCCATGGGTCCAGTGTTCCATCACATTTATGCCAGTGCACGGTGGTAAATTAAGGCGATTATTCATCTTGTGTTTTCAGATCACCAACAAACCAGCCCGTGTGCATCCAGAGACCAGGTTCAAGCCAGGGTCTGACACACCGATCTTCAGCCATCAACAAGTTCCAGTCCAAACTGTTGGAGATGGAAATTGGAACACTAAACTCTGGTCTAAATCGAACACAGCTCACCAAAGACAGACTCGATGTAGCTCTTTCTGTTTTGCTAACAAAAGAGGTAATAAGGATTTGACGTTGGCTCATAGAAAGTTCACATGGTAAATCCACATTTAACTTTTTTTTTCTTCCTGAATCTATTTTTCAAAACACAGATGCAGCCTAGTCAGATCTTGAAGATTGCCAAATATCCATGTGGATAAAACTACTAGAACTGAATGTGGTTGGGATTTCTGCCGACTGGGCTGCCTGTGTGATAATCTGCATTATTCTAAGAAGGGTCCCCTCCACTGCCAGCGCCCTGAGTGCATGTTTGGCTGTGCCTGCTTTAAACAGAAGATCACTAAGCAGTTGAGCACAGTGGAGCATGAAGCACAAAGTCAGCCTGTTTACTGTGAGTCCAAATTACGCTGTCTGTACATTCATAATGATATTTTCCCCTTTTTACCTTTCCTTCCATTTAATTTTAGGTTTTTCACTAACAAAAATGCATTATCTCTCACACAGCTGTGATAAATATTGAAAGTGCAGTCCAGCCTCAAGCGTGGGTTCCATGCTAAGATGCTGTGGAAATGCAGCACCAGTAATGATGATCCAGAGCCCGTCTTTGCTCCCAGCGGTGCTCGACCATGTTTGACTCCTATAAAGGCTGTAATGCGTAGCCTCTTGACTCACCCATCACAACAGGTAAAATGCAAAATTTCTATATTCTTGGATTTTTCGTGCTTTTACGCCTTGATAATGGTTAACTTGCCTCTAAGCAATGAAGTTATGTTTGTGGTTGATCTGTCCATTTAATTTTGATAATTCCAGTTCACCTCAGGGTGATTTTATTTAGCACAAAATAATCATTTGCACCCAAGGATTAACTAAGGTCAATGGAGCTGTGACATTAGAGTATTTAATGAATGTTTTAAAGAATTTCTTGCTACACTTCATTAAAATATTAGGTTTGACCTGAGGATAAATCAGAGTTCCTTTCTGGCCTTAGGAGACATTTTAAAGGTCTATATATTTAGATTAAGATTTAGCTTATCTTTCAAAAAAATTAAACCATTGTTCAAAATAATTTTCTTGCCGTTTTAAACACCCTAATTAATCAATATAATTCATATATATATATATATATATTCATATAAAAACATAATTCACTGTGCTGTTGATGTGCGGGTGTGTGTTTGAGACATTCATACACACCATTTTTTTTCTCTCTCTCACACTCTCACACACACACACACCCACACACTCTCACTATTTATATATACACACTCTCTCTCCCCTCTTCTCTCTTTTATATATCTCTCTATATTCTCTCTCTATTTTTCACACAAACACACACCCCCACACAAACACCACACTTATTTATTTTTATACATATATATACATATATATATATATATTCATATAAAAACATAATCCACTGTGCTGTTGATGTGCGGGTGTGTGTTTGAGACATTCATGATCTAGAACCTCTTGAAATCTCTGCAGATGAGAGAAGAGGATAAGGACCCTGTGTACAAATACCTGGAGAGTATGATGACCTGTGCTCGTGTAAGAGAGTTCAAAAGCAAGGCCCCACCTGAAGTCTCCTTAGAGCCCAAGATCATCGGTACGCCTTGATTCAAGTTGTTTGTGTTAATATTGTGGGCTAATTTCTGGATCTGGGTTCAGTGTCATCATTACATTCAACAGTGGTCTTTTGGGTTTCTGTGCAGAAAAACCTTCTCAGCTGATGGCCTTTGATGAAAAGGAGGCAAGAAAACAAATTGAGATCCAGTCGGGGTGTGAGTGGAGGAAGGATCGCAAAAAAGTCCTTGAAGAGCTATGCAAACGGATGAATCAGAATAATATACCCCAGAGCTTTGTCATAGAACCATACCAGATGCAACTAATTACAAAGATCATCATGCAGAAACCCAGCGGCTCGGTCGTCAAATACAGAGTAAGTCTGGAAGTTCTCTGGTGTTACAGTCTGAACTGCTGTTTAAAAAGATGGTTTTTTGTAACAAAAATGTCAATCTTATCCATAAGTTGCATATCAGTCAACCATCCGCCAACGATGGAAAAGAATCCAAAAGCAGTGACAAGGAAAAACATACCAGTGATGGTGAGAACATGGCATCAGCCGAGGAGGAAAAGCCAGTTATGCAGTATGGCGTCACACCTTTTCTGTGTGGTGTGTTACCTGCTGGCAAACTGAAAGCCACAACCAAACGAGTTGGCTGCCAAGCAACAGGGCTTATACAGGTTCGGCCATTTCACTTTTTAATAGGTCATTTCAGCTGATGGGAAACCACGGAGTGAACAGGAGTCCGCCTGAGCAGTAAAACTACATGTCTTCCCTTACAGGTTAACGGCAAGACATACAATCAAGCCAGACTGTTGCTAGGAAGTATGGGATCTTTGCATCCAGCCAACCGCCTTGCGGCCTACATCACAGGACGAGTGAATTTGCCCCCCGAAATATCCAAAAAAACGTCTCTGAAGTTGGATCCTGCTAAAAAAGCCAACGCTTCTGCCGTTCTGCTCATTAATGCTGCAACAGGCGCCTCAGCCCCTTCAACCGTAACTGCAACTACAACCACCACCATGGAGCTGAAGACACCGAGTCAGCTGCCTGGTAAGTGTGCTGTGTGAGACAGAAGCACAGTTTTAGAGGGATTCCTCCTCAGTGGTAACAGAGATCATACACTTAAGAACCTTCCAACAGATTATTGAAATTTTCAAATGAAATGAAGCCCTATACTCCATAATTTGATGGGTTAGGTTTATGGATCAAGTTTAGAATCTAGAGTCAGGATATGTTTTTAGGAATTTAAAAATCATCACACAAAGTTGTTTGTTAGCTTGATAAATTAGGAATACAATTAACTTTGCTGTAGCTGTGATTCTTTACCTTTTTTTCAGGGAAACAACCTGAGCTAGACTCTTCTGAGAAGGGTTTTGTGACATTACTACTGCCTCCACAAAGCGCTGCATCCAAAAACCCGACAGCATCGACCGTCTCCCTCACCGTCTGTCCATCGCTGAAAACACCCAGTTTCTTGGGACAAAGCGGGACCTTTTCATTTAGGATCTGCCCTCCTACTAACCAGGGCCCCAAAAGCCAGATCCAGCAAGGAGTGTTGCTGCCTGGGGGCTTCACACTCATTCAGCTCCCCGGTCAAAATGCGGGTGGAGGCTCTCAGCAGTCGGAGTGCGAGAACACAGGCGGTGCAGCACACCTAAAACGGATAGGACTCGACATTGCTGCTAAAGCTAAGGACTTGTTAAGTGGTAAGACGGTGAAACCAGAATTTTTCAGAGCTCCGAACTGTGACGACCACATGTCTTCAGAGGAGAGTGAAGCCAACAGGCAGGTGGAATCAGGTGGAAATGATTCCGAGTCTTCAGACTACTCTGAAGAGGGCGATGAGGTATGATGAAAACTCCCAGAATTTTGGAACTGATTTTCATGCATGTGTTAGATCTACTTTATTTTGATTCCTCTAGGTGTATGTGGATGTGGAAAATGTAGACGGTTCACATAAGTTGGCCATCGATGGAATCAAAGAAGATGCCAGAAAAGCTCTAATGGAGTCACAGTAAGTCATCTAAATGCCTAGTTTTTAGAAACAATCTACAGCATGTGCATGTGTGCAGATTGTCTGGGATTTTCAAACATTATTCTTCATTTCAGAACTTTCCGGGATGGTTTTAAATTACCAGAAGCAGTGAGTGTCCAGGTACTGCCTCTTACCCTAAACGTATCAAAATTAATTACGATGAAATGCTCAGAATTGACCAAGTCTTCTACCAACACAGCTCCGGCAAAATTATCTGTGTACTTCACCAACTCTGTTTTCACCAGCAACACAAGAGCAGATGTGAGAACCTCAAACTTCTAAGCCGACGGGAGACTCACACGTGGGTAGAGAGGCTGAGGCGTTCGGAACTGCGAGAACTGTTTGACAAACTGCACTCCATCCTCCAGAGCAACCCCAAGCCCCCCCGTCTTCACCTGCTTTCAATGGTCAGTGGATTTTTTTTTTTTTTTTTCAAATAACTGGACAAACAAACTGAATAAATAACCACGAAAACCTTAGAAAATCCAAAGATAGAGAGAACATTCCTACTTAGTGGATGTGCGACCGCAGTAACTGTATAACAGCCTGTAAAGTGTTTTCATTTTACTATGGTAAAATAATTTATTTACGATATTTTGTTTCTGTATTTCCACTTGTCACCGCAGGCACAAAATGAGATCAAAACTTTGGTTGAAACCTCTAAATATTTGGAGGATCAGAAGAGGAAACTGATTCAGACACAGCAGGCTTATGTGAAGGAGCTCTCACTTCTGACCGGTTTGTAGAGCTTAAGCCTAACGTTGCTTTTGTTGGCCTTCATAATGATCCATTGGCAAATAAGTCACATGATTTTGTCATGACTTTTTTAGGTGCGTCAGAAAAGGATATCCAAGACCGACTGATGGAGTTCTACAAACAGGAGAAATTGAAGGAAAAGACAATGAAGTTTAACCCTTTCTTTTCCAATCTCCTCCAGTCCAGAGCTGCTCTTCTGCAAGCTGATAATTCCCAGAGCAAAAAGGAATCGGTGCCTCTCTTGCCGTCTAACTTCTTGCTCAGGTCATCTCAGCACCCCCCTGTTTCTGTAGCTGCGCAGAATTCTGCAGTCCAGAAACCTTTGAGCACGCAACCTTCTCAGGCTGAGGTCGAGAATGCAGCGCCACCGGAGGCAAAGACCTTTGCTGCGTCCTCAGCACACACTGACAGACAGGACAAGATGCCAGATTCCGATTGTAAAATGAGCGTCAAAGCTACAACCTCAACACCGAAGCCCAGCGTCATTCAGCCAGTGAAGGAGATTAGTTTTCCTCTGGTCCGCTCCAAGAGTGGCAGGATAATTCTCCCCTCATCCCTGAAACCAAGTAAGTCAAGACCCTTTTTTTTTTTTTGGAGACGATAATTGCATGAAGATTTTGTCTGTTTAAATTTTAAAATTTGGACTTTTCAAAAGCGAATGATTAAAGGTTAAGTCAGATTTTGACTGATTTGTCTGTGTTTTTCAGTTTGCCAGAACATTTTCCCAGTTGTGGTTGAAAAGAGCAGACCGACAGGAGAGAATGGTGAGGAAACTTCTGGAAATCAGAAGAGAGAGCCAGACCGGCCTGCAGAAGTCATATCCGTGACAGAAGAGTACAAACCTGTCCAGTCTCTCAGCTCCAAGCCTTCCAGCCCAATGGCTTCTGTTACCTTCCTAAACAAGTCCATATTATTGGTCCAGAAGGCTCTGAAAGCTGCAGAGCAAATTCCCTCTGGGCAGCCTCAGCCTGCTCCCCAGGCTGCTCCAACCCATGCCCCGGTCCCACGCAGCAGAGGCAGACCCCGAAAGACTCCCAAGGTCCACGTCAAACCCGCTCCTGCTAGCGACCAGCTAGCGGTCAGGGATCCTAAAACTCTCGATCACAGTAAAACGTCCACTCCAGTTCAAGCGGGACCAAAGAAAAATGTTGGGTTATCTGCAACCAAGGGTGATTCCCCAGTTCAGCTCAAACGGGGCAGAGGAAGGCCTCCGAAGAGGTCTTCTTCAGAGGGGTTATGGATTCCTCCAGTTGTACAGCGAGAAAGCGTCACACCCAAATCTGGCAAAATTCCTGACAATGTTTCTAAAGAGAGCAGAAAAGCTCGGCCTTTAACCAGAGCTGCTCTCGGAAAAGACTTCCCCAGTGCAAAGAAACGCTCGTGGATAGACATGGAGAAGGAACTGGAGCAGGACACCGATTCAGAATAGTTTCACTACAAAAGCCAACGCAGATGTCGCCGGACCTCACTTACTGTAGAAGCTTTATGCTGCTTTTCTGCTCAGACCTCAGCGGATTTTTATACTACAGTGGCAAATTGTTTTCTTTTGTGTCCTATATATCAAAAAAAAAAAAACATTAATTGACCTTTTGAATGTACAAATGGAAAGTTTTAATAATCCTTCCCACATGCCTCTTTACTTTAAATGAAGCCTTACAAGTATGAATTAGGAGGAACAGCCCACACTGCTTTACTAACTGCTTGTCAAATAAATTTTTTTTTTTGTATATTGGTCATCAATACTTATTTTAATTAACTCACTGAAAACTCACTGGTAGCACTTTGGTAGAACCAGTCTGTACGGGATGTTTATTGTCAAAAGTGCATTTAAAATAATTAAAAAAGAGCCGTTTTTTGAAAGTAAATGATGAAATGTGAAACACTGGCTTTCCTCCTATTACTTTGGGCAGAAATTATTTGGTTTTTTGCAAATCAATAAAATGTGACATGGATTTGTTAAGTGTATGCACGTTTTAAAGTTCTCTTTGGGTTACGTTGTTAACAAAAGCCATCTATTAACATGTGCAAAAAAAAAACCAAAAACCTGTTTTTGTTTTAAACCCATTCCATCCTAGGAAATTACAGTCAAATGGCAACTATGAGGGCAAAACAGTGGATTGGCCTCCAGACACCATATCAGCCATCTTTTGTATTTAATTTTTCTAAATATAGAAATGAGTGTGAATCATTGACCGCCCCGAGTAGTAGAATTACAACAAATTGTGGAGTTATTTTCCATCAAACCAGAAGTGCACTCTGCCTTTGTATTAAAGAGCTATGGTTAACTGAAGATGAAGCCTTGTTCAAAACAGAAGAAGCTTTAAGAGTGATTAAATGTCAATGTTTATTGTATGTTGTATGTTTATTGTAATTCCTAATATACTATGAAGCTGGAAGATGGCATGTTTTAATTACTGACCTGACGTCATGGTGGGGCGTGGCTTGGCGTTTTAGGATATCACGTGATTAGTTCACAAGAAAATGACTTGATCAGAAAAACTCAGAATTGGGTCATTAAGGTCAATTTTACCATTAGGGTCCCTTCAAATTGCACATAATGTTGCACAGCCTGCTTAATCATTCCTTTGACTGTGATTGGTCATGCTGAGCTCTAACAAAAAACCCCGATTACTTTAACCTAAGCAAATTAGCACATTAAACTAGGACAAACAGTGCATATAAGATAACTTAATAGGCCAGCCAAGAAACAAAAAACAAAGAATCCACCTTCAACTTGACCCTCCCAGTAATCCCATTAAAGCGTTTAGCAACAGCAGAGCAATCAGTGATGCAATCATGAGGGTTCGAGTTCAGATTAAAGCCTGCGGCGCCTTCAGGCCAACAGCCGTTGGTGTTTCCAGAGCGTTGTGAAGACATCAGTGCAGAAGTGTCGGGGGAAGCTCCAGAGGAGAAAATAAACCCTGTGACGTGGAGATTAGTGCCCACATGTCCTGACAGCAGGAGCTCCGTCTACCAGTCTAGAGGCGGCGTGTGCGTGGGGTTCAGCTGGTGCTCCAAGGATCGTTCTCTGTTTTTTCCTCCTGCTTGGTGTTCCTTCAAACATCATGCCTGGAGAGGGATTCACCAGCCGGATCAGGAACCTACTGCGTTCTCCGGCCAGCAGACACAGGAAGGACAAGAGGGAGAGTCTGCCCAGCAAGGTAAAACAGGCATTGAGCACTAAAAATTCCTTTGTTCTGATTATTCTGTTGAGTAAACATTTTTTTTTTAACAATCTTTGCAGCGTTAATACTATGCAAAGTTCAGCAATACGATGGAGAAATCATAAATTATTCACTTTGTTTTGACTTTAGTTATTTTAATAAGGATAATACAGAGAAAATACTTACAAAGGATTTGACAAAAAATTCTTTTTGTTCATTGGCAGTAAAATCCAGGCCTAATGACCCTCACAGCTGCTTTATCTGCAGACAGGCTTTATCTGCCTTCTATCATATTATCAGTTTATTAATCTGACCTTGATCTGTTTCCCTTTTGAACAAATTGGCATCGTTGATTTTTGCAAGAACTCTGTGTTATCAGGTTTAAATTATGCATCACACAAAGATATAACCCCAAACATAATATTAATATGGATTGATGCCATGTGTCTCCCCAGGTGACTTTAGAGAAAGTTCTGGGCATCACAGCTTCAGGACGATGTGGCCTGGCCTGTGACCCACGGTCTGGATCGGTGGCCTATCCTGCAGGGTAGGACCGATGATCTACGTCTCTCTCTGATCTTTTCTTAAATACATCTATCTGGGCAAATTTGTGAGTGTGTTGCATCTGCGCAAATATCAGAAAGAAAAAGGACGACAGCTTGTGAAGGAAATTGCAAAAAAATAAGTTCCCCTTTATCCAGCGGAAACTTTATTTTAGTCTCCCTGCCACGACCTGGCGTTTGGTGTTCTGGGTGTTGTCATTATTAAGTTTCATTTTTATACCACTAATTAGCTAAAGCGTCATATAAACTTTATTTTTCAAAAAATTGGGAAAATTGTTTTTAATGTTAATGCTTCTTTGACACCCCCCCTCCCCTTTAAACAGCAGCTCCCATTAGTGTAATCACCCTTCAGACTTACTGTGTGGCTAAATGCATGAATGAGTGTATTTGTTGCTCTAATCTTGTGCGAAATATTTTAACAGGTCAAAGAACAATGTTTAATTATGGATCAAGGGAGATTATTTAAACTTGTGATTCAAGCATTACATCAGAGGTTGTCAGAAAGGTCAAGGTTTTTAATCTCCAACAGCATGTGAGACGAAGAAAATATTGACAAAATCGAGTTTAGTTATTTATCTGCATTCGTATTTTTAGGAACTTTAGATAAAAACACAGTTTTATGCATCTAGATGTAATGTAAAGATTCATCTTGCTCTTTTCTGTTTAGGTGTGTGGTCATTTTACTGAACCCGAAGAAAAACAGACAGAACCACATCATTACTTCAAGGTGAGCTGAAAATATCACTGGGGCAGATATCAGATTAATAATCCCCGTCCTGCTTTTGAAGAGATTATTTACATAATTTGAAGGTAAAATCTTTGGATTCAGTCAGTACTTGGATTTAGCATCTAAAAGTCAATGAGTGACTTTAAGATGTTCATTTTTGTGCAATCTGCCCCTTTAAAATATCAAAATGTAAAGCATTTCTCTCCACAAACAGGAAGACCATCACAGCTCTATCTTTCTCCCCTGATGGGAAATACTTGGTCACAGGAGAGGTGAGCCTTCTCATGTTTCTTCTGTAGTAGATTGATAAATTGACATGAAATAGAAATAGTAAATAAGAAGGTATGTTTTTGCATACAGAGGACACCAAAATGTTGCATTTTCACCATAAACTGTATATAAAGATGCATTTTGAGCTGCTAGTTAGGCGCTTTGGTCCACAATACACAAATGTTTCTGCATGTTTTTTTTGAGAACATTCCAGCAGGATTTAACTCAGATCTCCCTCCCGTTCCGCTGCACGGTGTACTTACGGTTGTTGTACTTACAGTGTTACTATACTAATCTGTTCCATCCTATCAAAGCTGATTAAAGACTTCGCTGTGCAAGTGAATGCCATAGCTGCTCATTCATAGAGCAAAGTTCACAGAGACGTCAGGGGTTAAGGTTGAAATAATGTCTGAATTGATTTTGGCATTTTGAAATTGGCAGGCAGCAGTCATGGATGTCTCATTCAGCTTTTTTCTCCTTTTCTTGGGGATTTAAATGCAGCCTCAGCTCACATTCTCAAGGCCACCTGTCAGTAACCCACCGTGATCTTTCAGCAGTTGCTCTGCTTTGTTAGACTCAGAGATTACACTAATACCTCTGACCTTTGGTCCTGCAAGTGAATAATGAAGGCATTTCTAAGAAAGCAGAAGGGAAATTCAATGATCATTATTATTCTGTCTTTAGGTATTCACATAATACTGCACATATATCCCTGTCCTTTCCATCAGAGTGGCCACCTTCCAGCAGTCAGAGTGTGGGACGTGGCAGAACGAAGTCAGGTGGCGGAACTCCAAAAGCACAAATACGGAGTCTCGTGTGTGGCGTTCTCTCCCAACGGCAAATACATTGTCAGTGTGGGAAACCAGCATGACATGATTGTCAGTGTCTGGGCCTGGAAGGTAACTTCGTGTTACTACGCCATATTTTGTAGGCTAAAAATGTAGTATTTTTCAGAACACATGTTGTTGTGTCCTTTTACAGAAAGACGTAGTGGTGGCTGCCAACAAGGTGTCCAGTAAGGTGACGAGTGTGTCTTTCTCTGAGGACAGCTCCTACTTTGTCACAGTAGGGAACAGACATGTCAAGTTTTGGTATCTGGACCATTCCAAAGCCAGCAAGGTATGCCACGGGTGGTTCATCTAAAATAAGTTGTTGAGCTCCATATTTTTGGTGGAGGTAGCCAAACACAGGATAAAACCTACCATGAACCCACCTGAGCGGGGCTAATCTCATCTTTCCAGGCCAGCACCCCGGTCCCTTTGCTCGGCCGGTCAGGGCTGCTGGGGGAACTGAGGAACAACTTCTTCTGTGATGTCGCCTGTGGACGAGGTTCCACATCTGGCTCCACCTTCTGCATCACCTCCTCCGGACTCCTGTGTGAAATAAACAGCAAGCGGATGCTTGACAAGTGGGTGGACCTGCAGGTGAGGGCAGTACCGTAAATTCCGGACTATAAGCCGCTACTTTTTTCCCAAACTTTCAACCCTGCGGCTTATGCAATGATGCGGCTAATGTATGCATTTTTTCTAACGGCCGCCAGGGGCGCTCGAGCAGAAAAGGTAAGAGTGAGACCGGTGGAATATATGTGTCGAGGAAGATGCAAGTTTAACGTAACCTCGCGCTTTGTCCGTGAATAAAATTAGCATGAACAGACCCTCATCAAGGAAAATGCAAGAAGAAATGCATATGACGCAGCTTTCAAGTTAAAAGCAGTCGAGCTGGCTTTCAGTGACTTTTACCGTTTTTTTTTAACCAGCCCTGTTAGTGCTGTGCTACCGTATTCCTGCTGTGTTACTGCCGCGTTACAGGCACTGTTTGGAAAGAAAAGCTAAGGTATATTCTTAAAACTTTGAAAACTCTCTCTGTGTACCGTCTTTCTTTGTAAATATGTTTACATGTTTTAATGTGGGCACATGCGGCTTATATACAGGTGCGGCTTGTGTATGTACAAAATCGATTTTCCTCTAAAAATGTAGTGGGTGCGGCTTATAATCAGGTGCGCTCTATAGTCCGGTTTTTACGGTATTTACATTTACAACATTTTTCCAGTTCTTCCATGTAAATAAAATGTTTGTTTTTTTTTAAAATTTGAATATTATTGAAGAATAGATATGGGAAAAAAAACTATTTATATGTTTCTTCTTTGTAATTGTATCTTTTATCGCAGCTTTAGATATTTCTTCTATTTTATTTCGCACACAGCAAAAAAGGTCCCAGATTAAATTCCAACTAAATCCCTCCTCTGGGAGGTTTGCACATTCTCCCCAAGCCTGCACGGTTTCCCAGTCCAAAAATGCTCTTTCGGAAACTATAAATCACCTATTTAGTAAATGGTGTGTGTGCCCTGTGGTGCATTTACGACTTGTCCTGGATGTGTCCTGCAGCATCTTGTGCTAAATGGAGCTAAACTATAGACCCAAATGTGAGGGTTTACACACACACACACACACACACACACACACACACACACACACACACACACACACACACACACACACACACACACACAAATCACACACAGGTTGTATTGCTGCCGCCTGTTGGAGGATCAGCAATGGGATTAGCAATAGGGCGGAGGTCAAGTACAGGATGTTTTGGGAAGTCTTCCATAGAACCTTTTGCTGCCCATATCGTTGTATTCAGTCATCATTGATTGGATAAAACGAGCCGGTAACATTCGTGTCCTGCTTTCAGACCAGTGCGGCCCACTCTCTGTCTCTGTCTGAAGACACCATCTTCTGTGGCTGCGCTGATGGAGCGGTGCACGTCTTCAAGGCCGTCGACCTGCAGTTTGCCTGTACGCTGCCAAGGCCACACTCGCTTGGCTCGGACGCTGCTGCCGTCACTGAGACAAGGTGAGCCAGGCGTCAGGTCTTTACCCTGAAATGGATTCCCCGGAGGATCAGATGCCATCTAATTTAGGAGTGTGCTGTCGGGGGTTGCGGCCTTTTGCAAGTTTATTTAAAAAAATAATCCCCAGTTTTTTTCCATCAGCCCCTTTTTTTCTACCAAGACGGGCACTCGCTACCCAGATGCCATTGCTATGACCTTTGACCCTGTCAACCACTGGCTCAGCTGTGGTTATAATGACCACAGTCTGTACGTGTGGGACATAAGAGACGTTAATCGGGTGGGGAAGGTGCACGCTGCCCTCTACCATGCTTCCTGTGTTTGGGACCTTGAGGTAAAGATTAGAAAAGATTTAGAAGATTAATAAGTCCCAATTATTTAAATTTACTGTATTGTATTCTCTTTTCCCTCTAAGATGTTTCCAGAGCTTCCTGATGAAGTGGGCAGTGGTCTGTCATCGGGTGTGTTTCTCAGTTGTTCTGCTGATAACACGATCAGAGTCTGGCGCATGGACGAGTGGACGCGTTCTCAGAACCTCCTGAGCACCGTGAGTCCAGATCTCAAGATGCATTCAGGTTCCAGAGTTTTTTTGGAAAGAAGATTTCTTTATCAATTACTGCCCTTCAGGATCTCCAGAATATAATCTACATTGATGGAAGCGCCACTGCCTTGCTGGATCCAGAGTCTCTAGCCAATATAAATCCAGAGAAACCAGGTGATGCACAGATGGCAGAAACCAGGACGGGCATCAGAACCATTTGCTTAAGCCCTGATGGCAAACACCTGGCGTCTGGAGATCGTAATGGGATACTGAGGTACGACAAGAAGGTTAAACCTGAGTGTGATGGCAGCCGGAAGTGACCTCTAACCTTCAAAACAATCGTTTTCTGTCCTGCAGAGTTCATTCTCTGAGCAGCATGGAGGAGATTCTGAAAGTGGATGCCCACGATGCTGAGATTCTGTGTCTGGAATACAGTAAACCAGAAACTGGTGAGTGTGGAAGTACCCACTGTGTGACTGGGTGTCCATATGATACACGACTAAGATGTCTGGCTGCTTATAGGACTGAAGCTGCTGGCAACAGCTAGCCGAGACCGTCTGATCCACGTCTTGGACGCCAACAATGACTACGGTTTAGTGCAGACTCTTGACGAGCACTCCTCATCCATAACAGCTGTCCGCTTTGCTGGTGAGCCACTTAAGAGTCTGTTAGGATCTCATAGCTAATCTTTTCATAATCTGAGCTTTCA
>CAAE01014646.1:392676-444513 GCA_000180735.1 Tetraodon nigroviridis | reverse complement strand
ACTCAGCATTGACTTTTATGTGTCAAGTGGCTTGGTCCGGTGAATGGTAACTTCGTGGTTACTACTCCAGAGTTTTGTAGGCTAAAAAATGTAGTATTTTTTCAGAACACATGGTTGTTGTGTCCTTTTTACAGAATTTATTTGTTGTGGTGTCTTCCAACAAGGTTTCCAGTAAGGTGACGTTTGGTTCTTTTTCTGAGGACAGCTCCTACTTTGTCATCTAGTAGGGGAACAGACATGTCAAGTTTTGGTATTTGGACCATTCCAAAGCCAGCAAGTTATGCCACGGGGGGTTCATCTAAAATAAGTTGTTGAGCTCCATTTTTTTGGTGGAGGTAGCCAAACACAGGATAAAACCTACCATGAACCCACCTGAGCGGGGGGTTAATTTCATCTTTCCAGGCCAGCGCCCCGGTCCCTTTGCTCGCCCGGTCAGGGCTGCTGGGGGGAACTGAGGAACAACTTCTTTTGTGATTTCGCCTGTGGACGAGGTTCCACATCTGGCTCCACCTTCTGCATCACCTCCTCCGGACTCCTGTGTGAAATAAACAGCAAGCGGATGCTTGACAAGTGGGTGGACCTGCAGGTGAGGGCAGTATTTACATTTACAACATTTTTCCAGTTCTTCCATGTAAATAAAATGTTTTGTTTTTTTTTAAAATTTGAATATTATTGAAGAATAGATATGGGGGAAAAAAACTATTTATATGTTTTTTCTTTGTAATTGTATCTTTTATCGCAGCTTTATATATTTCTTCTATTTTATTTCGCACACAGCAAAAAAGGTCCCAGATTAAATTCCAACTAAATCCCTCCTCTGGGAGGTTTGCACATTCTCCCCAAGCCTGCACGGTTTCCCAGTCCAAAAATGCTCTTTCAGAAACTATAAATCACCTATTTAGTAAATGGTGTGTGTGCCCTGTGGTGCATTTACGACTTGTCCTGGATGTGTCCTGCAGCATCTTGTGCTAAATGGAGCTAAACTATAGACCCAAATGTGAGGGTTTACACACACACACACACACACACACACACACACACACACACACACACACACACACACACACACACACACACACACACACAAATCACACACAGGTTGTATTGCTGCCGCCTGTTGGAGGATCAGCAATGGGATTAGCAATAGGGCGGAGGTCAAGTACAGGATGTTTTGGGAAGTCTTCCATAGAACCTTTTGCTGCCCATATCGTTGTATTCAGTCATCATTGATTGGATAAAATGAGCCGGTAACATTCGTGTCCTGCTTTCAGACCAGTGCGGCCCACTCTCTGTCTCTGTCTGAAGACACCATCTTCTGTGGCTGCGCTGATGGAGCGGTGCACGTCTTCAAGGCCGTCGACCTGCAGTTTGCCTGTACGCTGCCAAGGCCACACTCGCTTGGCTCGGACGCTGCTGCCGTCACTGAGACAAGGTGAGCCAGGCGTCAGGTCTTTACCCTGAAATGGATTCCCCGGAGGATCAGATGCCATCTAATTTAGGAGTGTGCTGTCGGGGGTTGCGGCCTTTTGCAAGTTTATTTAAAAAAATAATCCCCAGTTTTTTTCCATCAGCCCCTTTTTTTCTACCAAGACGGGCACTCGCTACCCAGATGCCATTGCTATGACCTTTGACCCTGTCAACCACTGGCTCAGCTGTGGTTATAATGACCACAGTCTGTACGTGTGGGACATAAGAGACGTTAATCGGGTGGGGAAGGTGCACGCTGCCCTCTACCATGCTTCCTGTGTTTGGGACCTTGAGGTAAAGATTAGAAAAGATTTAGAAGATTAATAAGTCCCAATTATTTAAATTTACTGTATTGTATTCTCTTTTCCGTCTAAGATGTTTCCAGAGCTTCCTGATGAAGTGGGCAGTGGTCTGTCATCGGGTGTGTTTCTCAGTTGTTCTGCTGATAACACGATCAGAGTCTGGCGCATGGACGAGTGGACGCGTTCTCAGAACCTCCTGAGCACCGTGAGTCCAGATCTCAAGATGCATTCAGGTTCCAGAGTTTTTTTGGAAAGAAGATTTCTTTATCAATTACTGCCCTTCAGGATCTCCAGAATATAATCTACATTGATGGAAGCGCCACTGCCTTGCTGGATCCAGAGTCTCTAGCCAATATAAATCCAGAGAAACCAGGTGATGCACAGATGGCAGAAACCAGGACGGGCATCAGAACCATTTGCTTAAGCCCTGATGGCAAACACCTGGCGTCTGGAGATCGTAATGGGATACTGAGGTACGACAAGAAGGTTAAACCTGAGTGTGATGGCAGCCGGAAGTGACCTCTAACCTTCAAAACAATCGTTTTCTGTCCTGCAGAGTTCATTCTCTGAGCAGCATGGAGGAGATTCTGAAAGTGGATGCCCACGATGCTGAGATTCTGTGTCTGGAATACAGTAAACCAGAAACTGGTGAGTGTGGAAGTACCCACTGTGTGACTGGGTGTCCATATGATACACGACTAAGATGTCTGGCTGCTTATAGGACTGAAGCTGCTGGCAACAGCTAGCCGAGACCGTCTGATCCACGTCTTGGACGCCAACAATGACTACGGTTTAGTGCAGACTCTTGACGAGCACTCCTCATCCATAACAGCTGTCCGCTTTGCTGGTGAGCCACTTAAGAGTCTGTTAGGATCTCATAGCTAATCTTTTCATAATCTGAGCTTTCATTTCTATTTAGGTCCTCGTTTTACTTTACTTGCATCGCCGCTTGTTAAAATAATTAATCACAGCTCCACAGATGCATTCAGGTGGAGCCTTTCTCTTCTCTGTCAAAAAATGTTTCCCTGGTACAGGGAATAGGGTAAAAATGAGTGTATTCTTGGGTTAAAGTTCAATTGAAAGCAGTAAAATGTCTGCTTAGCTTACAATTATTGATCATAACATGATTGATTATTTCACTTTCTTTCCCAGCCTGTGAAAATAATGTGAGGATGATCAGCTGTGGGGCGGACAAGAGCATCTATTTCCGCACGGCACACAAGGTCAGACACGTCTCAATCAACCGTAAACTGTTGAACACAGCGTTGGTGGTATAAACAGAATGAACTGCCCACACAGAACACTTCCATTTTTACCCAAACTGAAGTTCTTTCTATTAAGAATTCAAACCACAACCTAATCTGTTTGGTTTTAGCGAGAGTACAACTCCACAGCACGAAAAGCGCACTGGGCTGCAACTTGTGCGAGCATGGAAATGTCGCTGCTGCAGCTTTTCCTCTGGATTTGCTTCTGGGTTACTGGGCCAATTTTCTGTTCTGTCACAGTTGCATAAGTCAGTTAGGTAAAAAGCCGATCCAGGCCACAGCAGTCTTGCGGAGCACAATAAACAATGGCCCGTTAGTCTACTGCATTCAGTCATTTATTACAGAAACTTGTGACAAACCTCGGGTCTGTATCAAAGTTAACTTCTCTTCAACCTGGTTTTCATAAAAGGTTCTGAATTTAATGAGATACAGCATGATTCTATAGAAATAATGTTACATTTCCAGAATTTCAATTCTGTTTTATTGACAGTGCAAAGAAGGCTGTGCAGCTTTTCAATCATATTATGTATCACAGCTGCTAATGACCTCAGGTTTGCTTGTTTTGAAGCAGACTGACAGAGGAACTGAGTTCAGACGCTCTCACCATATGGTGAGGAAGACCACCCTTTATGACATGGGCGTGGACCCCACCTGCAAGTACGCTGCTGTTGGCTGCCAGGACCGCTGCATCAGGTAGGTGTTTTCCCTTGTTGTTCCAGCTAGGATTTTATAGTTTGTGAGCTTCTGAGGCCAACATTTTCCTCTGCATGCAGGATTTTTAACATCAACAGTGGTAAACAGAAGAAGCTCTACAAAGGATCTCTGAGCGAGGATGGAAGCCTGATCCGGGTAACGCTGCTGACTGTTCTGCTTTCCCATATTTGCACAGAGTGTTGACTCTTTCCTCGCTCTTTTGTTCTCACAGGTACAGCTTGATCCGTCCGGCCAATACGTGGCCACCAGCTGCTCCGACAAAAACATCAGCATCTTTGAATTCAACACCGGGGAATGTGTGGCCACCATGTTTGGACACTCTGGTAACAGAAACACACTCACACACTCACACACTTTCACACAGGTTAAATGGTACATTTGGGACTGATCACCTAAATTCATACAGTGGTCTCAGATGAAAATTTCATGTCCTTGCAGAGATTGTTACTGGGATGAAGTTCACCAATGACTGCAAGTATTTGATTTCAGCATCTGGGGACAGGTGAGGAACATAAAATTTACTGGGGATTATACTGCTTTCAGGAGCAAATTTATAATTTAAAAAAGCAACAACCAGTCAGCGCTGAAAACAAACAAAAACTCGGTTCGAATCAGTCTCCAGATTAAAACCATCTTGACTCTGAGCTGCTGGGGGAAATGAGCAGCAACATTGTGTTTGCAGACAGTTTCCTCAACGATCGTGCTGAATCTTTAATGCCTCCATGCTTTTTTCATCAGCTGTATCTTTGTGTGGCGACTCGCTCCAGAGCTGACGATCAGGATGAGAGAGCGGCTCTGGCGGCTCCGACGAGGGCCTGACCCACCGGCCGGCGCCACCTCTGCTCTCAGGTAATGGTGTGTGCGCACACACACATCAGCCTTGCCCTGATGACAAAGTGTCGGTTCCACAAGAATCTTCGTCATTTGTCTCCGCAGGCCCGAGCTGTCCGCTGCTCCCGTTCTGAGCGGTCTGTCCTCGGACAGCGACCACGAGCACGAAGATGAGGACGGGACGGAGAGCGAAGACTGCATCAACTCAGAAGACAACGCCACCAACGCGTCCTCTGACAGCAGCCAGGGAGAGGAGGACACAGGTATAAATTTAGCTTAAACCCTGAGAGGACGCTCTCTAATCCAGCGTTATTCCTCTGATGGAACCACCTGTACCGGAGAGCAGCGGTCCTGACCTTTCCCTCTCTGCAGAGGGCAGCTTTAATAGAACCAATCCAGACATCAAATGAATAATATTTTATTTAATTCTAAAGCTTCCGATTATTATGCTCTTTCATACAACAGGTGGCTCGGATGAAGGGCAAGACTTGGAGCCGACAAAGGTGGGTGCTTATGTCCAATCGGGTCCTGCAAAAACAGGAATATTTTATCGAAGGCTTGTTAAGGATAACTGTGACAAATGTTCGCTTAAATTCAGAACACGACAATACATTAATCTTGCAATACATTCATCCTAATGGACGTTTGATTAATGCTGAAAGGCTGCCTTCGTTAGGCGAGTGCAGAGGGAGCTGAAGGGGCTTTCCAAACCCTCCCATTAAATCCGCTGTGCTGTACAAGAGTGGAAATGCTCTCCCGCTGAGTCTTGAAAATGAAACAAAAAGATGCGTGAAATTCATCTCGAAACACACGGCATGCCAATAGGATTTGTAGAAATCCAATCAGCTTCTTCACAGATTTGATATCTCGGATAGAAAATGCCGCAGGAATGATTTGGTTTGGCTTCGGGAATTGTTTTTGCTGACATCACGTCTGCTTGCTCTTGAAGCATGGCATCGCCTGCCACGTCAGCCCTGACCCCTCCAAACGACCTCGGAGGCGCTGGTCCCGGCGCATAGGCTCACTGGAGGTGATGGTCAAGTCCATGCTGGATCTGAGACAGCTGGAGACGTTTTCACACAAGAAAAACGGCTCGTTTCAGGACAAAGAGAGACCGAGCGTGCCCACCGAGGTACGTACGGAGCTGAGGTTGGGGGCAGAGGGAGCTGTCTGTATTGCAGTCCTGTGATGCCCATCATTTCCTGCAGCTGGGCAACAGAGCCAAGAGACATCAGCCCTGGTTGTCCTTGCACTCCTGCAAGGACACCCGCAATCCCGATGGAGCTGTGTGGAACTCAGAGGAGAACAAGGACGATGCCAGTCTCCGGGAAAGGTAGCGCACATCCCTGCTCAGTTTTCCCAGTCACAGCAGGGGACAGGAAAAAAAAACTGCTTTGGATGTTTGTCTCTCATTTCCTCGTGGTTTTCACCTCTCGTTGACTGCTGTCAAACATCAGCGGCCAGGTGGAGGAGGGGCAGGACTGCAGGCTGCAGTGGAGGGACACGCGCAGTGACAGCCAGGAGAGCCGCAGCCCGGACAGCGCTTGTTATGTCAGCTATGACAGCAGGGGGTCCAGCCCCGATTGGACCCTGGATGGTGAGCACAGACCAAAGTCACAATACAATAATATGCATGCTCCTTCACTTTCAAAATTTTTAAAAAATAGATATAAACTATAGAAAAATACAAAATTTTCTCTTTGCAGAAGCACCTTACGTATTAATCTGATCCTTTTCAACTTCAAAAAAGGCTTATTACTTTGCACTGTTAAGAGTGTAAATTGATTCTTTACCAGCCAATGACACATCCATTATCAGGATTATTGTGCCAGACATGGATCCCTTATAATGCAAAATCTTTCAATCGTCTATTTTCTATTACGTCAGTTTTTTTTTTATCATTTCATTTCCAACCAAAACAAGCTGCCCTAAATGGACTTTAATAATTCACCGTGTGGATACCAGTGAAGCAGACAACGTTATGGCAGAGCGGGCTCGAATAGAAACAGCAGTTAGAATAGACGGAGTGTAAAACACACAGCTGGTGTTTTTAAAAATACCCTCTCATTGTGTGTGAATAAAAGGCTAAAATGTGATTGAATTCTATTATCGTGATGTTTTATTATTGGTGGATGGAAGCACAAAGAAGAGGAATTCATTCAGTTACTAACCTGATAAAAAGTGTTAGATAAAGTCTTTGGTTTGGCCTCTTATTTGTTCATCTCTATGCAGCAGATCTACCGGTTTAGTAGTTCTTGCTAATGGGGCCTATCTGTAACCCTCTCTCTTTATTTCAGACTCAAGAGATGCAGATTCCATGAGCCTGGACAGCTCTGATGAAGACAGGGCCAAACAGAGGCGAACGGAAGCTGTGACGAGCGTGGACGAGGCTCTGATGAAGGTGACTGGAGCAGCTGAGAACGGCCAGGAAGATTTCCTCAAGCAGAATTTTGGGACGCTGAATCAGAGCTGCAGCACAGGTAGAAGAAAGCAAACACTATGTTTTTAGTTCAACCCATTGTGTTAATCTTTTTTATAATTGCATTAAATACGCATTTTCTAATGTTGTCTATCTGTCCACAGCAGAGCAAAACGTGATGAGGCCAAGCATGTCGTCACGTTTCCTGGCCAGGGGACATAATCACAGGTAGCGTCGTCCAGCCTAGATTCACTCCTGTATTTATAAATGCTTTTAGACTCACACAGACTGCACTGTTTTTGATCATGTTAACTGTTTAAAATATCAATTTTGTGCACACACGATGACTATATATTCTCTTATAAACACAGAAAATACAGGGACAGCAAATACTTAAATCATTGCATTTGCACAAAGGTCAAGGTTTTCAAGGTCGAGCAGCAAATGAATTTGTGCATCGTGCATTTCATTCATCCTCTCCCATTGCTGTGTAATGACTTTTCCCAATGAAGGGGCCTGAATCCTCCTGCCAAAACCTATGTGAAAGACCAAGACTGCCACGCTGCTCAGCCCCCCATGTCAAAAGTACGGCCCTCGGTGGTAAACAGCACCCAGGATAAGACGCCTGTCTTGTCTGGCAGGAGTGAGGGGCCGAGGTAAAGAGAAAACACTGTAAATGGGGTTTATTTTTAGTTCCTGCCACTTTGGCACACAGAATGATGAATAATAAATCCTTTAAATCAAAAACTGCCACCAATTTTATGTTTGAATAACAAAAAAAGGGTTATTAAACATTCATAAACGTACATGTCAGGAATGGAGCTTGGCAGAAAGGGAGTTTCTGGAGTCGCACAAGGCTAAAAGACAATTTTACAATGTTTACATCACCACAAATCCCTGTACATTAATAATAAATAGGGGTAAACAGAAGCAGAGGGAAGAAAATTAGCTTTGATCTAAAATAATTATGCACATTTATACCATCAGAATTTAAACTTTGTAGACTAGCACATAAGGTTTATTTAGGTAAAATTACAATTATTATAGTACCAATTTGCATAGGTTTGAAAAACTTGTGTAGCTTCTTTTTGCAGATTATGAAAGTGCATGTATTTGTTAAATTTGTTTTAATGTTCCTCTCAACAGGTTTGATAATCTACAGCAAGACTGCAATTTCACACTTCGATCCCTGAAGAAGAAGAGGTCTTCGGGACCCCACCTGTGGAGACTCTCCAGCCCCTCGTCCAAGCCTGTGCTGGTGCCGGACGGATCCACGAAGCTTGCACAAATCCCAGTCTGCCATTAATCTATCCTCAGACTGTATGTTTCAGTGTTTTTTTCTTTATTTTTTAAGCATTTTTATTAGATTATTCATTAAGGGATATTCATATTTGTTAGATACAGAATATGCAATTGGAACCTGATGTTTTACACAGAAAGATCTGTCTTTCAGAAAGTGGTATTTATTTCGTGGCCTGTGTTTTTGTCTGAAGCTCCCTACTCACCTGCGCCATCTAGTGACAACCTCCTGTCAACAGAGTCATCCAGGAGGCCCCAGCATCTCATCCTGGACCGTGACACCTCTAGGCCACAGTTCAACTGTTCTTCACCGTCCTCTGGGTCCCCACAGTCTCCACAGGCAAGCCTTCCCTGGGAGATCCCCAGACAGAAGGCCCAGCACTCCTACATGAACCACACTGCCAGCTCCTTGGCCAAAAGCAGCCGCTCCACCTCAGTGGGAGAGGGCCTCCAGACCAGGACGCCGCCTGACTCCCCTTACAGCCACAAAAAAAGAAAGTCATCTGAGGAGCTGGAGACCCATTCCTCCGCGCTCAGCTCATCATCCCTCTCCACCAGCCCCTCTCTGGCTGCTTCCCATCCTGTGTCACCTGATCGTTTGACCCCGAACCCCCCGCCTTCTCGCATCCCTCTTCTGAAGCAGCCGCTCAGCCCGAGTCGCAGCCTCTGTCTGGATGGAAAGTCGCGCTCCAGTTTGTCTGGAGCTTCCAGATACGAAGTTACACTCAGTCCTGGAACCAGCGGTCAGTCATCCATGTAACCAGGAACATGTCCGGAGCCTTGAAACCCGGCGCCAGTGTTTGACTTGGAGCATATTTTGCTGTTTGCAGCTCGTGTCCGACACCTGTCTCTCAGTTTGGATCAGTCTTTCCCAAGTTCACTACCAGTGAGGCAAAAGAGATCCTCGGTTTCAGAGAGGTATTTGAAAATGCTTGCTTTCTACACTATTACACAAAAAAGAAGGAGTAATTTTAAGATAAAGTGAAATTAAAAGACTATATGCATTTCCTACTTCTGTGTATCCCATCTAACCTAAAAATGAGCGTTGTTAATTGCAGATTTCTAACATTTCCCTCCAGTTTTAAGGAGCCAGGAGCAGCAGGCGTAGCCACAAGAGGACCCTCTGCTGTCCAAACAGGCTCTGAGAGATAGCCCACAGTCAGGTTTGTGCAAATTCAGAGGATTCAATTTAAATAAACTCATCTTGTTGGTAATACTCCACTGGCTGTGTGTTGGGTGATAACCACGTCACAGGTCCACGACGCTTCAATTTCCAGTCATGAAAAGAAACCGTAAATGCCTCTAAGTCCACAGTTTCATCCACAGCAGTGTTTTCCTGAGGAATGGAAATCATGACATAATTTTTCCTCATTCTCACAGCTCGCCCTGGTGTTGTTTCTCTCCTCACATTTATTCCTCTGTGTGTGTGTGTGTGTGTGTGTGTGTGTGTGTGTGTGACTCTGTAGATCACCCCGTCACCGTGGAAACTTGCAGGCAGGTGGTTAATGAGCTGAACAACAGTCTGAGAAAAACACTTCAACTCTATTCTAAGGTGAGTACCGAGTATATTTGTGTGAGGAAGAGAGAGAAATGAAGGAAAAAAAGGAAAATATTTCAAAAAGTATAAAAAGAATAGTAAAGAGATGGGTCAGAGTAGGGTTAGCAACGCAGTAAGCCAGCACCTGTTTTTCTTTTTACTTCATAAGTGGTTCACAAATGAAACGCAGTTCCACAAAAAGAGAGCGAGACGCAGCCGGCTGCTTCCCTATTTTTCACTTGCACGTTTTTCTTCAAACCAGGTGCTGCAGCTGCCCAGCCGAGACCAAAACGAGATGAGGAGCATCCTGTCCGAGACCCTGCTGACAGCCAGAGCTGAGCTGGGCTCTCTCCCCCAGCCCTCCTCCCAGCGTGCAGACCTGGAGGTCAGGGGTGAGGGAGGTGAGGGGGCAGAGGGGGAGAAAACCCTGGCTCTGTTGGAGCAGTACGCAGAGCTGCTGCTCAAATCTGTGGAGAGGAAACTGGACACGAAGACCTGATCTCACCGGGATCTGCACAAGATGAATTTAAGATGCTGCTGAAATCGCTGCTGAGTTAGAAGTGTGGATCCCTAGCACATATAGAAGCACTAAGACCTACACTTTTGGTATCTGCACATACTGTAAAGCTTAGAAACCTAAAGAAGTTGTTTTATGACTGTTTTTAGACTGAAAAACATTGATATTTTTTTTGTTTTTGTTTTTTGCACTAAAAAAACTAAAGTTTGCCTTTTTTGTATACTTTGTAGTTAGTTTTGTTTAATGTTAGAAAGATGCCACATTTTTTATTTAATAGTCAGCTATTGTTAGAGATTTTATTACATCCTATGTCCATAATGAGTCTATCCCCTGAAGCTAGCACTCGTCTTTTTCTCCAGTATACTTTTGACGGTGTGTCTGACGGTGGTTAACGGTCGTGGGAGATGAGATTTTCTGTTTTATTCATACTATTTTACAAATTGTGTCTCCTACGCGCTACAGTAGTTGTACATGAATTAAATTCCATTTGTCTTGGCTTCTTTCTACACCACATTTTCTACTTCTTTATGCACAGATGATACTTCTGTTCTGTTTTCTTTCATTTAAATAAATGAATGCAAAATCTTGTGATTTAGAGTTTTATTTGGGAAACACTTGAGACCAAAAACAGACATCCTCAGTTAGTAATCCTGTTATAATCCTGACTATTTCAAACACATTAAATGTTAAAGTAATTCATCATGTTAATTGTTTTTTTTTGTTTATTCTAGCACACTTAGGAGCTAAGGTTGATTAATTACTGATATAACATTTACACTCTTGTTTAAGCGTAATAACTTGAAAAGCTTCTGTTAAGGACTTTACTTATAAATTTAAGCATGCAAATTTAAATTTTTGTTTAAATGTTTGCATTTACACTAATGGAAGTGTGTGTTGATTTGTGCACCTTCCAGGTGAGAGCTGGCGGCCTACGGAAGCGTCTCCACATTGATGTAAGTCAGGACGACGTCATGCAGAATATTGATTCTGTCAATCCGGTTGAGCTCTCGGATGCGGTGCTGGAACTCAAACATCGGGATGTTATTCACCGCCACCCTAAACATCTCTTGAGTGCACAAGATCTTCATCTGGAAGCAGAGAGGAAAAGGCAGCCAGACAATAACTGGAAGCTTCTTGGGCACGATCATCAGATTCTTTCGCTCTAGACTCACCTCAAAGGGGCTCCCAGGAGCAAACGGAAAGGGCCCCTTTATGTCTCTCTCCTCGGTTCCCCAGGTTTCCCCAATTTTATGGTTACGGACCACCACCTGTTTGCCCCCCTCATTGAAGCGGGGGTTGATATGAAAGGCAATGTCGTTACCTCTCAGAAAGTTCACTGTGAACCTGTGGAAGACATTTTGGTCCCTCCTTCATCAGTGTTCTTATTGTTTGGGGTGTACAACTGAGATAGACTCCAAAAATACTGAGAATCGTGTTCTGTGTGCTGGACAAAGAGGGAAAGCTTACATTTTAGCATTTGGTTTGACACTCCCCAAGATGGTCATCATCATCTTGTCATAGACCCCTCGGGCCAGGTTTAGATTATACGGCACACTCTGCACACGACAAAATCATATAGAACAATAATTCCGTGAAAAACATTTCTTCAATTGTATTTTCTTTATTTATTTTTGTGAATCTTTGTGTTTGACTCACAAGTGGTCCAGAGGTTGGTGGAAGCCAGTGTGGAGGCAGGATGGTCGGATTCTGTCCAGGCCATCCTGACTGTCCTGGGTTGTATGGCCAACCAGGGTGTGCAGGCCACACACCGGGAAGGATCCCGGGGGTAAGATGAGGCCCAGGTAATGGGACTGCAGCTGGAGCCACAGTTTGGGCAGGGACTTGGGACTGAACTGGTGCTGGTGGCTGGGAAGGATGGCACTGGGTGCCTGGCCAGTAGGGTTGGCAGGGCTGCACTGGAGCTGGACCCGGAGCTGGAGCTGGAGCCGGAGCTGGAGCCGGAGCTGGAGCCGGAGCCGGAGCTGGAGCCGGAGCTGGAGCCGGAGCGGGAGCCGGAGCCGGAGTGAGAACCTGAGCTGGAACTGGTGCTGGAACTGGAACTAGGGTTGGTGTTGGAGCTGGAGCTGAATAAGGGACCATGGCTGGGGCTGTGTAAGGTTGTGTACCAGGCCAACATGGTGTGTTGGGCTGGCCTGGCCAACAGGGTGGAGGCTGGGTGTTCTGTCCTGGCCATGCAGGGAACCCAGACGACACGCTCGGCCAGACACTGTTAGTCTGTGGGGCACAGCTAGAGGACGGGCAGCTGCCATAAAGAGCATTAGAAGGCTGAGAAGGAGAAGAGAGGCAAGAGGAAGAAGGAGAAGATGTAGGAGAGTGGGAAGAAGGAGAAAGATTGTTCAGGGGCCAGGATGGAGATGTGGGGAAGAGAGAGGGTGGACAGAACAGAAGACACCAACTTGCAGTTGCAAACGAGGCAGTTTGACATAAGCAAAAATGTTGATGTTTAGGTGAAATATGCAAAGGACAGCATATTTCATGGTCTTACCGGTGTAGAAACCTGGCAATTTGCAGTACTTACATCCATGTCTGTAAGAAAATACTTTTATTACGTTTTAACATGATAACCATATATTAAATTTGACCACTGTAAGAAACAAAAACAAAACAAATTCATATCACTGAATCATTGCTTGTATCAATATTTATAGCTTATCAGGATGAGTACTACGGTCAGATGGACGGGTGTCATTCTCCATCTGACCACAGGGGGGCTCACTATTATAATCTGCAAACGGTGCAAATACCGAGAGCAGACCATGCGCGCCTGCAGCTTATTGGACGCCAGAGGATGAGCTAATTGAATCAAGAAAACACCCAGAGTCATGCAAAAGGACAATAGTACCTCAATTTACAATCAGTCAAACACGTCTCAGGCGAGACGAGAATTTTTTGCAGGAAAGTATTCTTAATCGATAGTGTTTTAACCATTTGATTTGTATAGTGGTCATGGTTCCCTGTGGCTAAATATCTAGCAAAGTTATCCTGCAAATTCAAATTAGACCCCTCATTTTATTAATAAAAAACAAATTAGTTAGTTTGCAGATTTCTATACATGTATAATAAGTCTGAACTTTGTATATTTATATTGCAGCAGCATAAAAACCAGACACCAGAAAACTCCACTATTCCTACAAATGTTTTTTTGCCATTAGTAGAATCTTAAAATTTTGCATTATAAAATGAATAGTGCAGGTTACCTTTTCTTGTCTTTTGTCCACTGGTGCACGCGGAGCAGATTGATCGTTCAGAGGTTGTCAGCTTGCAGTTTAACTTGTGGATGCATTTTTATAGGCCCAAATTGTCAGGAGAGGCCACTCCTCAACACGTCATTTCAGAGCCGCAGAAACAAAGCCACACCCTCACAAGGATTCAACATGTCGACCAAACACCTAAAAACATTTTTTTAATTTTGTAAATTGCATTTATGGTTTCATTATTTGTATTTCCATTAGGTTTCCACAGGACCGTATTCTCAGATGTGTCTGATAAAATAAAATTAAAGGGATGAGTTGAAACTGTAACACAAAGTTAATAATATATCATCAGATTTAGGAAAAAAAAAACAAAACAAAACGATTAGTAGAGCTGTAAAACACTGCATATTCTTTGACCTAAAGCTCGACTCCTCCACCTGACAACAGTGACATGTTTCTGCTGATGGGATCCACTCGGCTGTTTAACGGTCATGGGACCATTTGCATTCATGCCATATCTGTTCAGGTCCCGTAGAGTAACACAATTACAGACAAAGAAGTCCGGACTGATTCCTCTGCTCTGCGCGTCCTGATGACTCAAACGCTGACGGCTGAAGAGTCAGCCGTTGCTGCAGGGTCACGCTCAGGTTAGGGTGCCTTATTGCCTTTAACACGGGTGTCCATCGCTCAGACTGAATACGTCTCTGTGGGATTGTCTAACCGAGCTCCCTGGCTGCCTGAGATCTTTGTTCAAGTGTTTATTCTTATTTACTAACATTTGTGATGTCAGGATTAAATTGAGCCAAATAACACAATCAACCAATAAATCTCCAGGGCAACGTATTTGTTGCAAATATACATGGATTTGGACAGTTCTGTGGCTTGTCTCCAACCGTCATTAGATTAGGCATCATCTGAGCTGAGAAATGTCAGAAATTGCACAAACCTTAAAATGTTGAAACAAAGTGTGGAAAATGCAGGACGCGACACAAATTTTAATCCACCCTAAAAGCCAGTAAAAGTTTTTATAATCTGTGCAATGCCAACACTTCACTGAAACCTTCGCCGTCAGTTTACTGCTGCGACAGTCCGCACACACAATACACTGTAATCCCTCCCGCAAAGGTCTGTTTTAGCACCAATGTGGATTTTAGAACCCATTTTAGGTCCTAGAGTAACCATATTATAAACATAAAGTCTATACACGTAGGATTTGTTTTAATCAGCTCCTGACCTAAAGGAAACCAATACGCCCCCCCTCAAAAAAGGTTTCTTTGAAAGAAAATGCAGTTAGAGACTAATTTCCATTGCAGGTGCAGATATGCAGGGGCTACATTGGTGTGATTCCCATGTCCGAAACTCAAAGGCCCTTATCCAATTTATCTTTCGACATGCATTCAAATGAACTGCACAGGGTGATGCAAGGTGACCTGGACTTCATACACAAACATATATGAATCCATTAAACATTAAATAAAACATCTGTGGTCATGTAGAGGTTCCAGGTTTTTGTTACTGCTGGAAATCCATTCTGAACAAGTAAACATTGGAGTTGACCTAAATTAGGTTAAACTCCAGCCTTGGAGCCTGGTGAATTCATGCAGTACAGGTCAGAATATTGGAAAAGCGAGGCCTCGTCACCCAACTGTTTATTCCATCAGTCTGCTGGAGGAAACCAGACCACGTGTTGGCTTTTGTGGTTTCCAGCCCACTTAAATTATTTGTGTTGCATCTTGTCAGGGGAAATGTTCTGCCTAGGAGCAATCCATTCTTATCAAGAGCTGGAAATGGCAACACGTGTTTCTCTCTGCAATCAGCCCAATATTCTGATGTAATCAAATCAAAAATACAAGAGCCCAGATGTACGACATCAGAAATCCAGAAGTTATTTACACTGAGAGCTGATCACAGTCTTTCCTGGTGGATGTGGACCATGTGGTCATGACATATGCCTTCTGATGGGAGAGGCAGTAGTGACGTCACGTGGAGATCTCCAGTTTCCAACCAATGAGGGAGTTGAAGCAAAAGGAGGCACTGTGAGGTGTGCTGCTGTTAGGCAGAAGACAGCAGCCTGGCAGGAGTTTTACTCAGCTTTCTATAAGCTCTGGGCCTCGTTCCAACTCTCATAAACTTGGTCCTCCCAACATCCCTCTGCGCTACTTATTTCTTAATAAAGGAGTACAGAGGCCGAGCAGAACATAAAAAAGTCGTCTGTAATTGATAATCCCCCTATGAGGTGAAATGTTCAAGCATGATAATGTCGTTAACGCCATGTGGTGCGATTCTACATGAAATAGTGATATTCAATAATCCTCGTTTATAACAATGTTTTTTTAAAGGGAACTATTTAGATCATGTGCATACTAAGTGGAAGCTAATAATACAGTTGCCATGGGGACAACAAGATGCAGAGCAAGGCACTTGTGTGTATCTGTTTTGGAATCACCATGGAATTCATTTGATATCACAAAAGAGTGCAGCATTCACACACAAGTACGGTGATTCCTGTGAAGAAGTAGCCTGCAGGTGCTGACACGCACCGGACCCACGTGTGCTCCCACAGCCCGCCGCTGGGGGGCAGTGTTAAAGTGTTCCACAACCGCGGTCGTTCTGGAACCAAACTACCAAACCACCGACACGCTGCGTGTGACACACGGTTCATGCTGCATGTATGCAGGCTGCACTGGGACACAGTGTCAGGACAAGCAAAGAGGTTACTGAAGAAAGAAAAAAGAGATGTCCAAGTGGAGAGAAATCCGGTGCGTGAATCTATCTGAGATTTATGTCTCACACACGCATCTTAAATTGATTGCTTCATTTGTTTTAGTGGTAGTCCTAAAAATAATAATAATAAAATAAAGATCTGTCATGTTCTCCTAAGTTGTGACACTGGAAAAATAGCTCATACCTTTGCACATTTACTTCTACTTGTGGGAAAAAAACAACGCTTTTTGCTCCGAAAAGAATGTCAGTGGAAGAGCTGGAAGATAATTCGGGGATATGACACAGTCTGGCAGAGGCTGTCACCCCGCATGCATCCCCAGTGCGCAAGGGCTGCAGCCTGTGTCTGGCTTAGCTTGGAGGAAACCTACAAGCCTAAAATACTCCTAGAAGCTGAGAAATGACAAGTTAATGCGGTAAAGCATTAGGATGTGGGTCCCACAAACCTCAGCTTAGGAATTATTCACAGAGAGCATTTGATCTCAGAAAGAATGACAAAGTTCTGTAAAGGACTTGTGAAGCAACTCTGGTTTTCTCCGTCCTAAAATGTTCAGGAGCCACCAAACTTCATATTTGCAGAATCCACCACGCAACGTTAAAAGTCACTTTTACACCACCGAGTGAGCACAAACTGAGAATTACTTTGCTACAATGTCTACGTGGGTTGATTTATCTATATTTTTTCTTTTTCTTTTTTTCTTTATGTGTACCTTATTTGGTTGCAGAATGTAAACTTCATGTCGTAAGTCAGAGAAATGGGTGACATTTTCAAACACCATCTTGATACTGGAAGAAGCTGTGAGCAGAGCCAAAATGATGCCTGGGGCAGATCTGGCTCAAGTAAACTGATGGCGACACCAAGAATAGATAGTATTTCATTTTTATTATATATCCTCAATAACCTATCTGGCGTAGAAATTACTATACAAATGGTTCAAGGGGCCGTATTTTCCACGCCATTGATATCCACTGCAGAAAAACGGAGATTTCCATCGTGCGTTTGCTGGTCAGTAGAGGGGAATCGGACAGGTGCGCCGTCGGACCGGGCTGGGAGCCGGCCGGGCCTGGCGCACAGGTGCTCCACATTAGCCGGAGCGCCCTCCGCCCTCTCCGCCAGCAGCGGCTGCGCTCATTCGCTGCCTCCAACAGCCCGGATGTAGCGCACAGGAGCGCACAGTCCTCCTCTGTGATAATAACATGGCGCTGGCGCACACGTAACGGTAACCGCCGGAACACTAAAAAAAAACCACCAGAACGGAGCAAAAGAAGCGGCGGGACATGTGATCGCTTCCACAGAGACGCGCAGGTAGGCGGGGGCGCATTTTCTCCCCAATCGCGGAGACGACGCATTTGGGTTTTTGTTTTTGTTTTTGTTTTTTTTAAATGTGGCCGCTGTCTCTGGTTGCAAGAGGAGGCAGAAACGCGCTCCGGGGAGGCGAAATGCCCACCGGAAGGTTTTAGTTCGCGTTTCTGCGCGACTCCAACGCCTGACACTGAAACAGCAGTGTCATCCAGGGCAGGTTTGTGTCGCCGCTCACGATGCGTCCGTGCAGAAGGGAAATCTGTCATTTTCGAGTGCGTGTGTTGTCATGGCTGTCAGGCTCTCCGTGCGTCGACCGCTGTCCTTGGTATTGAATCGGGTGGGCATCGCACCCGTTCCATGTTGCAAAATAGATTCTCAAATGAAACCACTTCTGCCTAAACGAGCGCCATTTGATGTCGAGGGGTGCTGGGGAATGAAATAACGCGCACACATGCCCATAATCTAATCAGCATCCTTACCAGCTTTGGCTTTAACGCAGTTGTGTCTTTATTTTCAGCATTTCTGTCTGCTGTACATTTAGAGCTCCAGAGCTGAGAGCTATTCGTTTTCTGGAAGCACAGCCGCTCCAGGTTGTGTGTGTGTGTGTGTGTGTGTGTCCCCGGGCCAATGTAGGCCAGGTAAGGACAGAAACAGATGGCCCCTTTTCCAGTTCAGCGTGGCTTTAGGATTAAAATGTGTGTAAAATTAAAAGTGGTTGCTAGGTCCTGTGAAGTGGGGTCCCCCTTCCTAAGCTCATAATCAGCCTGACATCATCAGGAGCTCAAGGTTGCTAGAAGAGTGTAGCACAAAACCCTTAAAGAGGCCTAAATTTGGCATCATATTCCCCTAATTCCAGAAATGTGACAGCAGTTTCAAATCTCAGCTGTTGACAAACGAGCTCATCATTTTTCCTGCAAGAATATTTAGCAGCTTGTACATTGGTACCTTTATGAGGTCGTGACCTTGTGTAGAAAGCTGCTGTGGTCACAAGCTTTATTTGTTTCTCATCAAAAGGGCAGAATTGCCCCCAAATAGTTCCATTTATTGTCATATTTAGGGAATAAATATCATTTTTGCTCCTGGAGGCCTCCGCTTCTATGCTAATATGCCGCCAGAAAGTGTAAGATGTGTCCTGTATTGTGAAGACAACCCAGCAGCAGAGAACTTGGGTTGTGATGTATCGGCGGTGGCACCGAGGACGACGGCTTTGCACAATGATGGTGGCTTCCTGCGCCCTCCTAACCTGTGAAGCTACCACAATCACACAGCCTCTTCTCTCATACTCCGCCTCTCTTTTCAAAAGCTATGATATGGCATAAAACACAATATTTTCTATTTAGCTGTAAATATTGGGATTTATGTGGACAACTGCTGCTGTAACTAGAAAAATCCCCAAGCCTAGGATAAATTAGGTAATTTTATTCTATTCTATTCTGTTCTATTCTAGGTAGAGCTAAAGTGAGATTTGAAACTGATGCCACCCTACAATTTTTCTAATTATAAGTAAATTTAGGTTGATTTTGTGACTAATCATCATAATTATAATTGAAATGACCAATGTTGTGTAGGTCATGCCAAGTATATTATGTGTTCTGTGCAGTTTATTTGGATCGCTGTTGTTGTTGGGTTTTTTTTTTTCCCGACATCCTATATTCCCAGCCTGGTATTTATAGCATCATTTTTCTCATGAGTGCACATGTACATCTTGAATCTTGCATAATTTACTCAAGTGCAGCCTTTAAAAGAAGGAAACACATGCCACATTGAAATCTAACAGAAATTAGCGGCACTGCTTTGCGCTGCATTCAAATTGATTTCATAGACTTTTTGCAGTGTGCGTGTGAGCTTTGTGTCTCCATAGAAAGGACAGGAGTCCACTGACCTTCATTTCAGCTAATCATGGGTCGCTTTAGATGATTTGAGCACCTTTTTACCTCTGTTTCTGCCATCTTTGCCCCTTTAGCAACCCAAGAGGGTGAAGGCCAGACTCATCTTCAAATGTCAGCACTTTTATCCAGGCTATTGCATTTTGCTTTTTTTTTCTAGGATTCCCCCCAACCCCCCACTTCTTTTGTGTTTTCTGTAAGAATCAGTAACAAAAATTATGTGTGTGTACTGTGTGGTTGTGTGGGGGAGTGTGCATGTGCGTGTGTGTGCACTTTTGGTCATGAGGCTCTGAGACATCAGAGGAGGCTGATGAAGAGGCCCATTGAAGCTGGAGCACTGGGCCGTGCCCTCAGGCCACCGCAGCAGCGCATCTGCCCCCTGTTGCTTCCAAACCCAGTAGTGCCACCTTCCTCTGGCCTGGAGGAAGTGTCGTCAGAAAAGCAGCGTGATCATACTTGGTGGGGGAATCTGAAGGAACTTTGTGTTTTCTTGGTACTGGAAAGTATCTGCTGACTGGTGAAGTCGCAGCCTAATTCCAGTTTAATCACTATTAAAGTGATACCTGGACAGTCTCAGAGAGCCTTGCTGTGTCTGCACGCTTGGAGCAAACTGTTGTAGGCCAACAAATCCTACAAATAGGCAGCGTGTTGGTGCTGGTGCTGCAAAGGCAAAAAAATAATTGGCTTCCTCACTGGATTGCATAGATGTTACAAATGTGATATGAAGAACGGTGCAGCGGCAGAGGCAGGTTATGGTTCTGCAGTTAGCGGTTGCTAACTGGTCCATGTGCCAGTTTCTACAATCATCAGGCAGTGCTCAAAGTTTAGGACCAGGAAACAAGTATAAACGTTTGCAACCATGCATGATGAAATGAAATGATTTACTTGTGTTAGACTGAAGAAGTTGCAGCACGTAGCCCCCAGATGGGCCACTGTGACTTTTTCTTTGCACTATGAGAAACCGTTTTTGTTCCTTTCTGTTGCCTGATGCTCGTAATATTTTCATGATGGCAGCTAATGTCGTTACTGAAGATCTGGTAGTTAGACATTATATGTTTCTTTCTGTCTAAATGTCTCGGCTCTTTTTTTTTTTTCTTTGAATACGAAAACTGTGGATGCTCAGTGACCACAGAGGAGGGATAAGATGACAAACAGGGAGTTTTGTATCCTGCAGCTCCTCCGCGAGACTGAGCCAGTATAGCTTTCAAAACAGTTGTTAGCAAGTCTTGTTCTGTGATCTGACAGGTGGAATTTCATCAAAGCGGACTTGAATAAGGGCGTTCATTATGTCTCAGCTTGATTCATCACCAATCTCCAGATCATACGCCCCCATGGTGAGGCATCAAAGGAAGCCAAGAGGTTGAAGACAGGCGGCGGCGGCGACTGCTGCTGCTGCACCATGGTTTGCATCGCTGCATCTTCTGCGCCATGCATCCCTCATTCCCCCTCTGAATTATTTATAAAATGGTGTGAAACACAGGCCACAGAAAACTTCATTCTGACCTTCCCAGCAGAGCTTCAGTACTCTAGGTCCGCTCCACGGTTTGTTTGGGTGATTGCTCATCTCTGCCTCCTGCGCTGGTGGCTCAAACCCTTATTCACCCAATGACATCATTCAAAATGGATGAAACATTTTACACAACGTAAATACAGTAACTTGTTATTGTATTCCTAGCAGTAATCAATAAAATCAGCAAAATCAGATAGAGATCAGGGTTTGAGAAGTAGGGAAGGCCAGGCCCTTTTGATACTTAAGGTAGAGCTTGAGACAAACTGATAAAGGATTTATCCATCATTCCACACCTGAAGACAGCTGGCATGTTTGGAGGCTGAATGTAAAAATAATACAGTGTTACTGCACATTAGCAAATTTCTGATTTCTGTTTTGATGCTGTTAAAAATGACACATTTGACCTAGAAAGATTTCCATCTTATTCCAGTTCTTTTTCCCCACCTAATTTTAATTATAACGTGCAATTTATCAAGAAAACATCCCTTCTAAAACAACAACAGTGCAGTTTAATTTACCGCAGCCCCGTTGAGCGTCTATCACACAAACCATTAACGTCTTTGATGTCTTCACATTGCTCTCGGCTAGGAAACAGAAATAACTTTAGGCGTAAAAATTCAGTATGCACGACAGAAAACATATGCCCCCACGACTAGCCGCATTATCGCATGGTTATCCTGGCGGGCAGGGCCGCATGCTGTGGAAAGAGCATGCAGATGCGTTGAACAGATCACAGTCACACAGCTGAGCTGTGTTTGATGTTCCGCCACCAAACAGGAAATTCCAACAAAATAGGGACACAAAGACGGAGCTCGTATTCAAGAGTGGACCGCTCTGACGTCTTTAGCATCTTCACGTTGGCTGACGTGTCAGAGCAGATGCTTCAAGCTGCTGCTGATTCAGTGCAGCCGTGACGTTGATGGCGACGTTCATCCATGAATCGGTTCGTGGTTCCTGTCGGGCTGCGTAGTCGAGATAAAAATCTTTTTCCTGTTCTAAGGTAACTCGCTTCAGTACTGATGGTTGGTGAATACTGAGAATCATTTTGACAGCCTCAGTCGTGAAGATTTCTGTTCTTTTTTTTTCGTTGTGCTGCCAGCAGAGCTTTAATTAAGACAGACATGAGTATCTTACACACACACACACACACACACACACACACACCCTTGCTGTGATGCAAGCAGCTGACCTGTTTCTGCACAAAAGACCCCTCCTTTGATTGTGCACTTCTGCATCAGGCCACGCTGCATCATGAATTAGTTGGCTTTGTTATATCACCAGCGTAGCTGAGCCCTTTCGCTCAGGCTGCATTTTCCTCTAATTTCTCTCTCTGCAAAAACGATGACGTGTGTGTGTGTGTGTGTGTGCGTGTGTATGTTTGAGAGAAATACAAACGAATGGTGTCAGTTGGAACGGTTTCATTCATTCAACAGGTGCTTAAATCCATCCAATACCAGCCTAAATGCACCAAACGAATCAGAAGCTCTGCTCTCGTATTGTTATCCTTGGGCTCAACAACCCGCTGAAGTTGTGGTTGTCAAGATGGAGGCTTGTGGAAATATGTCAAGATCGAAGAAGGAGTTTTCTTTAAATGCTTAATATCTGTGATAAGAAATGCACCCAGTGTCATTGTTCATTTGAGTTCTGAGTTGAATCTTCTCTGGGAAGGAAGACAGGCAAACCCTTTGGGCAAGCATTAGGAGGTCATTCAAAGAGATTTAGAGCTTCCTGTTCTCTTTTCACTTGTCTGCATGTGATTCACGTGTAAAGTCAACTGTAGTCTAGTTTGTTAACATGTTTTTGACTATTTTGTATCTTGTCTTAGCATAAAACAATCTCTGTATCACCGGATTTTGGTTTTTAACTTTTCGAGCTTACAGTGGAGATCATGTGACCAAAAGGCCTGATCTCACCCACCCCCCCAGACTGGGACCCAGCACCATTAAAAGTCGCTGAATCCAGTCACGTTACAGCTGGTGGGTGCTGCTGGCTGGGATTGGTGGGGCCACTGGATGTGCATATCTGTGGCTTTTCCATGGATCTTAGGTCCAGCACACACACACACACACACACACACACACACACACACATTGGCACACAGCAGCTCTAATCCTGGCTGTGTTATCAGTGAACATCAGCGGGGGAAGTCATGTGGACTGGTATGATTCAGCGGCTGAGCCTCAAACCCTGCAGCTGCGCTCCGCTGATGAGAGCGTCTCCACTGGACGCATGTCGGCTCCAGAGCCGCCACCTTCTTCTGCCCAGCAGGCCAGGGGCTGGCCGGCAGGCAGGGACCACGGAACCGGCTTTAAACCTTATGTGACATAAGATGTGCAGTTGGGAGTAAAGTCCGCCTTTAGCTGCTACATTTCTCCTTAATCTTTTTTAAAGTCAATATTTCAGGCAAAAGCGAAGATTTAATTTGATTTACAGGCGTTTTTGTAAATCTGCTGCACTGGGAGCTGCTGGTGTTTGCTACTCAGCCACGGTTGTGCACATATTGATTTTATTAGTATTTTGGAACAGGGCCTATATTAAATTACAGTTTAATGGATCAATAGGGCTGATACTCTTTAGCTACTGATTGCCTCTTATAAAAGTCAACGTAAATGATTTTAATTGACGTTTTAAACAAACTCTTTTGGTAAATACACTGTGTTATAGTTTAAAATATATTCTGCTGAAATCTATGAAAAAAAAACCCCAGCGTTTAACACTACGCTGAGATATAAGAGTCTAATTCTGATGTTACTAAAACAACAGATGGGACATGTGGGAAGATTGTGTGTACCAGTGTTGAGTTTTCTGCCCATACATGAGCTGAGGCATTGTTTTCACACATTTCCAGGAGACAGTGGAGTCACCCAGGCATCGTTTTTAGCACGCTGCAAACTTCACATTTCCTTCAGTAGATATCGAATGTGTGATAGAGCATGTGATCTGTTCAACTGCAGTCACTTAATCAGGTTAGATGTAAACATTAAAACCAGGTCGATACTCTGGAAGCTCTGTTGACCGGCTCTGTCTCTCGCTATTTGATGCTCTCCTCATTGTGATCCTGCCAAGCTCTGCTTTCATTCACCTTGGTTCCATACGCAGCAGTTCTCTCTGCACAAAGATGGCGTGCTCATTTCTTCTCTCTATCAAGAGACAGATGCAACCCAAAGGTGATTGAATAACAAAATAGCGGTATTTAGGTGTCCTGTCCTGTAATTGGCTTCAAATTGGTGGAGAATCAGATAAGACACACCTGTAGAATCAGCAGTACAGGTTCTGGTTCTTACCTGTACTTCCTGAATTTGGCCGGCTTCGTTTATGCATCCAGCGTGGGCAGTTTGTGCCGGATTTAAACGTGATGATCAAGCGATTGGCTGCTCTTTAAACATGATCTCAGTGGTGTTTGGGCCAGCTGATATGGGTCAACAGGTAGAAGCTCCCATTTGCACATCTGCCGGCGTGAAGTGGAGCGAAAGAGGAGCTAGTGGGATGTAAGTGTCATACAGAATGGCTGGATGGTGGATGGGGGAAGAGATTAAGAGCAAAGGAGAGCCAGGGATTGGTCCACAGGCTGTTACCGTGCTCGGATGAATGTTTTATAGGTATCGCTATTCTGCTTGTGGGTTATCTTCTGTCTCCCTCGTGCAGGTTAATGTTCGAGCCTGCGAGTCCGGCTGGACTGGGACCTGGAGATAACCCCGGGCATTGTGTGTCTGTTGTTTCACTGCTGCAATTAAACAACAATGCAGATGTAAACGGTGATCTTGCAGTGCTGCTGTTGTGCTGCTGTTACGTAGAACTGCTAACACTACACGCAAAATATGCTAGAATATCCCCTCCTAACTTTTCTTTCCCCTTTTTCTCTGTTCGTAACAACATGGTCACTTGATCCTCAGCTCTTAAAAATAAGGTCAGGCATCTCAGCTGCACGTGTGCGGCTTCTCTGGGGCTTCATGGTCTCCGTAGCGACTCTGAGCAGGAGGCAGACGGTTCTCTTCTAAGGTGAAACTTCCCAGTTGCGTCATTTGTCTCGGTCGAGGTTTTCCGCGGCGCCCTTGGCCACGATGGTAGATTGATGTCTTGTCACAGCCGTGGTGTCTTGTCATAAATAGCGGGCCCTGCCACTGCCTGAACAGAGACGTGACCCTTGACACAGCAGTGTCACGTGTAGGAATAGAGTTTGTTTATTGTCCTGCTCGTGAGCTTAACCTTTCTATGAGCTCCACGAACATGTGCTTCTATTTGCCAAAAAAATTGTACTCTGCCACGTCAGTGAGTCAGAAATGTGACCTACTTTATTGTGCAACCCTAATAGTTATGTTGAAGGTCATGCTTTAGATGACACAATTGTTTTCATTTTGAGCTTTTTTTTTAACTCCGTCCCACATTTTTCTTGCTATAAATTGCTTTTTTTTAATAGGAACGCTGTCAAAAATCAGGGATTTTATGATGGAATCATCATAAAAACTCAAGGCTTTAAAATCTGGCATGGAAGCCGGAGACAGTGGGTCTCGGCGATGTGGCTGCGGCGGCCCTAGCTAATCAGAAGCTGCCACTCGCACAAATCCTCGGCCCGCATCTTTTTACATCTCAGCCTTTAACCATTTTCCCATTAAGCCAGGAGGGAAGGCTTCTTGGCGAGCTATCAATAATGAACGATTAAGTGGAGGGTTTAACATGCCTGTGTAGATAATGGCGTGGAAACAAGGAAGCTTTCAAAGAACAGAGTGCTTTCGGTCCAGAAGCCACCAGCAGGAGTTGGAAAGTGTAGGCGGTGGGTTTGTTTTCAGTCGTCTCCGAGGTCTATATCTGTAACCGGTAAGCATAAACAAGAAAAGGAGAAGAATCTTTTTTTGACAGTGAGTGCGTAATTACAGATAGACTTTATATAAATAATAGATCAGCAATCAATATTTTGCAATTTTATGATCACATTGTCTCTAATCACATCTTTTAGCACTAAAATTCTGTCAGTGAAGCAAAAAAAGAAAAATTGTCCGCTACTTTTATTATTCTGACACAATTTCCTGCAATAAAATCAAATATTTGCGTCAGATGGGACGCTTTTCTGCGGTTCTTTGTCATTTATGACAAACAATGAAAGAGTTCTGGGCTTTGAATGAGATGAACGGGTAATGAAAATGTCATTAGCTGCACTCTCGGGCTGCGGCTGACTGGGCATCAGCAGACACGTGCTCGCAGTCGCAGTGACAGATTTAAGAAGGAAGAGCCTTCAGGAGCCCTGCGGGGCTGCCAGCAATCGTCTTGTTTTTGACTGTTTCAGTCGAAATGGTGGCGATAAATAGAGTTCAGTCGGCAATAGAGGCAGAAACATTTATCCCCTCAGCGTCGATGCGCAGACAACATCTGCATACAGATGTTTGACCCACGGCAGTTATACCACATGACTGAGCCTTCCTTTTACATGTTTGATGGGGTTGATTTGCAGGACTTCTTTATTAGACCAAAGGTTTCGTCATACAGCATAAAATCTGGACTTTATCTGCCGTTTCCTGCTGAAAACACAACTTCCAGATGTCTAAAACCAGCAATTTTATTAAAACTTAGCCTAGTTACAGACCAGAGTGGTCTGTTCTAGTCTCACTGTAGGTACACTTTTAAAGAACCTCCTGGGAGGACCTGCAAGATGTCCATCATTGAAAGCTTTTATCGGACTTAAATTTAGCGTTTTTGAGTGATTTGTTTTTAAAGCCGGGGCCTCTGGCTGCAGGCATGCATACGTGCACGCGTGCTCTAATGCACAGATTTCATTTAGATAACTCTCCTGATATCCAACCCTCCTGGAGTTTCTTTTCATCCTACATTCATCTAATGTGTTATCGCATGAGGAGATAGCAGCAGCCTCGGCTCATCTTCTAACTTAATAGCGAGAGATCAGTAAGCATCTGAACTGTAGCAGGCGTGTCAATCAACGCTGCATTCTGCACTTATTTTTGTTTTCCCGTACACAGAAGTGGAAAAGCAGCCTCTACATTGCAATCAAACATTTTACTGCAATTACTTCAGGTTGTTTTATTTATGACACTAACATTAACCATTCTGTGACATTTATGGCGTAGCCACACATTAGCCCCCTTCTGGGTGCCGTATCGAGAGGGGTGCACTTAGCGTAATAAGCCTCAGCTGCCATCATTTAGTGGTTTCTTTATGTGCATTTGTGTCACACACACATCACTCTCGAAAAAAATGCAAATGTACTGTATCCCAATTCATCATATAAGGCATGGTGAAAAACTGGAGCAACTTCACGAGTTGTGATGATGAAACACAAACTCATAATGTCTCATCAGTGTGCGCATTATGTTTTATAATGTGACAGAGCTGGTCATTTCAATAGATCATACACACAATAAATGTACATGGTGTGTTCAAATGTGTTCCGTTTCATTATTGGATATCTTTAAAATGTTCTGGAAAATGTCATTCTTTTAAATTACATTTAGCTTTTAAAAAAATGAGTTTGTTGAATGTTTTTTTGCAGGAGGAGTGAACAAAGAAATTCTCCGGCCTTGTGTGTTTGCAGTCGCAGATTTCCTGTGATATGAACACAACCGTTGAGTGTTTGGACACTCCGCGAAAGGAAATTGGATCCCTGCTGCTCGTGGCACCGCGCGTTGGCCTTTTGCGCGGGCCTGTCGTGGCTGCCACCGCCCAAGGTCCCCGTAGCAGCGGCAAACCGCCAGCCTCCGTCACAGCCGCCGACTGGACCAGCTGTTTGTTTCTCTTACTTGCGTCTCAGCCGCTCTCCCAGCATCCTCCTCCTCCTGTGGAAGAGGCGGTGATGGGCTGCCGTGCGCCGCAGCACTCAGCACCAAAGTTAATGCCCACGCGTGCTGTTGTGCTTTTGACAGGCCGGCCGGAACGCAGACACCGTCCTGTGGACTGTGGGAAACCAGTGGATGCTTGGAATTACAGGGAGGAGGTCGGTGAACGGCGGTTTAGGACACGGCTGGTCAGACCTACTTAGACAAACAATAAGAGCGACATGGGACGGGTCCGGGGCTTAAACTATCTGGCTGGGCCTTGGTACCGACTGCTGGCGTAACTGTGTTTTGTGGCCTGTGTATCTCACGGGGAGTTATCAGAGCGTGCAGCCACAGTAGCAGCGGGCTAGCAGCAGCTAAAGTGGTAGTAGTATTAGTATTAGCTGCAGCTTACTGGGGGCTGTAGAGGGTCCCTGATCTGACCTGGTTTGTCAGGTTGATAACTTCACAGAAGCGCTGCTCCTCGGGGGAATCGTTGCTTTGCAATTCAGCTATCATTAAGAGCACACGGGATTTGCTGTTTTTGTCTTTGGCTGAAGGAAAAAAGCAGTGAAAAGAGGAATCTGGTGAGAGCGATCTGACGGAGGAGCAGAGGAGGCTCTGCTGCAGGATTGTCTCATTCTTATGCAGAACACTTTGCTTGTTTCTGCCAGGTAAGATCTGCATTTGAACGACTTGTTTGTTCATTGAAAAAGGTGAGATGAAACATGTTTATGAGTAGGGCTAAAGCGACCGGAACAATGCCGGTTTTAAAAGATAGGACAAATCTAAGGCTCCCGACAGTTAGAAGCCTCTTCCTCTATGGAAATTGTTTGCTACTGCACAGATACTCCAACTGGGAAATGATAGGTGATGCATGGCTGCGTAAACACTTTTTGAGCCAATTATGATGTGAAGAAACTAGTTCTGGGGGGAAATGAAAATGGATTTGAACCAAGAGGCAAGTAATAAACCAGGCCAGGACAAAAGGGGGCGTGGGGGGGGGGTCGACAGAAGCAAGAACAGAATAATGTGGATGAAGCCGTCCATATACATGCAGCAGAAATGACTGGGATAGCAAAGTTTTTGGTTTTTTTTTAATGTGAGAAACAATTGACCCTGCGCCACAACTGCTCCCCTTTTTCTTCTTTTTCTTCTACATTTTAAATTCTGTACTCAGTGCATTTGCATGCCTGTGCGGAAGCCGCTACCAATTTCAGCTTCAGAAATTTCATTCCAGTAGATGTAAAATTAATGCGGCGTTTGGAAAACACACAAATACGCTTTTTGTACTTTGCCGAGAAGCAGCAGAACACGCTGAAGGGGCTGAAAATAGACGTGGCGCGTAGAAACACCAACAAACCTACACACAAGTGCAGTGTGCTGTTGTGTGTTGCGGTTTGCAGTTCAAGCCTGTGCCTGTGTGTGTTGTTAGGTTAAGGTGACGGTGAAACAAAATAAAGGAAGTGCCTGTGGAGGCTCAGAGGGTGACAGATGGTTTGTAGCCCGGGAGTCAGGATCTCTGTCCCGGGACTAACAGTACCCTCACTCTCTCTGCATGTGCAGATCTTTATGTATGTGGCATTAAAATTGCTGTTTTCTCTACTTTTGCTGTAACACCTTTGGAATATTGTCATTTCAGACTGTCTGCTTTCTGTCTTAAGATGCAATTACTCCTAATTGTGACATTTTTACTCTTTGGTGCTAAAACAGGTCCGATGTGCCCTTAAATGTCGGCTCAAGCACTCTGTCTCTGACAGACGAGGGAACCTGTCACCTAATTTGTTTGGATTCCCAGAGGCGTGCAGACTTTGGCTACGTCTCAGTTCTGACCCGCGTCACCAGCCGTTAGAGCGTAGCCGCTAAAAGCTCTGCGGTTTCGCATGTGTAGGAGTGTGCATGTGCTGTTGTGTCTTTGAGCGGTTAAGCTTGGCCTAGACGTATTAAGCCCCACTAGCTTTTTGTAATCTCATTCCCAAGATGCACCATCTAGGTCAGGGGATTCCGTCTTCTGTATGGCTGGTTAGAGACGGTGTCCTATAGCGCACGTAGCTGTCTTCAAGCCTGTGGACTCTTCAGGAATCCACTTCCCCGAATTTTATACCAAATTGATTTTAAATGAGTCTGGACACTGTAAACTTCATATTTATAAAATATCTGAACATTGCCTTCTGTTTATCATTTCCCTGTTATCAGTCTGTCGGCGCCATCGATGAGTTCTCCGAGTTTACGGAAATACAATTTGGTGTTTTAAAATCCAGCGAAAAGACAGATTCACTGGTGGTGATGATGGATGGAGAGATGGCTGCAGATGCATGAGGAGAAGGACTATGATACTGGGAGTTGGAAAATGAATTTGGACTGTGCACGGATTGTTGTTGTTGTCTCTGCGAGTGGAACTCAAGGCTGCCTCGTACAGCAGGAGGCAGAGCTGTGTAAACATGCCTCTGGGATGAGGTTTCTATCTATGACTTAACACCTTTTTGATCCTGTGTTGAGCTTTCTGAAGGCAGTGCTATGCTACATATTATGCTGTTGTGTTATCATAGTGGCTCTTTTTGTGCGCACAAAAGCCTGAAGCCGTCCCCGCTTCCCTCCTCTCTTTTCCATTCTGTACGTTTTTTGTTTCCTTTTCTCACCCTCCTTCTCTGTTTCTCCTTTTCATGTTTGGCTTTTCTTCTTATCTTCTTCTCCCACACTTCCCCTTGCTTCTCTCTCTCTTCTGTCTGCCCATCTTCTTCTCTCCTACTTTGGTCGGTTTGGCTCCTCCTTAAAGACAGCAAAGGAAATAAATGATATTACAACATGATTATCTTGTCTGTGATGTAAACAGCTGAGACAAAAAGAGCAGAACAGAGTTTGAATTTACATCAATAAGCTTTTTCTGGCCTTAGGTTAACATTTTAGCACCTCTGGCAAAGATTTGCCATGCATGCGTAGGTGTAACATAAAAACATGGCTCCAAACGGTGCTTGCATGTTCTACCTCTGTCTACATTTTTTTTTTAATAACAGCAAACATCATCTATAGATGCAAAAGCCAGAGCAGAAGGTGGGATAGGTCATCGGAGGGAGGAAGGAGGATGGCTTTGTCTTGTCTGGGGACAGTGCCCTCTGGAATGGCACCACACAATGGCCTCCATTCACACTTACACCAACAACGTCCCGATGTTTCGTTTGTGTGACGGGACAACGCGCGTGACCCCCACCCACCAACACCACAGTGGGATTTTCAATCCATTTCTCCTCCAAGTAGAGCACTGTCACAGTGCGCGACTTTCCTCTAATCCATCAATACCAACTTTATCTAAATCACTGTCGGGCTCACGCAGGCAAAGAAAATCCTCGTTTGTTTGTTTTGGCGTTTCTTCCTGCTTTAGTGTTGCGATTCTGTTATGTAACGAAAGTGGATTCTTTTTAACTTGTTTGGACATTTTTGCTTGTTCTCGCTCTGTTTGTTTCTTGCAGCGCTTTGAGAATTAGCAGCTTTTACACACCATTTGCCAGTCTGAAATGATTGCGTTACAGTTTCTGATCCTTTTACATAAAGCAAATACATATTAATGCCCAGCCTTCGTATGGTTTTCCAGGTTTTCCAGGATTTTCCAGCATGTTTGGGAAGAAGAAGAAACGGCTGGAGATCTCGGCTCCGTCTAATTTTGAGCATCGCGTCCACACAGGCTTCGACCCGCGGGAGCAGAAGTTCACCGGGCTGCCTCAGCAATGGCAGAGCCTGCTGGCCGACACCGCCAACCGGCCCAAGCCTATGGTTGACCCCTCCTACATCACCCCCATTCAGCTGGCGCCCATGAAGGTAGCGTTTGAAGCCTCCAGTCAATGGTCTTTCCTTCCCCTCCTCCCTACTCCTACCTCTGCTTTCTCACTCTCCATCTTCCCCTCCCCTCGTCTCGCCACTCCATCCTCCACTTGTTACACAATTTGTTTCTTCCCCGGTCCAAAACCGGTCTTTCTTTTTCACCATCTGGCCTCTTTGTTCTTTTGAGATGTTCCTCGGTTCTGTAGCTATCACAGCCTCGCTGTCTTTTCATAAGAGGGATTTTTTTTTTTGATGGAGACACCCACCATATTTGTACCTTTAATCTGATGTTTAGTCGTGCTGCATTTGGACGCTTTTCCAACAGATCCTGTTGGAATGATGGGAAATGGACCAAATGAACGCGACTAAGTTTGGGTGTGAATGATTCTGGAATAGAAGCGCTATCCAAAATCAAATAATCCATCTTCTGCCCTCTGCTGGTCTGTCTGCAAATGTGTTGTGGATCGTTAGTTGCTCTTTTTAAATACTCTGTGTTGTGTTATAACATCCACTTGCATCAACCTTTTTTTTTTGCAGTGTAGATGAATATGTCCCATAAACATTGGATCCTAAAAAAGTTTCTATTTTTGATAAGAGTTGATAAAAATCTGTGCGTCCGTCAGCGGTGTAAATGAGAGTCTCCTGGGAGTGAATGACACCACCCACCCACAGGGAATTCACGACCAGGCATCTGCACCAGAGAACATCAGAAGAAAGAGGGAAAGAAGACCATGTTGTGGTTCTTTCTTTACATCTCATAGTCCAATCATCCAAAACGATATTGCAGAAAGTGTGACTTCCTCCTTCCTGCTGTCTTTAAACCTCCTCCTCTCTATTCCCTCTTTTTGAGTGGGCTGTTCTTCTATTCAGTGGTTCCAGCCTTGGGTGCTACATCGCTCTGCAGCACCCACTGAGAGGACACATGACACCTCTACATCGCTCTACCCACTCTTTAATTAACTCCACTCTCCTTTTGCATCATTCACATGGTCCTCAATTCATGTGACAAACTTAAGCGCTGCCCCTTTTTCTCCCCTTTTGCTCTGACAAAAATCTGACTTCAACTATATTTATCAGCAGGACCGACAGCGTTTTTCAGGTGACGCACGCGTCAGAAGGTGGGCGCCAAACTTTAGCAGGTTATACAATGCCATTCATTCCAATTCCATATGAGATCTGCTTCTGGCCTTGTAGGAAAATTACAAACCTGATCTCAAATGACCGTGAAAGGAGATGTGAAGTTAACTTAGCCGCGTTAACTCCGAGGGAGCAGGCAGAGAATACAAACCAGCAAATCAGCTTCCAAACCATGTGTGAGCCGTCCGGTATGAAAGAGTAGGCGAAGGTTGCTACAGCGTGTGTCTGTCGGGCATCCATGAAGCAGTCATACATTGAGATACAAAGTGGTGTAAAAGGTCAGCTTGGCGTGAGTGTGTGAGTGTGTGAGCGCGCGCACGAGCATCCGGAGGAGCCAGAAAGGTCAGTACGAGCATCATACAGAAACACCCATGGGCTCCAGCTCCTGGCCGGCGCCCTCGTCGGTTATTCACGAGCCGGTAGCCTTGTTGTCAGGGCGCTCATCACAGCTGAGCATTAGTGTTGCTCAAAGCCTTGACTCGTCCTCATCCTCCCACCTCTTCAGCGTGTTGACCGACATTCCTCCTTTGCAGCATTTTCATGTTTTTAGAATTCTACTCCTTAAACCGGTGAAGTGTATATGTGAGTGTGAAGAAGAAGTGCTCTGCTCCTGTCTTTGCAGAAAGTCTTTGTCTCTACAGGATATTTGTGTGTGTGTGTGTGTGAGAGAGAGAGAGAGAGTTCATCCTACAAAACTTGAAAACAACAGTAAAAAAGGAGAAAAAGGAGAAGCAAGATATTTTTGTTTAAGGTGGGGGGGCATCATCAGCTTTATAATACATTTTTTTTTTTGCATTTAAGTGAAGCTAAAGATGCTTATGCATACATTTGGCGTTCCGGAGCCCATGTTTGACGTCTCTGCTGCAGACAGACCATGACTTTGAGGGCTTGAACGTCATTGCAAAGCTAACAGAGAGTCATGCATATGGATCAGATGGGTGCATAATAATTTCCATAATAAGGAGTTGAAGCGCAGCCCTACGACATGTGTATCAATCCCTGATGAGGGATTATGAAATGAAGATGTATTTTACATTTGGATGCAGCTCCCCTCCCGCCCGCCTTGTCTTTCCCTGCTGCCGTTCGAGATGTTCTGCTTTTCCCAAAATGACTGCGGCAGCCTCCAGAGTGCACGCCTAAATTCCTGCATTCAGCTGTGGGTTGCATGTGCTGTAGGTAGTGTAGGTGGTGAGAGCTCGCTGGTATTTTAGGTTGCTGAATACCTCCGCGCTGTCAGATCCTTTATAGCTGCGCTGACAATATCTCAACCTTACATCACGGTCAAACAGGGAGTTTGCTCACAAAATGCACCATCTTTATAAAGCAAACTGTCGTTTGTTGATGTTGATTTGTGTTTTAAAGATATTATAGTTTTGCAAAGAGCAGTTTTGGTTCCATCATTGTGTTGATGATGATGCTGGTTGTGTTTGAGGATCAGACAGTCCAAGGATGGCGAAAGATTTCCAGTGAAGGACACCTGACAGCTGGTACTGGTACTGGTACTGGTCCAACTGGTCCAACTTACTGTAAATGGCACTGGGTCAGTGATCACGCTCCCATCTACCCCGTTCAGCTCTTTGGCTGGCTAATGAAAGAGCAGGAAACTCGATCATTGGCCGTCCCGGCGCTGGCTGCTGCCCGACCTCCAGTCAGTCCATAGCTGTACAGAGCAGCAGAGGGATTTGTTATGGCTGGCGGACACACGGGGCTGGAGATCGAGACCGGAGCGGGCAGGAGGACAGAGGGGCTGCCAGGGACCGGAGGGCAGGTGAGGCCGGTGCCGAGGCGTGTTTGGGGGAGTCGGTAGATTCGTGGACAGTTGCAAGTGGGGTGTTTGGCTATTTCTGCTCCCAGGAGACGCGTGGGTATGCTGGCCATGCAGGTTTGTGCAACAGGTCTTTACGCTTTTTGGTAGCATCTAACAGGAATGAGTTGAATTAAAAAGCAAACGGTGATAATGCCAAAAGCAAAAGCTGCACATCAGCTTACAGGTTTGTAGTTTTTGTTAAACCTTTGAGCCACCGTGAATTATGGCTGTGAATTATGGCTGTGTAGAGGGCAGGTTGCTGTCAGAGAGCCAGATTTGTGCTCCAAACACCATATGGTCAGGTTATTTTTGCAGCCCTGCTATGCACTTATGGAAATAGTTGTTACCTCCCCTGTCAGGGTCAAAAATACAAACATGTGTCTTTTATGGGGGCTAATATGTTTTTATGATTATTCCACTTTGTAATAGACAAATTTGTGATAGTGTGTTTTGTGGAATATATTTTTGAAGTTAATCACTGGATCTTTGGACTCTTTCTAACATCTGTGTTCCTGGTGTCAGCCCAAGCGGATGGCATCCTTTCCTCAGCCCATGTTCTCTCACACACTTGAGGACTGCCTCTCACAGCGGCTTCAGGGGCTCGGTCAGTGGGGGTAAATTTGGCTTTCAGCGGCGCAAACTAGACTTTGCCAGGGCAGCTCAAAATGTCTTGGCGAACAACCATCCTTCAGTCTGAATGTGGGCTGCTTGGAAGGACATTTGGGCTCTGAATTTTAAACAGGCAGTGTTTTTTGCAGGGAAAAAAAGGTTTGAAACGACTGCTGTGTTTTACTTTACAATTTACGCCTCTGTAATGTATTTTATTAGCATGCTGATGGTTGCAGCCACTCAAAATCCTGATTCTTTTGAATATTCTTTTTATTTTTCTGAGTGTGAATGTCCCCTTTTGGGGGGCTTTTGAATCAAAGTTCAGTCAACCTGAAGTGAAAATCCAGAGCTGTGGAGGTAGTCCTCTCACATTCAGGACTGGACCAACAGCGCCGCCGTGTGGCCACGTTGCAAATTACACTTAGGTTAGAATTATTACTAGTCCCACATTTAAACCGTGGAAACATTTAAAATAAAAATAATTTTTCACCCATTTAAGATTAGACAATGTTGCAGTTATTATGGCAGTGTTTTTAAAGCCAATGGTGTCAATGAAAGTTTGCAGCTAGAGCAAGTTATGTGTTAAGTATACCCTTTTAAAGTCATTAATAAGGTCAGCTCTGGTAATTAACAGGTCATATTATTGATGATAATTTACATTCCTGAAGTTTCATGAAAGTAACTGGGGGTGGATCAAGAAGCAGCTGATGTGATATCAGGTCCTTCAGCAGGCTGAGAGAGCTCAGATTAATGAGCTCTGTTGTGTAATTAATCTCTACCACGGAGCTGTCAGTTTAACTGTCTGAGTTGCCAAGGAGATAAGTGAGAGATGTCTTCTATCCTTCTTCTGCTGTCACGCTATTATGTCCTCCTCCTTCTTTAGATCAGTAACTCTTCTTGACGTCTGTCTTTAAAACAATGCTGATGATTTTCACTCAGACACAACAGTGAAGTGTTCTACTTACTCTTCTTCTTTTCCTATAATCAGCATGTTTTCCAGATATTACTATGTTTCTGGATAAATCTAAATCTGGCAACACTCAGTAGCAAGTCGGGAAAGAAGGGCACCCAGGCCTTACCGCACTAATATGCCTTAGGTCAGGGATTTGGTCAGTGTATATTTGTATTTCATTATGCTTCCATCACTAATCCATTTTACTGGGAATCATCCCTCTCTTCATACGCAGCCCCCTGTGTGACTCACAGATCCTGGAGCCTGCAGCTGAAGCTCTAGCCACCAGAGGTCAAAGGTGACTGGGTCACACTGGTTTCAGGAGCCGCGGGGGTTGGAGGCAAAGCGTCGGGAGCCAAAAGTGTGGCCAAAAATACCCATCAGCTTGTGTGAGGGGCACCACAGTCTGCCTTTAGCACACAAGCACACCGAGCATGTTACATTAATAGATGCTATACTTGGACATGCAAAGATTTATCCCATTAAACACCACCAGGGAGGCCGGCTTAGTGGTCTACCCCTGAGAATTTTGCGATTATCGCCAACACTGTAAAGCATTTACCATTCTCTCCTTCCTTTCCTCTTTTCAGTATGTTTGTGTGTGTGTGTTATGTGATAATTCTTGTATTATCTGCTGGCTTAGGCCTTTTCGCCACCCCCCCCCCTTCCCTTCCGCCTCTCTACTTGACATGTTGAGATGATGGTTATTTCTGTAACTAACAGGCAGCGGAATAGCCTAAGGAAACAGGTCAGCTCACAGCCCATTAATCATGGAAACGCTCCAAAATCCTGGAATAATCCTGTTCATATTTGCTTAGCTCTCATCAGTAGTTCTACTAATAACATGTCAAGAAATCACCAAGACATTTCCGTGAAATCTGCCGTTTAGGATTACAGGTGGGCAGCCCGTCAGCCTGTGTGCCGACCTGGGGTCATTCTCAGCAGGGTTTTAAGGTCAGGATTAGTCATTCTAAGTGAAAAACTGTAATCTAAGATGTCTGCCTAAAGGAGTCTTAACTTTTATGATGAAGAGCCTTGCTGTGCTTTGTCTTTTAATCAGGGAAATTAACTTTCACATCATTTTCCCTGGTAATGAAATCTGGCGGTTTGGAGGTGTAATACACACCCTGGCCACCAGAGGGCAGAGAATCCCTGGTTTGGTTGCCGGCCGCAATATGACCTAAGGCTTCTTATTTAAACTTTTTATTTAGGATTTTTTTAAAAAGGTGCAGACAGTAGTAGCCGCTACATTTAGAACTTCACCTTCAAGTAGAATTTAATCATTAAATATGAGAGGTACCTACTTATTTTTATGGTTCATTACTGGCATTAATTACATAGCTGTTATCACTGTGGAGACGTTGGCCTGTCAAAAAATAATTACACATTGTCAACGGGGTAATTTACCTCATTTATGCAGGTAATCTTCATAGAGCTGAATAGTGAATCTTCAGCATATTTTTTAATGAGAATGACGCACACGCACACAAGGCTACACACAAACTTACCAAATATAGCTGTAGTGTTGTGGTTTGGCTGGTTCGACTCTATGAATTTTGTCCAGCAGAGTGCGCAATAAGATAAAGACAACTAATTGTAGCCAAGTCGTTGAAATTCTTGTTATAAAACTACCCTGTCGTGTCCGAGGACTGTTGTGAAATAACAGCATTGATGAGTGTTTAATTTCATTGATGACCATGTTATGTTTGTTCCAGTAAAACAACACTGCGTTAACAGCTTTGTGATTTTATCAGAAGAATGCAAGAAAACTACTGATAAAGGAGTTTGGACCTCTTTGGCGACAGCAGCAGTGACTGTAGCTGCAGGTGCGTGCTGACAGTTTTTGTGCAAGTGTGTGGATAAGAGAACACCGGAGACAGGTAGCGATACCGAGGCAGATGCAGAAAGGAAGACCGATTCTGTTCCAAATCATGAATACATGCTGCAGGACCGAGTGGCGAGTGGGGGTGTCGAGTAGGTGATGCTCTGCAGTGTGTGTGGAGGTGTAGTAGGTCTCAGGTTTCTGTATTTAAAAAAAACAACACACACACCTGGGAGTTTCTCGCTCCGATATCCACTCGTCTCTCCACTTTTAAATGTTTTTCCTCGTCACCAAATCATCTCAGGCCTCCTGCGGAGGCTGGCAGCAGAACAAACCCCTGCTTCAGCTGTCAGTCCTGTCCACCATGATAAATGGCTTTTTATTTTATTCATATGTTGTGAAGGAAAAATGCTGCATAGTACAGAAATTACCAGCCCCTGACACACACACACACACACACACACACACACACACACACACATACACACCATCTTCAGAGTGCTGAAAGGCTGCAAAGAAATGTAAATGAGAAAACCCGCAAGTCACGAAAGGCTGGAATGCCTCTGAAAGCGTGAATCCATCCGCTGACCCCCTCCAATCCATCCAGTCCATGACCTCCTCCTCCCAGGTGTCCCAGGACCTCGCCGACTGAAGCGCAGCCTCCAAACCAGGGTTCTAGCCAGGAGTCACAGGAAGGGCAAGCTCATTAATTATCTCTCCTTCCCTCCATCCCTCCATCCTCCGATCACACCCTCACTTCATTACCAGCAAGGTTAATCTTCCCTTCTTATCTCCCAATGAGCCTCATTTTTCATGGCTCCCCCGTCTACGACGCTTTGTCCCTCCCAACCCTCGTCACCTCGTTCCCATCCTCTCCCTCTTTCTTCTCAGCTCTGCCTTTCTGTTGCTTCTTTTGCATCGGTTTTTCCTCCCCTCTCCTCTCCTCCACTTTCTTTCCTGCGCTTACCTTGAACAGGCTGGAGAGAGTAGATCTATTACAGCTTATCACTAAAGGACAGGCCGGCCTCGCGTTGGTGAAATATGGCTGCTGTCACAGCGGCTGCTGAACACGGCCGGCGCGCACGGCTCTTCCAGCTGTAAGGACCCCCAAAAGGAGGAGGGTGGACGGTGGGAAAGGGGCACCGGAGCCAGTATCAGCCCCTTAATTCAAACGATTGGAAAGATCTTCGGCCGCGATGTCGACCGTTTGACAGTGATTTGGCACGCTATTAACCTCGCCTCCTGCTCCCCTCCGCAGCCTCCTCACCCTCTCGCTCTCCCTCAGCACCTTCCACGCTCGGTGACACAGTGGTATTGATCACGAACCAAGTGAGTTTAATGATGTTTTATTGTACAACTGACACCTTCCGCTGTTGTATGCTAATTGAATTAGCTCTGAAACGCTATCACCGGCGCAGCGTGGCAGTATGGGACTCACACAAGCGGGCGTTTTAGGAATTAGACTGTTTTTGTCGGAGTTTTCTCAACAGTTATGATGAGGACCAATGTGCAGTGCAGAAAAAAGATGGATTCAAGCCTCTTTTAGCAGATGATTTGATCAGAACTGGGAACGCTTTCACACTCTTGCAATGCACCAACTGTTGGGGCTAAAATGTCCTGCAGGGGGAGTAAAACACCTTCAAGTAAGTGAATTCATGAAATTCCTATTACGCCCACTCCTCTTCGTCTTCTGCGTTGTTTGTGATGAGAGGACAAAGGTGTGTGAGCAGAGAGGAGAAGGCGTCTACACGCATCCCTGCGTCAGCACATCCTTTCGTATCCAGGCTTTTCTGCGACTCTGCCTCAGCAAAAGTGACAAACGACAGGATGGACACGCGTGACAGTTCGGAGACAGGATGCAGTTTGCTGATGTGACAGAGTTGTCGCCATCAGAGTTGGAAAATTCTCATAATGAGAGTCAGCACGATGACTGTGGTTTCAGTGCTTTGGTATTTTAGCCATAGTAACAGTCAGTAAGGCTAATTTATTCTTCTTAAATAAAGGCACTAAACGATCTGGATTTTATGTTTTGTCATGATGAGTTACCTCATTCCATCAGTTTTACTGGAATCTATAGAATTCCCGCATTTATATGCACAACAGGGACTCTCATGGAGAGCAAATCCTGGATTTTGCGAAACATATCAAGTGAAAAGATGTTGGCTTCATGGATTTATTATTCAAAACCCTTGAAACTCAAACACGGCCACTACAAAAACAAAAAGTAGCCTTTTTTTGTTTCTGTTACATAAGAATTCAAATTGCCCCTTCAGGTTAGCAGCACAGCAACTCGCAACCCAATTCCTCTGTTCCGAGGCAGCGTTCTCGGTCGTGTCTCAGCAGATGCTGATAAACATGCACGTCTGGGGTTGTCACCGTATGGAGGTGGCCGTCCTAGGAGTGCACCCCAACAAGATGCCTGGGCTCGTGCACGGAACAGGGCTCGTGCACAGCCGAGCTCAGCGAGGGCTGCCGCGGCACGATTTCCCAGTGAGTCACGACACATCCGTGTAAAGGGCTTAACACGAGGTAGGAGGGGATAAGCGGCACCCCTGATGTTTGAGCTGCATGTGCTTTGAAGCAGATGTGAGCGTGTGTGTTTTGCCAGTTAGCTTCTCTCTCTCTTTAATTCTCTTTTGCATGACGGTGTGCAGATGCACCTCACGAGCGCTAAACCCAGCATCGGGCCTATTAATGGATCCAGATCAGCCTGTTGAAAATGGTGCAAATGTGGGGGGAGGTGGGGGGGGGGGGTTATGGCGGTAGTTAGCTGCCGGGGTATTTTCATTACATGAGGGGCCCTTTCATTTCTACTACTTTCAACTGTTCCACCTGTTACTAAGCTCAGATACACATGGATCATCAACTCACCGCATTCCATTCCATTTTTTCTGGAATAATTATGTTAAAAAAAAACAAAACAAATCCATCAAAGCCTTAAACGCTAAATGTGTTTGTTCTTTCGTAGACTATCGTTCGAGGGAACCGGCCGCCCAAAGACGCATCCATCAATGGCCTTCTGGAGGAGTTTGACAACATCTCGGTAACCCGCTCCAATTCTCTCCGTAAGGAAAGTCCCCCCGGGCCCCACCAGGCAGGAGGCAGCTCCAAACCCCCAGGCTGTGGGCACCCCAGCGTCCCAGAGGAGAACGGGTTCAGTCATTACTACTCACGCTACTCCTGTGACCTGGACACCTCCAGCAGGGACTTCTCTCTCGATCCCAGCAGGCCGGGGCTCTCCATAGATGGGGACTGGGCGATTGGAAGGCACTACCGATTCAGCAAGCAGAACGGTCACTCCTATCCCGTACGCAGCCCTTTCTACCCCGATGCCATGCCGCAGAAATTAGACTATGGCAAGCTGCCCCCTGACTACCACACGTACCTAGAGAGCAAAGGGCGCTCAGCGGACGAGGTCGCCTCCACGGTGGGGAGCGGGGTTGGCTCCAGCGGTTACTACCGGGCGTCTGTGGGCGGTTCTTCCAGTCAGGATTACAGGGACACTTCAGTTGGCACCCCATCTCGCGCTTCTTTACACAGCGAGCAAATCAACTACCCAGACAGCGAGTGGAGCTATGGCGGCCTCCGGGACGAGTACGAAAAGCGACCCAAGAGTTCCTACGTCACGCAGACGAGCCCCACGCCAGCAATAAGGCAGCGGTCCCGCTCGGGCTCTGGGTTGCAGGAGCCGCACATTCCCTATGCAGTCAGCGGAGCGTTCAAGCACCCTCCACAAGCCCACCCATACAGCTCCTACACCTACCCTCGCCTCTCGGAGAGCCTCGCAAACTCCCAGACCATAGCCAAGGTGGGTCAGCTCCTGAAACCAAATGTTGCTTTTGGGGTTTTTTTTTTAATTTTTAAATAAGAGCCAATCATACAAAGAGCAATAAAGTTGCATTGTGGAAACTGAGAATGTGCACTGATATATAAGGCTCATGTGAACTGCGGCTAATATGTGCCAAGAAGTCCGAGATCAACATGCAAAAAAAGTTGTTAGCAATGACTCATGATGGGAATAAAGCGGAAGGATGGCTGTGGATAAAGGGATGAAAACAGCCGTGCACTCAGCAGGCAGATGACTGAGGATTTGTCAACAGTAGTCAGCACATTAGCTAACATCAGGTTATCGCGCTGGAAAATACGGCAGCGTCGCCCGATCCTGCCCGCTGAAATCATCCAGTTTTCAAATCCTGAACACCAGACTTTTAGATTACCAAATGATCCCAACCAGACTGTTTGAGGACTTAACCAGGTTTGAATCGAATGCCTTATTTATTTTGGTCCAAGCTCAGCTATGAGCGCTGCATCTCCACAATTAGATGAGTGAGTGCAGAAGCTGAAGCATTAGTGACGGTGTCATTTACCCATCTGTTGACATCGCATGCCTATTCAATAATTCTGCTGCAAGCTGCAGCTTTATGACAGGAATATTTTACAAAAAGAGGCGTGAAACAGAAGAACAGTCATCTGCATTGTCTCATTTCCTCAAACGTTCTTTAGAACATTGCGTGAAGCTTTCTGTGCACTATTAAGTCCATTATAGAGGTGTGTAGCACAGCTCAGCACCTCCTTCACACACCGTGAGTCCAGAAGTCGAGAGGAGAACTGGCTTTGCTGATGTAGATCCCAGGGTGCCTTGATGAAAAACCATTTAACCTGCACGCGCCAGTAAATAGCCACCCTGAGAAAAAAACAACCCTGGAAGAGTAAAAAAAGCAGGCTTGGACTGATGCAGAAGGTCATTTTACATATTTCGGTACTGCAAAGATGCTCTGTAGCTGCCCTGACGTAGCCCAGCAGCTCTAACAGTAAAAAAAAAAAAGAAGGAACGCTAAAGAGGAACTATTCTTCCTGCCACATGGACCTTGTAACTAACTCCCCTCATTCTCGAATCGCTCATTCTCCATCTATTCTTCTCTATTACTCATTCGGCCCACTCACGCCACTGAAGTAAATCCTTCTTTCTGTTGTTGAAAGCTGCTGGGGATATAACACACACACACACACACACACACACACACACACACACACTTGGCCACACGGAGACACCGGCACCGGTTGTAAACACGCACTTTCTCTCTTTTTACTCTGCTCCCTCCATCTCTCCCCCCTCTCCGTGTGTGTTTCAGGGCGAGTGCCGCAGCTCTAGGTGACAAATTGATGTTGCGGCACTTTCCCTTTTCTGCAGCCTTAGCATAAAACTGGCCGAACGATGTTCCACCGCGGAATTCAATTTCACAGTTGAGTTAGGTTGTTGATTACCCTGCCAAACTCAGATTAATGCGCGTTTAACCAACATGGATCAGGAGACCCTTGGCTGACAGCCAGCCAGCGGTGCCGGCCAACGATAGGGGGGCTCGAGGCTGGGCCGTCCCGGCAGCACCACCCCCTGCTACACCTGCCGGAGAGTGATTGATTAAAAGAGTCTACACTGCGTTATTATTATACACCATCCTATCAGAGCTCCCTGTGCCTCCTCTCTAGTGTGCATGTTTGTGTGTGTGTGTGTGTGTGTGTGTGTGTGTGTGTGTGTGTGTGTGAGCAAATAGAAAGAAAGCGAGACAGGCGCAGCGAGCAGAAACAACAAAGAGGAGGCGTTTTTTTACTACTCGTCTCTTAGAAGAAGAGAAATAATGAGGAGAGAAGGAAGAAATCCTCCTGATTGAGGACATTTTGGGGAAAGGCGTGGCCAAAGTGATTTAATCTCATTCCTCTGCCCGTCCCAACACCACTGATGAATGAGGCAAATTTGCGTTTGAGGCACTCCTTGGCATCCGTCGGTCCACCAGCGAGGATCCTCTGTGCTCATTTGTTACAGAGCAGATTCCACCTTCCCAAACTGAGACAGGCAGGAATCAACGTTGTTTTCTTTCCCGCTCTTTCACAATTGTGCGTCGGAGCTGTTATGAGTCAGGACTGTTCTAACTGGCTGTTTTCTTTAGCTATTGGGTGAAGTATTTCATATTTCATTTGGTGCACAGGTTTTCACCGCCCTCTTGTCGTCCCCTGCAGGCTGATTACGAGCGTACGTTGCGCGACACAGTCCCCACCTCATGCCCCCCGACACCTACCCGCGAGCACCTCTCAAGCAACCTCAGAGCCACGCCAAGCCGCCCGGCTACCCCCCGCTGCATCTGCCCTACCCTCCCATGTTTCATCATTACAAACCTTCACCCTACCACCACCCCCCATCCCAGCCCAGTCCACCTTACACCCCACAGGTACAGTAGGCTGGTCCTCGCTCATGATCGTCCATGTTGGGTCTTTTAAACCAGACAACAGTTTTTCATGACTCCATTAAAGGACCAAAAGTCAGTAAAGATCATGTACATGTTTCTCGACCCCAGGGGGCCTACTCACAGCCTTCATCACCTTACATCCCTCCGGGGGCCTACCCGCCTCCATCCTGGGGGTCCAGCTCTGACACTCAGCCCTCCAGAGTCTCTCACGAGCAGTTCAGAGCCGCGCTTCAGCTGGTGGTCAACCCAGGTAAGAAACACGATTTTTTAAAACGATGTCGTGTTTGTAGCGGTTCTTTAACGCCATGCCACATCTGGTTCCATCTGCAGGGGACCCCCGGGAATACCTGGACAGTTTCATTAAGATTGGCGAAGGCTCCACGGGCATCGTGTGCATCGCCAGCGAGAAACACAGCGGTAAACAGGTGGCCGTGAAGAAGATGGACCTGAGGAAACAGCAGAGGAGGGAGCTGCTCTTCAACGAGGTGCAGATGAATACATTATCTGTAGAATTCCACCTGGAAACAGCCACAGCGGGATTGAAAGAAAAAAACGACTTTAATGTTGAACTGAAAATGAAGCTGCGCTTTTAAATGAAACATTCTTGAAGATTGGCCCGATAGGTATTTGAAAACTGAGGGCCAACTGCTGCACGTCTCTGCATATTTAGCGTGTCTAAATGAACACAGATGTGGGTGGTGAGCTAAGAGCTAATTTTCTCCATGTAATCCGATTAATTTTAGAACGTAACCCTTTTATGCTTTATCCCCAGATCATGTTAGCATTGGATGAGCTAAGCTAATAAATAATTTCAGCATAGAATCTTATTAGGAATCTAATTAAAAGTTTCTGTTTCTGTAATGCCAGCACTTCAGTTGGAGCTGGTGAAATGAACACAAGGTCCGCCTCTGTGTGTTGGTGCTTCAGGTGGTGATCATGAGGGACTACCATCACGAAAATGTGGTCGACATGTACAACAGCTACCTGGTGGGAGACGAGCTGTGGGTTGTCATGGAGTTCCTGGAGGGTGGTGCACTCACTGACATCGTGACCCACACCAGGTAAGAAATTGTGACCTTTGTTGTTTTGTCTTGGGTCAGCTGACATTAAATGGAGATAAGAAAGAATAAACTAAAGCAGGTTTATTCTTTATTCCGCTCCAACTTTTCCAAATCGCCTCATGTGGGTTGTGGCATCGCATTGGAACGTCCTCGCCACATTATTTCAGGCTTACTTTGAGGTTGATGTTTAATTACAGTCATTTGCGCGCAGTGTCAGCATTAGCAGCGTGCAGCGCCGGATGTTAAGAACGCACTATGGTAGGGCTGAGTGCCCCAAATGCATCCATGAGGTATTTTAAACCATTTTCCTCACATACAATTACTGAGTCCAGTGTGTGGGTAACAGGGAGAGTTTCTGTGTGCATATAGACGCTAAAACATGCTAACAGGTGCATCAGAAGCAGCATCTTTTATCATCCCACATCATTTTAATCACAGCCTGGTGTGTTCATGTGGACCTGGAATCGCTTCCTCGTTTCGTAAATTTGTCAGCGATGCCTCCAGCCTCGTTTCTCCAACCGAGTCGTCAATTGTAAGGAAATGCTAGCATTAGCATACTCTTAACACACAGGTATTGCATTTGCGTGCCTGCAAGTGAGCGAGTCTTTATTTATGCGCATGTACTGTACGTGCACACGTGACCCCGGCTGAGCAGCTGGGCCTGGATGTTAATGTTCAGCGAAGCCGAGAATTCCTGTGCGAGCTCAGTCGGACGCGCTGCATTGCCCCAGCGCTCCATATGGGATCCTGCCGCCTGCATGGCGCATCAAGGCTGCAGCTGCTGCAGGCTAAAGGGGAGGTTCTCCGGCATCTGAACTGCAGAGCAATAAACCGGGCCAGAGCATCGAAAGCGAAGAACAAAGACTTTATTATTAGATATTTTAACTTGAACTATCTAAAACTTTAATACACTTTCTACAGGATGAACGAGGAGCAGATTGCCACTGTGTGTTTGTCGGTGCTGAGGGCCCTGTCCTACCTGCACACGCAGGGTGTCATACACAGGGACATAAAGAGCGACTCCATTCTCCTGACCAGTGATGGCAGGGTAGGCCACACACACACACACACACACACACACACACACACACACACACACACACACACACACACACACACACGCACACACACACGCACAAACGCACTGACCTTTTTACTGGGTCCACTTGTCAACAGTCTATGGCAGAGAGTCATTGGCATCAATTACTATTTGTTCCCTAGTAATTAAATCCAGCCTAATGCCTCCTAACAAGCTGATAATATAAGCCTAATTAAAGAGGATCTTCATCAAGATGGTTCACTGCCTCTTTGAACCCAAACAGTGTTTCTGAGGCATCTCTGTTGTGTACTGACACGCCAATGTGAAGGAATCCAAAATCCTCTTGTGTTTACAGATAAAGCTGTCAGACTTTGGCTTTTGTGCCCAAGTTTCCAAAGAGGTGCCCAAAAGGAAGTCCCTGGTGGGCACCCCCTACTGGATGGCTCCAGAGGTTATTTCCAGGCTGCCCTATGGCACCGAGGTGCAGGACACGCTTTTTTTCTAAAGAATCTGCTGCTGTTCTGCGGCGCTGCAGGTGTTTGGAATCATGTCTGTCTGCTCCCAGGTGGATATCTGGTCTCTGGGAATCATGGTGATTGAGATGGTGGACGGAGAGCCCCCTTACTTCAACGAACCCCCTTTACAGGCCATGAGGCGGATACGAGATAACCTGCCTCCCCGCTTAAAAGAGTCTCACAAGGTGAGAACTGAATATATATATATATATTTTTAATAAAAGAAGTTGTCAGAGTTAAAATTATGACGTTTTATTTGCTCACATTGTCAACCAACTTTGATTTCCGATTGGTTCCGTTTGTTCTGTGAGAAGTCTTTCAGTGTTTTCCGTTGTTTAAACAGTCTCTGAATCAAAACCCCTGATTTTAGCCTGGTGAAACTCCCCAGGTGTCCTCTGTCTTGCGATCCTTCCTGGACCGGATGCTTGTGCGGGAGCCCTCACAGAGAGCCACTGCCCAGGACCTCCTCCAGCACCCCTTCCTCAAGATGTCCGGGCCTCCCTCCTGTATCGTCCCCCTCATGAGACACTATCGCCACCGTTGAACGCGTCGGCCAGAACTCCTGTCCTTGTCTCCACTGTAAAACACACACAAACACACACGCTGCCAGGGGTGACAATGCCCTCACCCAGCCAAAGCGCCCCGCTACTCGGCGGCGGGCCACCAACTCTCACCTGTAACCGTGAAGTAGATTAGTTAGACGAATATCAAAGGAACACTTTTTTCCAAAACAGAGAAAATTAAAATCAGAGGAGTCCACTGTGAAAGAGGGACTTCTGGCAGGGGGCTGAGCCGCTCGCCGCTGTCTCCAGCTCCGTGTCGAACTCCAACAGCCATCAGCAAGAGCTGCAGACGGCCCGCCGACGGGCTGGAGGAACCGCGGCCCCTCCGGGCCAGAGCGGCGAACACAGACGGGTCACTGACAGACAGAGATCAGCTCTCCTGCATCTCTCGTCTCACAGCTAAAATGTATTTTAGAGAAAACCTGTACAGTTTTGATAATTTGCAGTATTTTATTGTGTATCGTAAACCATTGTGATATGAGCAGTATTGACTAGCGTTTCTGAAGAGATCTTTCCTACTGTTTATAGTCCAGTTTTTGCTTAAAGATACAAGAAATATCCCAAATAAACCTACCATAACTGTTACTAAAAATGCTAAATATATTTATTATCTTACATTTCTAGAGAGAACTTCCATTAAATGTTGGGGGAAAAGGGTAATGTCAGAATTTTGTATGACATTTTAAAGTATTTATTTATTTATTGGACCGGAAGGTTTATTTTTTGGTAGTGTGGCCTTTTGTGTTTCTTTTCATTCATGTGTCTAAAAGTGCATTGGCAGTGACGTCACCCAAGCAATACTCCAATGCTGTTAACACACAATCCTGTATTTATGATACTGTAATGCATTTAAATGTAGCACAGTTTGAGTGTAAAAAAAAAAAAAAAGAATTTCTTCCAAGCAAACTAGTTTCATTTCTATTTGGAGCTAAGAGGTGCACATCTATTACTGATATAGAAGTGTTAGACAACTTCTCTGTCGTGCTCTCACCCCCATCCCACCTCACACACACACACACACACACAATTTCTGCCACCAGTGCTGTGCCGCCATTGTCATCTCCACTTTTTACCCATCATCCACTGTGATCTGTAAATATGAATCTGCGTGTGTAAGGGTGTGTTGTGTGTGTGTGTGTGTGTGTGTATGTGTGCGTATATGTCAAAAGGCAGTGTGTGTGTGTATGTATGTGACTTATGTTGGCCTGTATAGTGATGATGCACGTTTATTATCAGTGAAGCTGGTTTTTAAAAATTAAAAAAAGCAAACATCCATAAAACCATTGAGTTGTGGTGCATGGGATTTTCCTTCATCACTCCTCTGTTTTTCTGATGTTCCAGGGAGTCTTCCGTTCTCACTTCCACACTATTTCTTTGCAAAGTTCCCCTCCGAGCAGAGGAGCACGGAGTCGCGGCCCTGGGTCGCTTTGGCCATAATAAATGAGGTTATTTGTTCTCTCCTCTCGGCCATTTCCTTCTGAAACACTGTAATGGGGTATTGATTCAGCTCAGTCAGAATGGTGCATCTCACTCGGAGGAAGACTCCTCTTGCCGAGGGGCCAGTAAATAAAAGCACAAGCAGTGATGCAGCTTGAATCAACCTGTGCTTTTGCACCGTCACAAGACAAATGAAATCCAATCCCAGAAATTTTTTTATATCTGAATTCCAGTTTAGATGAAACTTTTAGGTGCTTTTTTTGACCATCAACCAAGTTATATCGGATTTAAAGATACACAAAAGTGAGATAAATAAAGGTCTTGTAAAAGGAATAAAACAGGAGTTTCTATCTGAGTGTTTAATCCATTAGTTCCAAAAGCGCAGCGGAATGCGTAACATCCCGGTTACGGTGCGTCCTTTTCACCTATGTGTCGCCTCTTTGGCGTGTTTCCGCCATGAACTCGTCAGTTTTTAGAACTTGAGGGGAATCAAACGACAGAAATGATCCTCCATAGATAAATAATAGAGTCCCACGGGGGCGCGCCTTGCGCAACAGTTTCAAAGCGCATGCGTGCGCACAGGTAACGCGGTCTCAATTTGTTTGTTGTGGGATTTTATTCACAAATAAACCTTCTGGTCCTTCATGAGGTCAAAGATGATCATACGGACAGTTTGGACAACGAACCGGAGTCACGATCGTTCGAAGTTGTCGTCGACAGGTAGGACAGCGAGGTTTTTGGACATGTTGGCGCTTTGTTGCTGCTTTGTTGCTGCTTGTTTGGTTCTGCTGCGGCCTGACGCTGCAGATTTGTTTGGAGGCTGTCGTTCAGTTAGACTTGTTGGAGTTTTACTGAATTAGTTCTTCTTGGAACACAATTTCGGAATTGAAAAGTTTGAATTATGGATGATGGATTTTTTTTTTTTTTACTTTGAGTGAACAAGTTTGTCAGTTTGCTTAAACAAGCTTAAGTTTTGATCCTCTTTGTTTCTGTGGGGATGAAGATGAGAACTTTGGTTCCCAGATGTCTTAACCTTGCGAATATGTATGTTTTCTGCCATTCTGCTATATTTCTATTTTTCCCACTCTACTTTTTCTTCTCATGAATTCCTTCCTCTCGATTCTTTGGTGCAGACATTTGCTCAAAGACATTTCAGATGATTTGAAACTGTGCCTGATTTGTTGGGTTTGGCTTTTATTCTTGTTTGTTCGGGTTCTTGTGTGACATTGTTTGCGAAGGTGCACCTTCTTTTAAAAGAATAAGTTGAAGCTGATATGTTGCCGAAACTAGGTTCATTTTCAATTAGATGTACAAAAAACGGCCCCAGACTGATGTCCCTTGTCTAAGGATGATGTACGGCAAACACAGCTGACGCTGGCGCTCTATTTATTCTCAGATCTGCTCGTAATGCGTTTCCAGAATTGGACAACAAAATCAATACCTTCGAGTATCTGCAGTCAATTTATATTAGTTTTACCACAGTCTTCTTCAAATTAACCATGTATGGAGAATTTATAAATTTCTGTAACTGAAATAAGCAACACCTCTGTAGAGATGAGTCCAGGTAGTTTCTTTTTTATTGTTTTAGGCAACAGCACAAAATTGCATCGGCAATGTTTTATGCATAGACTTTAAATAGATTTAGAAATTAATAGATTTTTTTGCCGAATAAGCAATTTAGATGAGTACTCCTAGCATGGCATTCCTTAACTCTTCACAATGTAACACAGAATGTCTTTTTTTTTCTCCTTTTTTCATATCCACCCATTAGTTTGAGGTGTTGACACTGCACAAACCACCGTGAAACACTACGGCTGAAATGAAGTGTTGATCACCAAAGAAGCAAATGCAAAAACAGCCACGAGTTTGAAGGATTTTAGCAGCCGGACCAGAGAAAAGTCTGCAAACGTCGGACAAGCGATAGATGATCTGACGGAAAGAAATATTGCCCAAATTGTTTTTGAAAATCACACAAAGCTTACGCTTTTATCTTACCAACTGAACATACAGGAATACATGCCTAATGTATGGTGTTTAAGGTGAAATATGTAAGATAACTGACTGAGTCTCACTGATGCTTTGTGTTGTCAGTCACACCTACTGCCCAGATTTTACCATTATAAACGAGACTTTAATATCTTACATATGGCTCCTTCAGGGTTAAAGCAGCCATCAGTTCTTTTAGATTTCAGTAGGTTTTCCTTTCATCCCTGCTGCCTTATTAACTTCCAGAGGTTCCACCTGATTTAGGCTGCAAACAATCAGGAATTCTCTCTGTGGAATGGCCCTTGTCCTCCGTGGGCCCTGGAGATCCAGGAAGCCAGTCTTTAGTCGGGATAACTTTGGAGACGGCTGCCGTTGTGCTGGAGACCTACATGTTCTTGTACATGGAGCGGTCTCTGGGGAGCTGGGGCTGGCTCGCGCTCATTTTCAGATGGAAGTGGTAGACTGTGAGTGTGATGACGATGATGAGGGCCAGAATGAAGCCCAGGATGAGGGGGAGGGTCTCTTCTAGGCGTTCCCGCTGATCGGTGATACACTTGTAGGCTGCGTAAAGAGGAAAAGCAAGAGTCAGCATGCTGGTTTGGGAGAATGACATCATATATTTCACACGTACAGGTTCGTCACGTGTGTTTGAGTGATGAAATGCATTTACAGTCACAAAAATACACTCCGCAGTGTGTGTGGGTAGACCTGGGTTTCTCTCCCTATCAATGGCGCTATAATGTACCCTATAGAGCAAGTGCAGTGAAGCATAGTGCAGCCTAGTTTACAGCGGCTCGGAGTAAATGATTCTGCCAAGGTGATTGGCTTCAGAGGATGGTCAGGAGCAGCGAGTAGATCTATAAACGCCGCATGGGGGGTGAAGATAACTGCACCTATAAAGTCCTAACAGCCATCTACTCCTCTGTGACTTTGTATGTCCTCATCTACATCTCTGCATCCACATAAACGCTCACACTGCAGCACCAACTGTCAGCTGTGAAGGTGTGTGTGTGAGAGAAAGAAGAACCTTGTTTTTTATCAGGTCATTTGATGACAAAAGCAGCAGCAGACCCCCACCCTCCTCCTCCTCCTCCTCCCCGATGA
>CAAE01014646.1:372014-391893 GCA_000180735.1 Tetraodon nigroviridis | reverse complement strand
CCCCCCCCCCCCCAAAAACCACCCCCCCACTCACCAAAATCTCAGCGCTGAGCTCCATGTGGTGGCATTCTCCGACGTGTCGTAGATGAACTGGACCTTGCTGATCTTCCACACCTCGGTGCTTTTTTCACGAACCTCCTGCAACACAAAGCCACAGAGGCGTCACTGCAGCGAGGTCAAACGGGCCTGCAACAAATTCCAGAAATAGGCTCGTGTCATACTGTTCGCTGAGGTGGAAAATTGTGACTTATGTCGCCTTGATAGTGTCTGGATTTATTTGTGACGTATTTCTCCGACGCGTTCGGCTACCTTAGAGAAGAAGATTCGCAGATTGTAGGCTTTATTCTTCCAGGTGATATGGATCTCCGACTCGGTGTTTGCACATTTGCCTTCAATTTCTGCACTTCGAGGCAGTGTAAACGACGCCTGTTCTGTAATAAGCTGTAAAAAAAAATCATCAAAGAAGTAAAGGCACAGCCTAACGGAATGTCGCTTATTTTCACACCACTTTTACGCACGGGTTTTCAGACGGCTCTTATAAAACAGATGGGATCATTTGAGCCACATTAAATGCAACAAAGATAAATAAGCAGTTTTTTTAACTAAATGTAGACCCATACGTTAGAAATGTACTCAGTAATGAGGTAAACCTGGCAAATGCGCTGTCAGATCAGTGCGTCAAAATCAGAGAGGAACCATTTTTTTTAAAAAAGCCTTTAATTCTTTTCCGTGCGCTTATCAGGCACATTTGATGTAACACAGCCTAAACTGCGCTTCGTGTCCGCATGTGTGCCGGGGCTTCCTTACGTCTATCCCATTGAGAGCAAGCACGTCATACGGCACGAGGAATTTTACGGCGAACTCCACCATCAGACATGTGGTTCCGTTCTCCCGAACCGCAAAGATGGCTTTGTCTGGGTTGTTGGACAGTCCGGACAGGTTCTCGCCTTCCTGCTCCGCCAGCACCAGAGACAACGCCAGAACACCTGACCGCAGAGCAGAGAGGGAAAGAGGGGCTTGACACGGAGAGCGGGGCTTGCGCTCAAACGTGCAGAATCAGCAGAAACGGAGTTTAGATTTTAACCTGACATCTACAGTAAGAACGCACGCTGCAGCCAGAAGGTGTCTAAACATCTCTGCGCCACTTTTATCTCCATATGGAGGAAAAAAATAGGATCGACACGGTGTTACCACCACACATAGAAGTTGCGCACTCACGCAAATTGGCTCACACTCACCGCAGCGATAAGTCACGACGCGCAAAGGCGCACTTACCAAACACGGCAAGCGGCAAACATTTGGTGCTCTCCGTGGTGCCTAAAGCAAGCCGCCCCATTGCTCCCAGCTTCCCCAGTACTCCAGATAAGGTGGCAGAGTGATTGGGCAGCCGGAACCCACGAAGCGAAAGAGAGGCAGAGAGAAGCGGTGGGAAAGGATGGTAAGAGAGGGAGGGAGGGAGAGAAAGGAGGGACGCCTTTACTCGGCGCCCAGGAGTCACGCTCAGATCATCGTGAATGCTGCACAAAAAAGCCTCCAGGTTGGACGGAAGATTCGGTAAGCGGAGCAGCCGGTTCCGAACTGATCCCGGCTCGAAGCCGTAGTGAACTAATCAGCAAACTACCTTTAAAAATCAATCAATCGATCGATCGATCAATAAATAAATAGTGATATTTCAAGGAGTGGTGCAGACTCACCCATACAGAACAGAAACAGTAAACTGAGCTGAAATTAAGTAGGTCTAACAATAAACTCTTACACACACACACACACACACACACACACACACACACACACACACACACACGCATTTTCAGTCACAGCCGTCGTTGACCTGAGCAGCGTGGATCGTTTTTTATTTGTTCGCTCATCGGGAAAACAAGCAAGCGGGTCATTAAATATGGAATTTTCACACAAACAGGATAGTTAATGTTTTGAAACTAGGTTTTTATTTTCATGAAGCTTGTACATGTAAAAGGCTGACACAGTGATACGTGTGAAGCACAAAACGCCACCTCCACCTTGCGCGTAACCCCACCCTCCGTGGAAAAAGTCGGGCTATATAAACTCCTGAACACAAAGGCCGGTCGGACGTTACGCGCTGGTGCTGCGGTGCATTTTAAAAGACTTTGGACTGCGTTGATCTCTTTTCTAAATGAAGTCAGGTGCTCTAAATATGTTTCAGGGTAGATGCGGGTTAAAGCTTTTGGGTCCTCAGATGGAAGTCAAACTCGCACATGACGGAGCTGATGCTGTCGATGCTGGGTTGACTGCCCACCTGGGGATGCGTTACGTCCCGAGGAAACGTTTCTGAGCGCGGCATGCGCCCCGGAGCCATCGTGGGCTCCTCCTCCATCGCTCCCTTGTGCTTTCTAAACTCCGGGGAGGTAAATCGGCGAAAAAGTTTGTCGCTCAACGCTGAAAAAGTTGTGGGTGGCGCGGTGGCAGTTTGCGTGATCCTCCGGGAAGCTCCATCCCTGGATTTACGCACGGGTTCCAGCGTGCGCTCCGGTGGCATAGGGCTGAGGAGACTGGTTGGCAGGCTGTATCTTTTGTGATAGTAGCTATCGTGAAAACTACGCACGCCACAGTCTGGTGTTTCCGTGATTTGTTCATCCTTTTCACCAATGGGAGTCATTAAAATACTCAGTGGAGACGGTGCGCCGAGTTCGAAAGCGTTTCTGTTCGGTCGGGGTGAAAAGGCAGGCTGTTTTGGAGCTTCACGCTTTGGAGCAAGACGGGAAAGATGGTCATCGTTTGCGGTCAGTCGTCGTGCGGGTTTGAGACTCGGGACCCCGGAGAAGTTGAGCGTCTGCGTCGGTGAAAAGGAGGCGTCGCTCTCGGTTTCAGACTCTTCTATAGAGCCCACCGATGGCAGCCCGCTCTGATTTTTCCGTAGCCTTTTTTGCAGAAAAGTATTAGGGGCTATTTGCAACGTTTCCCGATCATTAGTCTGAAGGAGTTCAACTTTTTTCACCAAATATCCAACTTTGTGGTCGGACCTGTCACCCACGTCCAGACTGTGTCGCGGAGCCTCTCGACCATCTTTCTCGACCACGCTACTTTTCCTTGAGGCGGTCTTGAGCGCGCAGATACACTCCGCGTGGCCCAGAAAGTGTGCAACTTTAGCCGCCGAGTTCCCGACTTTATTCTGCCGGTCAACCTGAAGACCCAGCCTCTTGAAAGCCCTCACCAGAAATTCAACTACCGGTGCGTGACCCGCCACCACCGCGTACATCAGCGCGGTGTTTCCCCAGGTGTCTACGATCTCCGGGTCGGCGTTGTTTTGGACCAGTATCTTCACTGCGTCCAGGTAGCCGTTCTCACACGCGTAACTGAGCGCGGTGCGCCCGTTCCCGTCCTGGCGGTTTACACTGGCTCCTCGCTGAAGCAGAAGTTCCGCAAACTTGCACCGAGTGTGACCTTCTGGCAGCAGGATGGAGATGATCAGTGGCGTTTGGGCGTCTTCCGTTGTGGAGTCAACAATTTCTCCATCAAGCGCGTCCAGAACGAACCGGGCCAGGTGGACCTTGTCATGAGACATCGCCTCCAGGAGGATCTTGATCCCCGTCTGTCCGCCGGACTTGCCCTGTGCCTTGAGCATGATGCCAAATGGCGCTGAAAATATTGTCCCACGACGCGTAAATCTGGTAATTTTAGCAGCAAAAACAGCCCAAACAAACCCATCGCCCGGGCTTTATACTGCTGCGGCGTTGCCGGGCAACAATAACAGGCTTTGTTCATCCCTTTTAATGCAAACACTTGATTATAATAAGAATTAGGCTCCAGCGGCAGAGCAGAGGGTTTTATTCCGTTGAGGCTGCAGCAGTCATTGTTTTTGAAATGAGTGCGGGGGTGTTCCTCTGATCACCATGACACTTTGAATAGAAAATAATTAGCTCTCAGCAGATCTAGTCTTGACAGAAAAGATACTGTTTCGTCAAAATGGACAAATAGGTTTTTTTTGTGATGTTGTTAATTGACTTTAACGCTTTATTCCAACATTGTATAAAAAAATGAGCAACGCAGCCTCCCGTTTTACACCTGATTTATTGATACACATACTATAAAACAGTATTAAAGGAGCTTGATAACAACATTATTTTCATTGCTTTTAAGTTCAACAACACAATATAAATACAAAGAAAAAAAACGCACAGTTCTGACGAGCTACAGTTGAAACAGAAAGTAAGGAAACAGTATAGAAACTGAGAAAATCAAATCAGTGATGTGGTACCTGCAAAAATAATTTGACTTTGTTTTGACAAACTAGATAGCCAAAGGTTACATGTAGTCACACAACAGAAATATTCACCTAGTGCAAAAAAGCCCCTAATGAACAGTAACCTTAAACTACACGTTATATCTAATATATATTCATTTATTTATATATTTGTATAAATAACTTTTTTAGTTTGGCATTTTGTCATTCATAAAATATTCCAAACATCCTAGTAGACACTAAGTGGCACATTTATAAATGATGGATTCAAATTTAAAAGCACTTTTACTTGTTTATCTCTAGATATGAGGTGAGAGCGTTACACTGTGTGGTGCAGTGAGGGCGGAATGAACAACGCCTGCAGTGGCAGATTTAAAAAAAAACCAAACAAACCCATAAGCCCTTGTAAGACAGAGGACAATTAGTCAAAAACTGATGGAGACTACTTACATTCCATATATACAAAACATCCCATCTACCCTTTGTGTTACAGCAAGAAAAAAAAAACAAAACAACAAAATTGGACAAAATATGACTTGTCATTTTTTTATTGGTGCACCAAACAAAGTCAGTAATTATATGTGCACAATTACATGAGCATCCACAGGATTATATACCTTCAAGTAACAATTCTTTTTCTGCAGTGGCCTTTAAGTCCTGGAGAGCTGCTTCCTATAAACCGACTGTAGAAGGAGCCCGTCTGGTCCTGCCTGAAGCGCGTGTGCGGCAGCCGCATCCTACGTTTTTGTGTTAAATAATTGTATAAATCTGGCTAACTCCCCCCCCCAGGATGAGCGTGCTGGTGTGCAGTCAAGAAGCTATTAAGGGAACACTTCACTTCAACAATGTATCAATGAGCGGAGTCCTGGCGGCTCTGCTCAAGTTTTAACGGACAGCGATGTGAAAGCAGGAAAGATATTTATTAGCAGAATTGATGTTTTGCAAGTGAATACTTCACAGGTTTTTGGGTTGATGGAGACTGCGACCCGCGTGCACTTGTCCTCTTTAATGAGAATTTCTGTGTTGCAACTACTCAGGATGCAAACAAACATCACTTTAAAGCTTAAATCATCTTTAGAGTCCTGTTCTTTTTGACATGTTAAACATTAGGCAATTTTGTTTGGATCTGCTTTTTGCATAGTACATAAGATTTTTTGTCAAAAAGTATAAAATATTGAGTTTTGCAGCCTTGAGCTTACAATAATTCAGCAAATGTAATAGATTAAAAATATATATTAAATTGTTTCACTTCAACATAAAAGACTGAGTTTAAAATTTTCATTAACTTGTTTGGTTAAAGAAAAACAGCAGGGAAAAAGGAAAATAATATTCAAAGCGAACATGAGTCTACTGTGATCCCTTTATAGTCTCCTGACTCGGAAAACCTGGTAACAGGGGGCTTTAACAATAAGACATCTCATCAGCTTTGCATTGTAGAAGTGGGTGACCCACAAATTGTCACTCTTACAGTTTTTAAATACATTCTTACTGAAAGAGAGATTCTACAGTAGTGCACTGCTACATTTTGGACATGCAGTTGTTGTGAGCAGGTGCCTGGGACAGGACTGCTGTGTCATACAGTATCATTCACAAATATTCATTTGTGCTGCCTTGACATAAAATCTTTTAAATAAACTTCACTTAAACCTTCTGTTTCTGCACATATAGCCGGAATATAATAATTTAAAAAAAAAAGAAAAAAAAAAAGGTGAATTTTCGGTCCCTCTGTAGCTACAGAACATTGTCAGTAAAGGGGAAAAACATAGTCTGCAGAAAGTGATGTGAATTCTGCTGCTTAAACTCTTCCAATCTATAAGCAAGTCTGTCTGCCAGTGGTGAACACCTAGTGGGTGGAGTGTGTGCAGTAGCTGGGTGGTGGTGAGGCTGACCAGTGTGTTTGTGCGTGGAAATGAAACATTAGGGTGGGTAATGGTCGTGGTACAGGGTTTTAGGACAGTCCATGTTGTTTCTCCAGCTGCTCGTGTGTGTGTGTGTGTGTGTGTGTGTGTGTCTCTCAGTCATTCACACCACCGTGGCAGGTCTGCGGTCCATCTCCTCCTCCAACTTCACCATCTGCTGCATGTCCTTGGCCTTGGAGAGAAAGAAACCAGTCAGTCAGAGGCTGTTTTCCACTGACGCATGTTACCCCAAATTTCAACCAGACACATGATGGGCTGGTTATGAGAGCTGTCAGAATATTGGTGATTTATGCTGTTTTAATTTCCAATCTGCTTGTTTTATTACCATCCCGATGCAAAACACTTTACAAAACTTAGCTAATTTGCAAGAAATTGCACCTTTTTCCAACATGCCAGTAATGGCTGCGGGCATTTGTTACCCGCTGTATGCTTGATAGGAGTGATGTCTGATGAGTAACACAAAATCTTGGCAGAGTCCGACGTCACGTTAGTATAAAATCAAAAGATGATTCATTAATGGAGTGACTCATTCCAAGACTGCGGTTTATAGTAGAAAATTAAATATCGAGGAACCGTGAATCAAGCAGCAGTTGCATATACATAAAGTGACGTCTAAAATGACCTGAGGGGATCAGGATGAAAGTGGCAGATACAAAGGTTGTGTTAGGAAGAGGACTCGAGTGAGGTAGAGATGCCTACCTTGAACCAGTTTGTTTGCATGGTGTGATTTCAAAAGCTGTGTCGGAAGAAGCAAATTAAAATCAGATGAATGTGTGCATACATGTTAGACATGTACAGGTAACAGATGGCAGCATAATATGATGGGGTGATGAGATGTGCCCTTCCCACCGGCTGGGAAGTCTGCTCAACTGTTAGAACATAGTTTAAGATGCTTTTTAATAGAAAGGAATGAAGGATGAAATTAACAAAAATGGTAAACTCATAGGAGGTTAGCATTTTTAGAGTTAACTGAGGTCTTTCTGATGGTAGCCAACACTTCCTGCAAAATTACATACAGTTTAGAGCAGACATTGTAAAAACTACAGCCTTTAGTCATAGGAACATTAATGTCCCCAGAGTTTCGTAAACTGTACACTTGATGGTGTTTATGTCAGCGGCTCCTTTTATTTCTGTGTGTTTGTACCTGCTCATTGAACTTCTCCAGTTTCTCCAACTGTTCTCTCTGGTTTTTCTCCAGTTGCTCCATTTCCTTCTGATGCTTCATCGCCAGCTACAGACAAGTTAGGGACAGAAATGTCACATTTGAATGATTATCATGTAGAAAAGGGAGGGCCGGTCCAACTACAGTACCATGGACGGATGCTGGGGGAAGACATGGAGCAGTAGAACGTTCAAAGCTAAGACCCTTGAACCATCAATCTCACATTGCAGCTGTAGCTGTAATGTTTGAAAAAAATAAACAAAGGGCCGCTTTCCTAACTGGTTAAGGCCATCAAACTAAAGCTTAATTACTTTTACTGCATTTCATACCTGCATTGGTGAGCAAAGATAAGGCCTGACTGGAGCATTAGTGAAAGAAGCTGTTATCATCAAACATTCTGATGTATACATGAAAAAGTACTGCCGGTTTTCCTTAAGGTAAATGTGTGGAAATAAATGACAACTTACCCTTTTTCTTTCATCCAAAAACTTTTTGGTGTTGGTGCTGTTTAACTCTCTTACTCTCCTAAATAATGAAAACAGCTCACATTGGTTTGACAAGTCAATCAGCAAACATGAAGATCTCAGATGGGTTCCGCTGAATGCACCTCTCTCTTTCTGCCTTGTTTTTAATGCTCTTGTCCTGGCTGATGGCTTTGCTGTTTTCCATGGACATCTTGGCCTGGTTGGCTCGCATCTCTTTGCTCTGTCTGGAATTGTGGAACAGAAAGCACCTCTTTGGTTCAACTCTGCCTCTTCAGGCCTGCTTTGTTTGAGGACCATGAATCTCTCACCGTTCTTGGATGAGTTTGAGCTGCATGGTCTGCTGCTCCTGCACGGTGGCCAGGAGCTTCTTGAGGTGTTCACACTGCTGTGTGACGTGGCTGTCCTTTATCTCCTGCTCCTCGTTGCTGTGGCTGCTGATGAGCTCTGACCACTCTTTTGTGTGCTGTGCGGTGATGTCTTTTACCTGGAAGTTACGCAACGACAGAATGCATGTACACTAAGACACTTCTGACAGACATGGGGGTGCTGATTGGGCAAAAATGTAGGGCTGGAAAAGAGGAAACTGGTGATAGGTTTTGCATTACCTTGGTTTTGTGGTCAGTAACCAGTGTTTGGATTTTATCCTCCGTTTCCTTCTTCAGCTCTTGGCAGTTGTTTTCCCTGTGAGGAGACACAATGTATTGCTTTTGAAAGCAGAAAGTGAACATGTATTACTGGTATTGCTTCCCCATTGCCCACCCTCGTTTCTTGATGGACTTCTCCAGGAGTTTCTCCAAGACCATCTTTTCCTTATCATGCTGGGACACCATCTTGTCCACCTGGGTGCAGTGAGCTTTCTGCATTGTATTTTGATCCTGTAAAAACAGGAAAAAAAGCCACAACTTTCAACTTTAACAAAGCCTAAAATTGATTCTAAAACTATAAAAAGGCAGCTGCAATTTTCTGTGAAATCAAATCTAATCTGACAGTCATATTAACCTGAATACGCCTTCTCCTGTCCAGACCATTTGTATGACAAAAGTGAGCTTGTCAAAGGAATAATAATCTTAGATTTAATTACCTATAAAACATTAATTATGGAGCATGTGTGTTTGTAATAGGCAGAAGGGGAGTGGGTTCAGGAGGTGGTCAGTAGAAGTTAAAACCTATAGCGGAGCAAGCGGCCACTTTTTTGCACGCAGCTGGAGCACAAGCGATCGCTCACCTTTGACTGTTTCTTCTTTAAAGCACCGAGCTCCTTTTGTTGCTTTTTTAGCAGTTTAAGGTACGTCTGCAATAGTAGAGAAGGGTATTTTTTCATCTTGTAAAGATCTAAGGCAATAAAATGGTTGGGAGTGACGGCTGTATGAAACAGACTGCGTTAAAGGAAGGCTAACTGCATTACCAACCTTCATTTGCTTTAAGTCATCGATGCTGACGTTAGGCACAAGTGCAGGATCTGGAACCAAGTCGTGTTGGATAGAGTCAAACACAGTATAAAACCTGTTTAAAACGATTGTGTTTTGTATGCTGGAGACGGTGTATACCTTTCTTAGCTTCTGCTGTGTTGTTTTGGGTGGTGCTGGAGGTCTGAGCCATGTCTGAGCTGGCCTGTGGGGTCACGCTGGCCTTCACCGTTTCCCCTTTCCTCTTTCCCTTTTTGTCCCCCTTTGAACTTCCACTGGGAACCTCTGCTATATCATTCTAAAGGAAAAAAAGGGGGGTGGAGAGACTTAAAAACTAAGTTTTTAAACTAGTTTTTAAAGTGTTGCGGACTCTGTGTTGAAAATGAAAAGGTTGTAAAGTGTTGCGGACTTTGTGTTGAAAATGAAGTCACCGTGTCAATCCCCAGAGCCTTCATCTGGTCAGCTCTCTTCTCTGCAATAGTCAAGAACTTTTTTGGGTCTGAGAGGGCATCCACAATGGCTGTGACAAAAGCAGACTGATTACTCAAGGAAATATAACATAAAAAAGGAATTACTGAAGTCTATCTAATTTCCCCATCATACCAACATAAGTGAAGCTGAACCACAATTTTAGCTGTTTTTCCTGTAGGAAATTTAATTATGGAGAGCTCCCAGTAGAGACGTGATTCCAGCAGCAGCTCCTGGAGCACAGAGCTAATGCTTACAGTAACTGCTTCTGCACAAGCCCTTTGGCTTTATATAATGACAACTCCAATAGCTGCTCATTTGCATGCAGATGTTATTTTGGAATGCCTATTACAACAGCTTCAGTGTCATCATCATTCACACCATGCCATTATGTGGATGTTCAAACCGGGCCAGAGGCAGTTATTGAGTTCCTTTTTTTTCCTCTCTTCTCAGCGGGCTACAAAGTCAGGTTTATTGTTGGCTTCCAACAGAATGATCAGTAAAACAAGGCACGAGCAGGATCATCATTTAGCTGTAATTATTTGTATTCAGGGTGTGATGCCGGTCTTACCACCAAAGCCGTCGGGCACGTAGGTCTTAAGGATGATTTGGCAGAAGATGGTGGGCAGTGAGAGGGGCTTGTTGCCTTCATTCCTCAGCGAAATGTGCCGGTAGCCGGCCTGCAGGCCGTCCAGGGGCAGGATGCGTTGTCCAATCAGTTTGTTGTTATCGTCGTACACAGCGATGCGCAGAACCGCCAGATCTGGTAAAATGACCTGGGAAAATAAAAATGAGAGGATGCATGCGTCCACTGGTTTAATCAGCTCAGTGGAACAGTAGGTGCTTCTAGTGCTGGATAAAAACTAATTGTCCTAAAGCAGGATTGTCCCAGTTAAATAAACAAGACGAGGTTGAATTTACAGAATGCATTTTAAGGATGGTCATGATGTGAGATTGGAAAAAGCCTGATATATATATTAATGCATATATTGATGATGCATATATTAGTGACAAGTCCATGTGCGCCGTGAGTGGAGATGTCCGTTGCGGTACATCTTGCAAACGTGTATGTAGGTAAAGTGAGTGAGGATACGAGCATGGAGAGGATGATTAATACCAAAACAAAGAGGGAGGTGAGAGATAAGACTGCAGAATACTCTCTAAAGATGAATAGCTCCTAGGATCTATTTGTGCGTGCGTGTTCGTGTGTGTGAATATGTTCATCTATCCATTTTCCACCGTTATGTGTAAATATGTTCTCTAAAAACCTAACCCTGCTCTTATGCATGTGCTTGCACTGAGCGTCTTCTACCGAGCCACCTCAGCACCACCGCGTCTGCGAGTGAGACACCGTGGTGGCTTTGGAGGGCATTTGGGTGTGTAAGTAGGTGTAAGAGAAGCCGCTCTACTCGCGATGACCCTCTGATAACACTGTGTAAGTTTGTGCGTGCCTGAGCGGAGCAGCACTGCGGCAGCCCTGTGATTGATGGTGTGTGTTGAGAAGCTGAAATCATAGTCATGGATGACAGACTCTTTATTCTGCTGAGAGAAGCACTATTTAACACACTTCTATCTCTTTTTCCTCTCTAGATAGACAGTTTTTTTCCCTCTTACTCAACTAGCAATTGTTTTTGTGTTTTTCCTGGTACATTTTTACTACCCTTTGTTTTCCTTTGCTTTGCTCTTGCCTCTTCAGTTCTTGCTACTCTACTGCCATCTTGACTGTCATCCATTCCTCTAATATCTACCTTTCTAAACACAAAGGGCTCTTCGTTGTACGCTGGGTTCAGCCCATTGTTCATCACCATACGTGTGCGGAACTCCTTGCGGATGGTGTCTGTTGGCAGCCCGTACATGTCCACCTCAACGTATGTGCCAATTTTTTTGTCCGACAAGAATTGTCCAGAGAAGACCTAAAATGAAAAAAAGCAAAACAGTTGGAATATTTCTGATTTAATGAGAAAAAAGTCACTGATGTAGTCAAAAATACTGAAAGTAAAGTACAAGGAAACATAAGGAACCAAGGCTGAAACTGTCAATTGCACTCAAATTTTATGTTTTAATTTAACAATAATTATAAATAATACTTGTATAAATTTTTTTTGTATGCTCAAAACATCAGAGGCCCAGACCTGAACACTGCAGTGTGCAGCAATGACGCCATCGACCGGTATCTCAGAGAAAGGGTCGAACGTTCTGTCTGATCGCCGCATGAAGTCGGGCTTTAGCAGATACCTGCACACACATGGAAAATGCAAACACCTTCAACATTCTACTTTTGATTTTTATATGAGGATGCTGATTTCATGAAACCAATAATGAATATTACAGCTAATTTAATTGCCTCTCTAGCAAGATGTTAATATGGATGTATGGCAGCTTTGTATCTGTGTGTGCATGTGGTGGGCACAGTTTCAGAGTGATTAGTGATGATTGGTGTCTGTAAAAGCCCCACTCCTTATACATGAGACTTCCAACATTAGCAGTAAAAACTTTTCCCTTCGGGGGTGTATTAAAGCTGGCGGGATGGAGAACGAAAGAAAGAGAGATGACTGCAGAGACACTCGGAGGCAGACGATCAGTGTGCTCCCCCAAAGCACTCATTGGCTCATAGGGCAGACGTGGTTGCTGCTGGCAACCACTAATGGAATGTGACAGGTTTTAATTGATGAGCTTCTGAGAGCGGCGGAAAGGAGAGAATCTGAAATAAATGGCAATTGGAAAAGGCAGGACTGAGGAGCTGTTCTTACCCGCAGGAGCCGTTGTACTCAAACTTGCCCTGGTTCAGCTGCATGGCCAGATCTGACAGAGCAAATAAGAGGGGGGTTTAGAGACTGAGGCTTGCTGTTCTTACCCACATTTATATCTCCAATTAGGATTACTGAACTCAAACAACTAAACTGAGTTTTATCTTCAAAAAGATGTTCTCTGACATCTTTCTGCTCCTCCCCTCTAAGCATTTATCACTCCATCCCAGAAGCTCCAACCTTGTACATGCTTTGCTCCCAGCAGGCCATATGTTTCAACTAATTTTGCCTCTAGACACAAAGCAGAAGCAGCTGTGTACCAACATTCACTTTATGTGCATATGTGTGTGTATGTGTGGAGAATCAGGAATTTATTAATTTTTTTTCCAGGATGAGATTTAACACATGTGTGCATCATGTTTTGTATGCATCTGAGCCCGGCGCACATTGCAGGACTATTTTTAGTGTGAACAGCTTGGGACAACAGTCCCACTGGCGATGTAGAGAAGCCATGCGTGCGCCAGGCCACACACTCCAAGGGCACAGCAGCCTCTTGAGACCTTCATTTTTCCCAAACATCAGTGGAAACGCACATGGCCGAAATCTGCAGCTCCAAATATCTTACATCAGTTTAATCACCTCAAAGGTGTTAGAATCTATTACCGTACGTTAAAAATAATAGTCTTGCTTACGCAAAAGGCTCACTGGGAGAGAATATTAAAGCAGTTGCGTTTGCAAAAACTATTCTTACACCCATTTTTAGGCCCAGCCAGCAGACACATTTTCCCTCTGCAGATTTACCATCTGGCATAACCCTCTCTGATCAAGATAATTTCATGAAATGATTGTTGCACAAAAAAACCCTTATGTAATTATTTTCTAGTTCCCCCTAGTGTTGAAAGAATATGTGAACGCAACCTCGTCTGCATGCGCCACGGTGTCCATTGTAAAGTAAAGCTACAGTCCTGCAGCACAGGCATGAACCCATGAAAAAGGATACTTGACAAATTCGATGGCATTTGTCTTCAGATAGCCCAGACCAACAGACTCATTAAAGGATGACATGTTGTGGTGGATGTTTCTTTCTGAAAAATAGAAGAAAAGGAGGTAAAAATTAATTTTGTAAAGTTTTATTTAAATATGAATTGATTTGTAGAAAGCAAAGATAAGCCTACCCTCTGCCACATCAAAGCTCTGGAACTTGACTGGCTGTGCATAGTTGACCATGGCTGAGAGGTATGGGTGGATGTTAGTGGTGGCACCTACATAGGTGTACTGAGCTATGAGAGCCTCTTCAGAGTCTTCCTCCTCCTCTCCACCCTGCACAGGAATAAGGACCTTATGTGTGAAAATTAGTGAAAACTCTTGCGCATGCACTGGTCTAAGCAGTGTAAGACATTCGCTTTTTTTCCCCTAACAGATTCAGGGCTCAATAAATTGTTCTATTTTAGTGTACCTTCTTGTTATTGTCTTGGTCAGATGCTTCTGAGATATCTGTGGCATCTGTTGCTTCAGATATTTCTGTGACTTCATCTTCAGGGACCTGGAAGCACAAACATTAAAAACATCTGTTTCAGTATTTTATATCTTACAGTTTTATCCGTTCTTGAGAAGTATTTTAGATACATTGCATGTATTCACAGTTCCTAAAGGTATCATAGATATCCAAAAACAATCTTCAGTCACCTTCTTGATACTGTTGTTGCGTTCTTCATCTTTTCTTGACTTGATGCTGTTGGACTCCTTCTCACTAGTTGCCTCTGACAGACTACTGGGAGCCTCTGAATTCCCATCCTTATCATCAGCCTCCTTCTCCCCTAAAGAAACAGGCACAACCACAACACATCATAATGCAGCCACAAACGTTTATGTAATATTAAATATTTAGACAACTTGAATGTGGTGCTAAACCAAAATATTTAACTGACCGTTTTCTGCCTCATCTTCATTTTCCTCGCCCATAATTATTGCAGAAGTGTTGGTCTCGCCTGCCTCCATGTGTTTCTTGAAAGCTTCTAACTGTTCTGTGTGACACAGAAACACGCTCATTTAGTTCATTGATACTTGGGTACATGAGTGTGAACGATCAACGAGCTGAGTTCTGTGCCTACTCTGCTCAACTTCAGGTTTCAATCTCTTGTTCTTGATGAGGATTTTACGTTTTAGATCGTTTGGAGAGGGTAAAGGGCGTCCAGATTCAATCTGTAAAACACAGCATGACTGGACAGTGAACGCAAACTATAAAGTTATTCCGAGCTCAAAAGATTATTTACCGGGAAGTTTTCCAGGGGCTGCTTCAGGAGTAGGTCCCCAAATATCTCCTCGCAGTATTTGGCCATCTTGTACTGCTGCGGTTTGCTGGTGTTTGACACAAAATTGTTATGTTATTATTTAAAGCATCAAGATAAGTAAAAATACTGTGCAGCTTTGTGTGCACATACCTGCAGTGATTTTCAAAGGACAAAATAACAGGGTACTCTGAAGTGACAAATGCTGTCTCCTTAATGGCTTGGATAACATCCTATTAGGTAAAAGAAACAGGAGGGGAAAAAAAAGGCAATAAAGAGAAACAAATTGAAATTCAATGAGACTAAAGGTTACTGACGGATTCCTATAGATTTGTGGTTTACCTTGAACAGGATGTCTGTGCACATAGCTTTGCCATGAGTGATTATGGGCTCCTGGTCCTCTCCTTTTCCATCCCAGCAATCCAGCTCAACACATCTGGCAGGAATGAAAAGTACATGAGATGCAAAGTAATAAACATGTGGAATTGAGAACAAGAAGAACAGCAGTTTACAAAAACCTGAAATGTACATTGCTAATTTGAGAGTGTCATCTTATTGAGCACTGAGGCACTTTTACCTGCACCCGGACAGCAGCACCTGGCGATACATCTCCACGGATGACTTTCCTCCAAACTGACGCCCGGTCAGGTAAGTGTTGTGGGAGGAGCTGATGAAGTAATGGGCCAGCGGCTGGTCCATCTCCTGGTAGAGCTCCAGCCGGTCCAAGAAAACAGGTGCGTTTTCATCAGACATCAAGTATCTGCAAAATCCATCACTGGACATCCGACCTGGATGGAGAAAAGAGAAATTGGCCTCAAACAGAAACGGCTCTGTTAACCAATGGCTAAATATGAGGACACAAAGTAAAAGAACTATAAATCAATTATTGATCATTTAATAAGTGCTTGAAGTGTATTAACGAGGATATACTGAAGATGACTGCAGAATTGTTTGTATGAAATAAAGAATAAACTGCTAACAAAATCGACTGGCCTGTGTGCCGTCTGTACTTTTATAGCTGTACGGTAGGGGGCAGCACAGTGTAAACTATTCACCTCTGCCTACTGGTTTTTGCCCTGGTCTCTTACCTTTCTTCTTCAGTTCTGCATCTCTTTCATATTTCTCAATGATCTGCATTGCCCTCTTGTTGTTGTAGAATGGGAAGAGTATCTCATTTAACCTGGGATCACGCTGGTTCTGTCGAGCAACATACAAAAACAGATTTAGTCGTGATCTTAAGTATATCTAGCACTCTTTAAGAGCTTTAAATTTCTAAAATGTTATCTCGGTTTTTATGTTTCAGTAATATAGTTTGAGAAAGTGCACTTGTACCTACAGAAAACTAAGACGATTCATAACATTCCCAGTGTTTTGGTGTGTGTTGGGAGATATAAAACCAAGCCCCAAAACAAACGTGGTACCAATGCCCACTCAGAAAGGCAGATAAGCTTCAGTGCAGAGAATCGAGCACGAAAAAAATCACATGCAACTGCACAGTGACTAAGCAGGTGTTCCAAAAAACAGCAGAAAGCAAGAGTAGCTGACCAAGAAGCACGAGGATCGAAACCTATAGCCTCTCATTGCCATGGTAACGCCAATCGGACAGAGGGAGGCAAGCTGAGGCAGGAAGAACACAGGGAACGGGATGAAGATGGGAATACAGAAAAGGGGAGATGGTTGAAGTTGCCCTTGCAAGCTGACTGGAAGTTAAATGTTTAGTTTATCATACTACAGGAGAGTTACAAAAAGTTCTGCTGGAGGGCAACTTCTACCTGAAATTGCACTTGAAGGTGAAAATGCAGGTGGAGGCAAGCAAATTACACAAACGTTAAAGAATGATAAAGAGCTTACTTCATTCAGAAAGCTGACTAACTGGTCTACAGTTAAATAATCAGTTTTGTTCCCATTGCTGCAAAGGAATTAATCAGAGAAAAAAAATATTATGCTTCTTGAATAAACATCCTCTTGCACTCACCCACTCACTCAAACAGTGGGAGAGAAAAGGTGCTTTTTCTTTAAAACAAAAAAGTATCATTGTATTTGTTAAACTTTAGTATTGATGTTATTCATTAAAAAGTTAAGTCGGAAACAGGTTAGGCAGTTTAGACATACGTTAGTGCAGCAGTGCAGAGATATTTACAGTTACCGATACTCAGGCAGTCTCATCAGTGGATAAAACACATTAGAATAAATATAAGGGAACTATTTAGCATTTATGGCGTTCTACTATTTCAAGGTTAAATTAAATCTAGTATATAGCAGTAGTTAGTAGTAAGTAATAGTAGTTATTAGGCAAAAAACACAAACTCACATCTTCTTGAACAATTCTTCTATGTCTGTGCGAGGGCAGATCTTTTGTGTGAGCGCGTAGAAAATGTCAAAGGTAAAATCTGATTGCTCGATCTCGTCGTTCTGCAAAAGAAAATGAAAATCATCTACTGCAGTTGAAAAAGCGATCCTACGGACTCTTCTCTGATCTGACCTTTCCGCTGGGGAGGCCAAGGTCCTTTAGGGCCTGAAAGATCCCTTTCTCTGTTTTTCCTGATGCAAAAGTCCGGGTGATGCTGTATACAGTAGAAAATTAAAAAAAAATAGTTCATAGAGAAACCCTGGAGAAAACGGATGCAATTTTAAGCAATGATTCCATCATTCTAATCTTACCCTCTGACAGGAATCTTCCCATTCACATTGGTTGAGAAACACATTCTCATCCAGCTACATAAGAAAAGCACATGTCATGATAGTGAGACAACAGTCGGTGCACAGGGATCCTATCATCAGTCTCAAAAAAAAAAAAAAAACAACCCAAAAAACAGGAGAAGTCACCTACTGACAAAGCAATTGCAAGTAATGAACTCAACTGTTTATTGAGGCAGGTCATTGGACAGACGTTGTTGGCCTTAAAGTTATGAATCCCTGATCTCAAACCCTCGATCCATTTCTGCAAACACACACACGCGTTTGTAAGTTTGCCAGTAGAGGTCAGCAAAATAAAATCTAAAGACTAAAAGAGCTGGTGTGACTCTGGTCAGATCTTCCTGCTACTTTATCATTTATAGGAAATTGGAAAATCTGCACAAATTATTGTAAATTAATTAAATTACAGTTAATTTAGTCAATTTTGAGAAAACTAGAACTTAAAGTTCAGTGTTGGTGTGAACCAACCTTTTCTCACTGACATATCAAAGGTTAAATCATGGCAGCTCTTATGCAGTCAAAAGATTTTACTGGAATATTTGTCACCTTCAGTCGCACGTTTAAAATCGCCGACCATGCGAGGGAAAGGAAGCATATTTACCCTGGCTGTCTCTGGGTTTTCTGCCACCATGAACATGAAGTTGATGTTAACCAGGTCTGTGCCGCTGCAGATGCAGATGATGCAGCCCTCTAAATCTGCTTCTGTCTTTCCAATGGCCTCAAATGAAGACAAGATCTTGGGGTCCTGAGGAAAACAATTCCTGATGTTCAATAAAAAATACAGCGGCAGAGAAAGGAAAGAAATATCCAGGATTTCTTGGGAATAGTAAAAATAGTCTCATTGAATACAAATTCCAAGAAATATACAGAGGATATGAAGGAAATCGATGAATCATGATGCAGACTGTAAACTCTCACAATTTTAAATTAGAATACATTTTATTTAAATCTAGTCCTTTCCATTAGTGTGTACAGATTAAACCGGAGAACTGAAACCACTGAAACAGAAAAACCTATGGCAACAATTTATAGAAGTACAGCACAAACTCTGGTCATTTAAAAATGGGCGGGTCGCTGTCATCACTGTGCAGCGGCTTGATGTTATTTTTTAGTTACCTGAATAAACAGCAGCAAGCGATAGGCCCTGTCATTTTAAACGCCAGCCAGGCCCCTCCGGTGGACGCCACCGTTCATTGTGAATGATCCGGAACACGATGGCATTATGCGTCAATGTCAATGTTGAGCTGTATCAAGATTTATCACATGTGAGTACCCACACGTGTTTGGGTGTACGGCAAAATAAATGCTTGGTTGCCAGCTGTGCTAAACATGCACGGTCATTTTTTTAGACCGACTACTGTAAAGCAAGTGGTGTTTGAATTTTACTGTGTGAAAAGCCCCGAAAAAGTATCCAGACACAAATGGTAGTAAGAGGATGCCTTAGTTGGAGTGGGAGGATTTCAACTCCCACAGCCATCAGCCCATCAGTACACTACACTAGTAAAGTGAGCAATGTGTGATGTCATGGCCGTCTCCCCAGATCTGGTCAGGAGCGTCTTTGTGGGAGTATTTGGGCCGAGCGGTCGGGACAGAAGGTATGAATTTTGCGTAAACACACTGACTCACCTTTGGGACGGCGCCAACACGGATACTGTTGATGAGGGAGCACTCGAGAACCTGGCCTTCCTGCAGCAACAACACAGAGATGAAGATGGAGGCAGAGGAAAGAACGCCACAGTCGCAGGAGAGAACAGGAAAATTTGAGCATTTATTTCCCATTCTCAACATGCAGCAGAATAGCCTGCAGCGTCTAACGGCAATTAATATTTCCACAAATAAATTAAGAGCCTCTCTCAGAGTCAGGCTGCAAATACCGGTACCTGTTTAAGTTCTGTTCCTGGGTTACCTTTAAAAAAGCTACTCCCAGTTCACAGTGGGGTTTTTAATTCCCAGTCCCAAGCCCCCCCCACCCCAACCATTCTACAACACCCCACAGCAGGAATGAAGAAAAGATAGAAATACACTCATCTGTTCTCCAGGTGCTTGCTTTCTATTTTAATGCATGTTTTTCCCTAGACTCATATATTTATGGCAGCAGGATGAAACAATAATCTGCACTGTGATTTTTTTTATTTTTTTAAGGGGCACCACCTGCAACCACTCAAAGTCCACATGATTTATTGAAGTGTTTGTTCGTGAGTTTACAAGAAATGCCAGGATCAACAAATATTGTGTGCACATATGCTTTCCTAGATGTTATCTTTCAAGGCCAGAAAAGAGGGAAAACACAAATGCTGTACCTTTCCCTCGCTCTTCCAACTGATGAAAAAGCCATATTCGTCCACCTTCACGTGACAGCTGGGTTCAAACATGTATGGGTCCTGCAGAGACAAAAATTTCTTTAACGGCGGGGGAGAGGGCTCCTACTTTTTAAGGTTTTTTTTGACATGGAAAAACATTAAACAGCTTTTATTACCACACACGTGGC
>CAAE01014646.1:333685-371083 GCA_000180735.1 Tetraodon nigroviridis | reverse complement strand
ACTAAAATATAGAGTATAGGCCATGGGTGGTTATAATAGCAACAACAGAGAAGATTACTAATGCACAGTTCCGTGCAGACATCCTTGTTAGGCCACTGTGTTGGCTCGTATTTACAGTGTCCGGCCTAATCCAGAACTTACATCAGTCTTTACAATGTTTCCTTGCTTCACATTAGGACCGAGCACGGTCGACTGTGTCACATAAAACCACCATAAAAGCAAATGCCAGGTCCTTTTTCTCAATTTAGGGAAACAGTGATACTGCAGTTGAGTACCATTATATGCTTAATTCACTTTTATCTAAAGTAGGAATGACAGAGGCTTCAGTTGCACGCTGTGAAGTCGAGTCGATAAAAGAAAGAGTTTCAAAATGAGCTTTTACTGTTGGGACATGCAGCATGTTACTGTCACACTATCAGATTTAAGGTTTAAGGGGACACTCTTTCCTTCCATATTAGCTGAAGCCACTACCCCTGGGTGAATCGGAAGAGACACACTTAGTACATTAGATACAAATTGAAACTCTAGCTGTGTTAGAGGGTCAGGATCAATTTAAAAACACCTTTTTTTTCCTGGGGAAATTTGCATGTTGGGATTGTTGTTTCCCAGCTAATATTTGTAAAACAGAGTTGTAAAGATAACTGCAGCAGACATAAAAAAAATCATTAGGCCAAATATTTACCATTTCTAATATTGGCTCCAGACCAAAGGGTGTCATTTGCACACCTTCCCTCGTGTATTTGACAAGCCAGATCAATATGGACCACTGCATGCGTGAGTAACCATCACAAACGTGTTTCATATGATGCTGCCTTGAGCAGCTTTTCTGGTCATTGTTCTTGTTCTACCTCTTTCTTTTTCTACTTGTGGAAAGTTTGTGTACTGTGAAAAAGAAATTTAGATGTAAAAATTGCAAAATCTAAAATTACTTAGAAAACTTAAACTTTCACTTCGTGTAAATAAAAGTACGTATTCGTGTTGACTTTAAGGGTTGCAATGAATTCTCTGAATAGTAAACTTCTTTTGAAAACCATTACAAAAATCTAAACACATTTAAAACAAAATAAATAGAGTCAAAGAGTCTAAATGGGTGAAAGCGAATTTCAGTAGTTATTTATTTAGCTATTTGATCTGGTCTTGAGCCTCTTCTGGTGTGACTGCAAGCCAGGAGATTTGTGTATTTAATTTGAAGAGATCTTAGTCTTAAAGTATTTTTCTATACAAGGAGCATGAAAATATAAAAAAACAAAATACATCTAAACCTAAATTTCCAAGTTATCTTTTAGTCGAATATCAGTTTTTAAAAAATTGGTACATTTTGAGGAGAAGTTTGATGAAAAATATTGGTGTGAACTAGATGAATCCCGTGAAGCCATTACAGTGAAAACACACACACGCTAAACAGCGCCACTTCTCGACACCCCAGAAGGAGAAAATCCCAGACGGTGGAGACAGGTATTGTCTGGGTGTACACCCTTTCACAGTGTAGTGTGCTCATGTAAGAGCGTCTATGAAAGGAACAAACATCTGTTTGTGATTGCACAGTATGGCGTTTCAATCACAGGACATGTTCTCTGCAGGCTTTTGATTTTTTTTTAAATTCTCTCTCTTTTTTTTTTTTCCAGAAAAATATCTACAGGATTGGGATTTAGACCAGCTGAGTTTACGTTTGTTTTCTAACAAAAGAGCAGAATCGTGTTATTCAAGTGTCATGTAGGACAAAGCTGACTGGTCTAGAAATAAGATGGTCCTTTTACATCCCAGTTCAACCTTCCAAAGGTGACTGGTCGGCCTGATTACCATTCAGGCCAGTTCTAACCATGTCCTTCCTAAGCCTGGCTTATATTCACAAGCTGCAACACACTGAGGAATTTCTTCAGAAGCATGCCGGCCCAGTTTCATGGCTCACTTTGACACAGCTTTGGAATTGATGAGAGCTTTTTCCCTGCATGCTTTCTACTTTCTGTCTCAGTGCAGAGAGAGATCCTCTTTCTTCCTTCTCTCAGCGGCGCTCATATACACAGAGACGACTGGGGGATTTCTGATGTGTATGAACCTGTGGGTCATGTGCAACGTATGAGAAAATTTCCTAGCAGGTGTCTGATTAAGTTAAGAAGACGTATGACACAAATTTTCCTAGCTAGGTGTCCTGATTAAGTTTAAGAAAGATGGCCAAGAAGAAAAGACGTCGCACATCATTTAATTCCTGTTATTACTGCCCCCCGTGTCGGTGTGTGTGTGTGTCACACACTGACCGATGGAGGACTCTGCTGGGTGTGTGGGTCTTACTAGAATGGTCCTTAGGTGTTCGGGATGATAACAGGAGGGAGAAAATAGCCTGTAATCTAGGCACAGCGCTTCAGGTGCTGTAAACCCCTTCTTACCTCATCAAACCTGTCGAAATAGGCGCCCTCCTGCATGAACTCGGGCAGGTGCTTCTGCCAGTTGAACTCGTAGGATTTGGTCATGGCTGCTCTCAAACCTAAGAAACAAGAGGAAGAATAAATAGAAAATTTTCAGTTATCAGTGTCGTCCAGAAATATCCAGTCCTAGAAAGTAGAAGAAAAATGAATGTTTTATTTGGGGTATTTCAAATAAATAGTCTTGAATGCTTTAATTGCCTTGCACGTCTTTTACAAAAACAAACGGCTCTGATGGGAAACTGCAATGCTGCTGACGATGCCATCTAAAATAGATTCATTTTACGTCAAACTCAAACACTTCAGGCGGCACCAAGTCTGAAAAACACAAGCTGAGAGTGTGATAAATGACTAGAGTGAGAGATCAGCCAGTGTAACCTAATTACAGGAACGTTTGAGGAGTTTACAGGTAAAAACACAAGAAACGGTGGCAATACAGCAGATAGGACCACTGTGGGATGGCAGTGATGACCGTGCACAGATGGACAAGTGAAACGGCTGCATGTGACAGCACCTTTGTGGACAGGCTTCGGGTGTGAGGGCAGAGGTCAGAGACTACGTCAACCGGAAATTCGGAAATTACCTAGTAGAGTGAAACGGCTCAAATTTGTCATTACAAACACAGCTCAGGGAAAAGTCTTTTTGTTCACTTTTCAAAAACAAGCTGTATTTTGCAATGAGAAGAAAAGCCTGTCATTTTACCTCTGAATGACAACCTTTAACACAAACATATATGAGAAATTAATGACTTTATAGAGCACATATGCTGCATCTGGATAATTATTTAAAGTTATTATAAAAATAATTAAATCAGCGGCACAGTCCAGATAGTGCCAAACTGCAGTTATAAATTTTCCAAGTTGTAAATCCCCTTTATAAATCCCCCTCCTTCGACGTGTGGTAGCCTACAGGGACACGGACACACACATCCTGTCAGGGATTTCAACTCCACAATTGTTGTGGAGTTGAAGTAAGGCAGGGCACCGATACTGGGGAGAAAATGCCCATTGTGTAACGATTCCAGCCTGTCTTCAGAGTTTGGCAAATTTAAATCTTATCTGAAAATACTTTGTTTAAACCTTATTCAGAATCCAAGTTGTTCAGAAGTACAAAAAAAAAATCACATATCTAATTTGGACTAACTGGGTTGTGCTGTCCTTTCTGATGTTAGCCTAGATATTGCTGCTCTCAACAGTATGCATTGGATAACCTTTTCCTCAGTGGGATAAAATCTGTCCAATAGCAGTGCGGCGCACCAAGGTTCTGTAAGGCCACGGCGGCACCCATGTCAGGCCTCTGAGCTCCTGGATGTGTGTGTGCACACGTGAGGAGCTGAGGGAAGCTGGCAAGAGCTGGCGAGGTCCGAGTCCCCTGTCCAACCCCTGACGATGAGATAATTATGATAGATAGGAGCCCTTCGAGGCATGCTGTTCCCAGCCTCCTTGTCTAAAATGGCAGCTAGGGTAACACCCAGCAGTCCCACACCTCATAATCTAAAATTAGGCTACGGCTGCAGCCAGCCAGCGGTGGGAGAATTCACATACTGCTATGGACTCTTATTTATTGAATCGATACTGTCATATTTTCTCATTATTTTGAGATATCATGAGAAAAATCAATTTTAGTCAGACTTTATATTAGAACACAATGATGTTCTTTTGCGTTATAGACGACGTGCATTTCATCCATTTTGTTCTTGAAGTTTTAAAGTTATAAAAATCCAGCATATCTGCTCTCACTCAGACCGATCTTAATTCGTGGGAGTTAAAAGGAGCCTACATAAACCAGATGACTGCTTATTCTAAATTTATGATCTACTTGACATTATTATCACAGTAAAACATATAATAATAAATCAAGAAAAGTACAGTATCAACATGAAATTTTTTGAAAACAAAAAAAGGTAATAGTATTTAATATCAGTTTTTTAGGTCCTATAAAACAGGTTATAATGTGTCTGGTCATAGCATTTCACAAAGAGAGGCAAAGAAAAATCACACCATCAGGCAGGATTAGAAAATCTAAATGTGCTAAAGAAGTAAGACAATAGACCGAGGGGGTGTATCTTCCCAAAACAAACAAACAAACAAACAAACACCAGGAGCAAAATGTTTATTGAGTTTGCTGCATGGAAGCTTTCACTGCTTTCAACCTTCTTCAATAAGTTCAATCTTTCTCGGAGTATTTGGGTCACATGGGCCCTTGAGGCTGTGGCCAACTCAGGCTACACTCACATCCTCACCTGCTTACCTACACTGACTTTCAGCTTCAGCATCCATTTTAAAGCTTGTGAAACAGGGTGAAAACCAGATAGATTAATAATTCAAAATCACGCTTTCATTCTGCTTGTCTCAATTATTAGCATCACATTATCAGGTAGTAGCAGCAATTTATCTTCATTACTGTGTCGGTTTAACAACACAGAGGTCGTCTCTCTGTGGCCATTTATTTTTAAAAATACCTCTGTGGCTTACACAATGACCTGAGTCCAAGATATGAAATTTGTTGTGTTCTAAATCCTTTAAGTGTATTCGCAAAGACCCACCGAGGTCTGAGTGGTTTCGGCTCATTTTTAAAGATCACCTGTGCTCAGGCTGCACGTGTACTGTACTCTACGAGAGATATGCAGAAATGGCATTTAATTAGTAAACCAGGTCACAGAAAAGAGACACGGATGGAAAAGTGTACTAAAAATCCACAGCTCTGGGAGCAATTTGGAGAGAAAACAGGTTCAATTAAAACTAAACAGCACCCATGTATCTACTACACCTTTGGCAAACCAATTTCATTTGGCATGCATGTCTTTTCCTGTGACCATGAATATTTGACAGTCTATTTTAATTATTAAAATTTAAATATAATTTTTCCTCTGTGTGTGAGCTTTTTGTCTTTGCGCTTGAGGACAAAGCTTGTTTAATAGTCTGAAAAAAATACCGGTGTTGCTTCTGCATTCGCACTTGTCCCTGCTTAGAAAACAGCGTGGAATCACCTGTCAGCTCGGAACGCCTCGAGCCATCGGCAGGAGGCAGGTTAGAATTGTTATGAAGGAGATGACAAGGAAAACCTGGGAAAGTACACGTCACGGTTAAGTACACTTTGTACAGTACACATTCCATATCCTACTGTAGATTATGTAGCATTGTGGATGGTTTAGGAATGTTAAAGCATTGCCATTTTTATTTTATTGTGATTAAAGCCAGTGAGCAGCAGGCTTCATATTTGTTTAATCTTTACTGCACTCATTAATTGTACACTACTCACAGTGCAATACCATAGGATGCTATTGTTGACATACTCCAACGGCGGTTTTTAATTAAATGAAAGCTCTTAGCGAGGAATACAATGTTCTCGTAACACCAGGGTGACCTCTGCTCTCCGTGCAAACAGGACAAATGGCAGGCGAATCAATGTTCCAATCACCTGCGACGGTTTTTACGTTTAGTCGTTCAACAGAGGAGTGACGTGGCAGGGGACAGTGATCTGTAGGCAAACATGTACACAGGTTAACAAGGATGGAGATCCTGTTTCTGGTTTGCCTGATGTCCACACCTCCTCATTGGCACACTAACACGCAAGTGTAACGCAAATATAGAATGGATGACATGCAAGGAATGATTGCAGAAGAAAACAGCAGAGATCTGCAGGAAGGAAGAGCGGAGCAGCCCACCACTAATCAATTCTAACTCTCCATTAAAGCTTCAGTGCTTGTTTATCTGTTGAGTGCTAACTGAGATGTCTGTGACCCCTAAGCGCTGAGTGACTATTTGCATTAACAAATGCCTCTTAATGGAGGTCTACGCCCATGACCGGTTTGTATTTGGTTTTAGGAAGGGACAGGGTACTAAGTGCTTGGGGATGTTTAAATGTACTTTGTTTCCATCGTGCACAAGTGTTTATTAGTTTCATGTGTGGGTTAATCGACATGAGCTTTTCTTGTGTTTACAAAAATCAATAGTCATTTATTACTGGGTAAGCGCGCATAAAAATGCTGTTTTAAAATACAATCCAAATGATCCCTCTCTTACCCTTCTTTTCCTTTTATAGCTGAGGATCAGCAGCTCACTTGCATTCCTTTTCCCGCGTTATATAATTAACTTGAGCCCAGGATGGAAATTGGCTGTCTTTCAGTCACACACGCCGAGTATAGAAATCTAGCTGGGTGGAACATATGTGCGCAATGCTACACACCATTTTCATCACCCTAACCATTCTCAAATATCACACACAACTGGCGCTAAACACTTGTTTCATATTCACGTTATTAGGATCTCTTTATTGATCAAACCCAAGATGCTTCCCAGCACAATCAGCTGATAGGAAACAGCTGTAAACAGAGATTTAATTTAGCACCTATCTGATTGAATATCATAAAAGCTTATGTAGACAGCATCCATCTTATATATTAAATAATGCATGCATGTGTTAGCCCATGGCTAGTGACCACCTACTCTATGGCACTTGAATACTGAAAACAAGGAAAGCGGATAGGAGCGATCCCTAGCGCTGCAGGTTTGATTGCATTTCTGCTCGTCTCCTAAACACAGAACAGTATATCTGTTTTGTGACTACATTTGTTTTTAATACAAGTGATGCACAAGCAACTTTTTGTTAACTGGGATGAGTAAAGTACAAAGTGAGTGGAACAATATTAGACTACAGCTGTGGGCTATGAAGTAACTGCATAAGCAGTGCTTCCTGTTCTGTCACCAAGGGATTCCTTGTTACACTCATGTTTTCAAGCAACTTTGAGGGGAAAATGAGTCCTAAACTCAAGCATAACTCATTAGTTATTGCATGATGATAAATGTCTCACTAAAAACAGAACGGATCATGAGGAAGTGAACCGCTAATGAGGTGAGGAGATTGTATCCATGTCTGTTTAATAATAGAAACATTATGCTGGAAAAATGGTATTAGAATGCCTTTACAGCCCAGTGTGTTGCACAGTGTCCACAGTGGACAGAGCACTGGGGATACTTCACAAGTTAGCACATTAGATTGATAAGGATGAGAGTTTACTGTGAGTCTATGAGCTTTACTGTGAGTTTATGAGCTTTTTCCAAAATATTTTTCACTAAAATAGAAAAACAATCAAATTTCCTGCCTAAAGGTCTTAGAAAAATTATGTCAAATAAATGTCCTTAGTTCGTAGCTTTGTAATTTGTAATTTGCAAAGATTTTGGATGCTAAAGCAGAAAAGTCAGTGGAAGTAAATGTTGCGCTATTTGAAAAACTGACAAGAGTTGCTCCTGAGTTGGTTTTAAACCAATGCAATCAGACCGAAGGCACACTTTTGCCCGAAGGCACAGCTCAACTCTAATCCACGTGTAAATGAATTCTTATTTTAAGCAGAATGGATAAATGTAGGTTCAATATAACCAGCAAAAGTTTGCTAAACTGCATTAAAGCTAGGTAACTTGCCTTTATCTATCTGCAATGCCTGCAGAATTAATATAACAACTTATTAAAAATGACTGTTACATCACACATTTAGACAGATTAAAAGGTCAAAGGTTTGGTTTGCCTAGCTACACATATCCTGACAGGGATCATCAGGGCCAAGTTTGCCCAAACATGGTTAAAAATACCAAGGATACACACTGACAGATGTATCACAGCATTTCCGATTGGCCTTCAAAGTGTCTGAAAAATCACAGGATTTAAAAGATTCTGTTTTCTTCCCCCTGAAACAACTGTTTCTTGCTTCACTATTGAAAATCCCAAATTGGTTTAACATGGCCAAAATGAATGTATGCTGAATAAAAGAGATGGCAGGTAGCAGAATAAAGAGATAAACAACAGAAATGGAGTATTTAAAGCGAAGCTTGATACAAGTCAAACAAGTCATACAAGTCACACCAGGGAGACAGAGGGGTTGGGGGAGGGATTAGGGATTGCTCAGAAACATGGGATTTCTCCCTTTGCCCAAATAAGTACCTATGAAAAGCGAACGTGTGCCCTGTTGCGCTACTGATAAGGCAGCCAAGAGAAAAGAGCTGCTGAAACAGAACATGTCCTTATAGAGAGGGAAGCCATGGAGAGAGGGAGTAGTAACAAGACAGGGGTTAAACTCTTCCCCAGCTTTCCACGGGCATAAACCCCGAGTCCCTGCTGACTGACTCAGAAAGAGGTGTGAGCATGACTGAGCACTGGCAGCTGAACTGTCAATAAAGGAAATAAATCTTTTTCAAAATCAGTTCAAGTGCCATGTTTGCTAACATTTGGAAATAGTGTAAAGAGAAAATCTAGGTTTATCATCCAAGCTGAGGAAATAACAGGAGATAAACCCACAATGAGGAAACCCTGTCTTGAAAAACACCTCACAGATGTTGCTCATCTCTGACTCCACTGGTCTCCATAGCAACCCTGCCGGCCAGTAATAGCCTCCAGCCTATTTGGCTGCAGTGGCGTCACAAAGACGTGGACACACACACACACACACACAGAGCACGCACACACTAAAAGGTAGATTTCAGTCACTGAACGGAATCCCAGCGCTTATTTATAGAGACAGAGGGACTCGCCCAGCCCACCCAGTCCAACTACCCTCACCAGAGAACACACATCTAAACAGAGACCCTCTACTCCATCATTAAAAGCTCTGGCTATGCAAGGACACACAGTTATAAAAAGATCACGCAAGAATTAAACAAGCTCTGTAACAGAAGAGAAATATGGTGTTGCTAATTTCTCGGGCACAAAAGATTCCATTTTTCCTTAAACAGAAATGTGGGATGTAGGAGCGTTATCACTACCAACTGGGAAAAAATCCTGGATAACCTGAGAAAAAACGTCTTGAATTAAAGCGACAAATGTGAAGTTTTGGACATTCTTGTACGGTTATTTTTTAAAGAAAAACTATTAAAATGCAGCAGACGTGAGGGTGTGGGAGGGGTGGCGTAAGACAGAAAGGGTTTAACAGTGTATAAATTAAAGGTACGGTAAATCTAAACGTACTTACCAGGTGATTGAAGCACACTCAATTCAGGACAGGGGAAACACTGGAGGACAGTACTGTACCACTCTAAAGAGATTAACAGAGAAAGAGATTAAAATAGCTGAAGATTTTTTTAATTATCCAAAAACTGCTAACATCAATATTCAAATCTACCTGCAATAACAGTAATAATTTATATGCTTACGATGCCTTTGGGGGGCAGTAAAACAGGAACATCCTGACAAGGACACTGAAATGTACTCATAGTTCTTTAATCATCATTTGCTTTGACAGAATTATAATGGATTTCTGACTTTGGCTTAATAAACTTTTAATATGAAGCACATTTGCCAAATGGCACTCTCCTCTGTCTCCGCTGTTGAGAAGATATGTGATAAGAGAAAGTCTACAGAGAGACACACTGATAAACGAAATAATCCTCCACAGCACAAACTGTCTTACAGTGGTCATGGTTTGCCTTCACAGTCACCATACAAGATAAACTTAAACTGACAAGGCAAGATAGATTTGGCCATTGAAGTGGGTAAAACTTGATGTTCTGCAGTTTGTACTGACATCTTGGATTATCCAGTATATTAATGTCGATTTTGACAAGATTGTAAAATGTATCGTGTTATATCCAGGTTTTCAAGGCATTACGGCCAAAGGCAACCCCAGTGACTTTGTATTACAGAAACATGCTGCAGATAAATTCTGGAAGACATTATTCATATTCAGCTCATTAGCTAAAACAAACAGGTTAATGAATTAACCAGCTCTGTCAAACCCCCCCATTTCCTGTCACACACATATCCTGAAAAGGTTCCACGTCACTACAGGCAGTAAAATGGGAATATTAGTGCTGGATTCCAGTGGTAACCCAACAATCCTGTGGTTTCTCTTACTTTACACTAAAACACTGTTGTCCAGGATGCACTAACAAGAGTAAGACGTTTATTTTATTACATCAAATTCCACAACATAAGATAATCACATTACTTTTCTACATTATTTTATATTAACCTGATCTATGGGTAGCTAAGTATTAGCTATCAGCAAAGTATAATGTAGGTGCCTACTAACTAGGCGTCTAATAAGGCAAAGTAGTAAGCGTTCCAATCCATACTGTGTGACAAACACTGACATGGTTACTCTATTCTGGGAACGATCAAACTTCAATCTATCACCAACCTCTCATTCCCTCTCTCCTTTCCTCTCCTCTCCATTTGGATGGTCTCTCCCAGAGGGAAAAAATACATGGATCAAATATTCTACAAGTCAAGTGGGCTCCATGGCTGAGGGCTGTTCACAGGCCTCTCTAGCACTGAGAAGGACCAGCGGGTGTACACCAAAAAAGGGAAGCCGTGTCATGTATGCATAGACCACCAGTATTTATGTTCTGCTGTTGCTTTTGGTGGGAACACTTAGAGATTCTAAAGAGACAGATGACAAATACTGTAAGTTCATAATAGATAGACAGATAGACATAAACTGTTCACCCAAGCTTTGTTAAATGAGCAAAGAGCTGTTTCAACAAGGTAAACTAAAGAAGCATTTGAAAACCGCAAAAGTTGGGCAACAGGGCATCTCAAAAGATGCAGGACATTGGAGCTTACATGGGCCACCACTTTAAATAACTAATTCAAAGTTGCTTGTTTGAATTTTACCGTGCAATTTTATCCTTTCTCCCCATTTTCCTTTTTGCCAGTTCAAGTTGTCTTAGGTTTTATAAACAAGCCATGTTGTCTTCATAGCACTGGGTATTAATCTTTCCCATCAATCCTTTGCGTCATCATCAGAATGTGTGACGTGATTAGTGCATTTCGTCAATATCTCATTTGTAAATGACTCTTTTGGTACAACAGTACAATGTCACCCAAACGATGGCTGCATTTTGTGAGCTTCTAATGGCTTATTTTTTAAGAGAGAGCTATTTTCAGTAACACTCAGCAGTGCAGTGATGATTCCTTTGATTAGGGCAACAGGTAAAAGGCTACTAATCTCAGAAATGTCTTCCAGGGGATCTAAATAGTGTACACAGTGGCAGTTCCACCATCATCAGTCAAGAAACGACAGGTCTACAGGGGATGCACGCAGGGGTGCTGATTAAAAGGACAAGAGTTAAGGCAGCCTCCCACACACACTCCCACAGGTATTACAAGATAGCATGCAACAGGGGAAGTGACATTATCTACATAACCTTATAACAGCCTATAAAAATAACACATTATCTTTTTTCCCCCAATTTTAACAGTAAATATTTCACGTTTGTTTAAATGCAAACAGACATTAAATAAAAGAAAACAACCAACTACTGCTCAAATTTAGTTTGGGTGTGAAGTGAGCAACTATAAAAAGCTTAAAGCATATGTCTCCACCTTGGGAAATCAACCCAAAGCCATATCCTGTGTCACGGAACTGACTGCAAGTCACCGTTTGCTGCCAAAAACAGCACCTGTCAGGGTATTAAGAGGATAATTCTTATCTCTGGTGCCAGTTATCTTCTCTTTCTGTTCTGTTCTTTTCAAGTCCCAACAACAACAGTGGCAACTACAGCTTCTGAACCAGACAGCACTCTGGGAAACCACTGCTCCCAGTTTTTAATGCAGCTGTGTCTCACAGGGCAGCTGAAGTTCCTGGGAGGGCTGATGCACAGCTGCCAGACTGGAAAATGCTGAAGCAGTGCTGAAGACCCAACAGGGACCTAAAAATAGTGCCTTTGTTTGGACCAAGTCAAAACAGATCCTGATGTCGCATGTGTACAGTAAGCATGAGGCACCTGCCAGCGGTCATAATTTAATAACAATATTGAGAACAGATTGGAACATCCAGTTGAGAAATGTGTCTGGAACTGGTATGTGTTCCTTTGGTAAACTTACTACCTACATGTCTCCACTACACGCTGTGCTTGTCATCGGCTACCAGAGCTTTACCTCCTTTCTCAGGACACTACTTTAATTTTAAAATATGCCTAACAATGACAAGTTCTAAGCTTGAGAGAAACAGGTAGCTGTGTTTGAAGCAGACAAGGGCAGTGGGGACAGATCATCAAGGTTCCCTTTTGCCTCAGTCTCCCATCACAGTAATTGATACACCTGCAATGCTGCCTGGCGTAAAACTCACCTTCTGATATATGCAGTAATTAGTGTGAGATAACAGGTTATGTTATGGTCGATTTAAGTATATAACAAAGTAAATATATGGTCAAAAAATGTAAAATTTCTTTTATAACAATGGATGAAAGAAATGGCTTTTTTTCCAGTTAGAGCAGGAAGAGCAGATCCGAGTAGAAAAAGTGAAATTGAAATCCTGGGAGAACCATTGTCGAGGAGCGTGGCAGTCGATCAAAGAGGAAGATGCTCACCCACCAAAACATTTCACGTACACTTTGACTTTTCATTTTTATCTCTTTCCTTCAATGCTGTCAGAAGCGGCTTCCCTAAAGGGGTTGGGGAGAATAAGGGGATGAAAGTAAAATCAAGCAGAGACGGAAGGTGAAAAGAGGAGCGTTTCTCCTCTGTGTCTCAGAGCGTGTGCACGCAATAAACATCCGTTTGTCTTGGATATATTAATGTCTGTCAGAGTTTACAAAATAATATTCAGTCTATTCTACACTCAAGTAGAAAGTAAACAAGCATGATGTAATTGTTTGATACTGATTCAATATTCTTATTGCCTCTCTAAAGAGGCACACACCTGTTTACCACTGAAAAACACACTTAATGACCGCACAAAAAAACATACAACAAATTCTGCATGCTTGATGTAGTGATTCTGCCTTGAAATTTGTCTGAGAAGACAAAAAAGTCTTCTGTTTTGCACAATCATGTCTTCCAGAAAAGGTTAAAAGGGCACATTTGAACACATATTCCAAGGCCAGAATTTAAGTCCGACACCTTTCAGAATGTAAGAATGGAGAATATGCTGGAGGTACGACAAACAAGACACAAAAACAAAATAGTGAATACTTCGCTGTGCTGATAACTGAATACAAAACAGGAATTACACCAAGGCCATTAGATTATGCAAGATAATGCATCAGAACTGTGCCATGTGCTGTATGCCGCATTTTGACTTAAGTGAGCAGCATAACTGCTAAATTCTGGTAAACGTTGCATAATTTCTCAGACCTGCTATCTTGCACAGTAGTGGCCTGAATAAAGTCTGGCACATGTCACACACAGACACAAACACACACAAGGGCACACATGCTCTCTTCTCCCTCTTCATGACAGACAAAAACAGTGCTGTGAAAAGAAGGAAGAGGCAACATTCCTGCCGTTTATCTAGTCATCTGATTAGGCAGGCAAGTCATGTGTCAGGGGCTTTAGGCTCACCCCGGCCTAATGCGTTCTGAGACTTTTTTCAGCAGCTCTCAAACTGCTCTTTATCTGATGCCGAGTAGGCTGCATGTGGTGTGGGACACACAAATCCTGCCAAACGAAGCTTGGCATTGTTGGCAGTGACAATCCATTTTATGTCAGAGAGGCGACACGCTCGTCAAAGGTGAAATCCGCATTCGCTTTGGTTTGTAGATGTTATGCGAACAATTTAGAGGAACCAAATATCAATCAGCAGATCCAAATAGTTTCTCACTGCCAGGCATTTAAATGTGGGGAATGCTCCGATCATTTTGCTGACTTCAATGTTCCTTGCCAGAGTATTAGACCGCCCGATTCTTTCTATTACTGGGCTGGCTGAGTAATAATAGCTATCCAGGAGAGGATGGTGCAAAATCAAGTTTTGTATTCTAGAGCAAAGGTCGACAGTTTAATTGGAAGTGCAAATTGCGTTCACATGTATCCCCACAGTGGTTTAAGGCGCTGCTGATGTTAATGTGCGCTGTGCACAGGAGAATGAAAGAGGGATGGTGCCAAGGAACAAAAATCATGATGTGTGTAAGGTTCCCATGCTCGAGTTTAACGCGTACCCGAGCTACTATTATTATCACCCGGGTGTCATTCTTACTCATCAAAACGTCTTTCATTCAATCCAGGAGGCCCCAGCTGCCTGCTCTTGAATCGGCTAAGACGGCTAACACTGCTGGTTTTCTGTTCAGGAGCGTAAATATTGACACGGTGACATCAGCTGCTTCCAGTGGGCGAATGGAAGCAGCTTCCTATCTTGTGTTTTTCTTTGCTGTTTCACTCTCCTTGCTGCTGGCCTGGAGTCTGCAGAGAAAAGCTCCATCATTTCAGTCTCCTTCCAGCCACACTTACCCTTGCAGGCGCACTCACACACACACGAAGCCGACACTACACTAACAATAATCTACAACATCTAAGGAGCTGGAGGGTTTTAGAGTCATCTTGATCAATTGCAGTCGGAGTTGCACAGAGTAGTGTTATTTACACAGAGAATGTTTTTTTGCAACAAATATCCCTATATGTTTATTCCAGTAATTGTGTTTTACTATTGGTAAAACAGTACTATTACTACTGTTTTTACTTTTGGATCATATCCATGTTTTTCGCGAATATCAAGGTCTAAATTTAGGTACTACAAGAAAACAGGCAAGCAAACACATCATCAACAATTACAGTGAGCCCTATAGGCCTCACTCAATAAGCGACCTCCACATCACTGACATCACTTTTGCAGACCACATTACAAAGAGTAATCACCCCACCATCCAATCACTGTTACGAGCTTGGCAATGGAGAGAGAACGTGCAGCAGCAGCAGCGGCGACGCAACATGCTTATCAATGAGTAATGTCTGAGAATGTTGAAGCCCTGCACAATAGTCTGTGCGATGCTTTAAAAAAAAAAACAAAATCAAATAATAATTTGCATTTCTTCTCACTAAGCCAGTATTCTAATGGGTGTGTTTTTAATAAAAAACATGTTTTCTCGAAGCATCTTTATTAGTAGAGCAGCAAGAATGCAAGCGGCTACACATAGTTTCTAGAAAGGCCTTGTAAATTACATTGTGGTATCCGCATTACATAACTTGTCAGGTAAGCTTGGGGGCAGCATGAGACCGTATGTTTCAAACACATTGTAAATAAATTTAAATCAGCTGATGTTATGCATTCTGCAGCGTTAACATGCATAGCAGCCACCATACACCGAGTGGCTGTAAACTGAAGTTAAAGAGGCTCTACAGGACACACAGCTGTGTGATTAACTGAAGGCTCATCGAGTAGCGACCCTTACAGTCGTGGGGCTGGATAGCACAAAATAATAAATGGGTACTGGAATAGTTCAACACAACATACCACAATGCCAAAACTCACCAGTTCAGCATCAATAACGTTCAGGGGGAGAAGTTCATGTCTTGGCCTGCAGAGACAAAAAAGGACATGTGGTGAGAAGAGAAAATAATTTCATAAATCACACAGGCTTGAATCTGAACTTATTTGGATGAAGGCTTTAATCTGTGCTATACAGTAGGTAGAACAAGAGATGAGACGAGCCGCACAGGAAGGCCAACAAGCTGTGGACCATTACCCACTAGTCCTTCGCAACCTTAGCAACACGGTTTAAAAAAAGACAGACCCCAAAGCATAGATTCCATTATTTTTCTTAAAATACTATGTGTTTCTGTTAATTCCCTTAATGCATTATTTTGCCCATCAGCACTTCAGCATTCACGGATTGATTAGTGCAGCTTTAAAACATAGCTCTGACAGCTTTGCCTTGACTGGTTTCTTTTTTAATGATGCATTAGGAAAAAAGAGTCTACTAAAAGATGTAACCCATCAACAGCATCTGGCTCTCACAGGGAAATCCAAAACACATCTATGCAGTGTCAGTTAGCCTTTAAGCTTCTTAGTCCTCCTCCATTCAACAAAATGTTCCAAAGTCCAGGTTTAAGCCACAGGTAAAGGATTGTAATTGTGTGAGCAGGAGGTGATGTTTGCCTCTATAATCAGTATTGAAACCTTTATGCCGCCGTGTCAATAAGCCAGAGCAGAGTAGTTTTTTCTTTCACTGTAGTTGGTGTCAATTAGCCAATGTAAGACGCATTTAAAAAATAAATAGCGGAGGGGGTGATCTTCAGCAATTTTGTAGTAATCGAGTTTAGAATGTTTGTGTCGATAAAGCAGGTACAGAAAATGGATGGACGGACAGATGAACGCAATAAGCTGCGCTTGTCTTCAGCTGCATTTTTAATTTTACAAGTAAAAATGAAATATCCCTGCTGAAATGTGACTCGTAACAAAGACCACAATAAAGAAGGATGCGTGTCAACAGGCAGAACACCTGACTCTCATTCAGTGATTAAGCTAATTTAAAAGCTGTGAGGGAATAATCCATAACCTAAATAATGCCGCACAGGCTATTTGCACAGCAAATAAGAGCATGGACCTGTTATTCTTGAACAAATAACACCCTTCCTCCTAGGTGTGTGTGTGACTCAACCGTTTTGTTTTTTTTTTAAAAAATCCCAGAGACTGCCGGTGCAAAGGTTCCAGGAGTTGATGGAATAAGCGAGTTGTGAATTTATCCTTTTTTCTAAACAGGTCTGCTGATGCTGCAGTAATGTCAAATTGGAATACTGTATACTCAAGAATCCAAGTTGTTAGTCTCAAACGGGTCAATCGACTTGAATAAATGTTGAAGAAATTCAACCTTTACATTCATCAGACAATCGTTTGGTGAAACCATATGCTTCAGATAATAATTTATCTCTCCAAAAACCCACTGCTGCCACTGAGGCCTAAATATTTTAATTATTATCAAATAACCTATTTCAGCAGTTCTTTAAAGAACCACTCTAGAACCGTATTTTAATGAAACCCTTCTGAGCCATTTTAAGAACTATATTTAAAAACAAAACAAAAAAACTTTCCATTTCCACTTCCAGTTTTATTTTTGCCACCTGAGTTTAAGATGATTGAAACCCAACCATTCTCCACCTTTATCTTTTGTGCGCATGTTCATAACTAAAACGTGTAAAATCTTAAGCTTTTATTTATCTGACGTAGTAATGTAAATAACTAATTTGTAAAAGTGGCCCCCATTGTTCTGACAGTGGAACTTTGGGTCCCTGACTGGACCAGCTTGTCACCAAATGAAGTCAACAATGCAATCAAGTTCTGCGCCAGCTCAGAGTGCAACACTGCAGAATATAAGGGCATGCATTTCTGATGCAAACTCATGACAGAAAAGGCAGGTATAAGAGGTTTAGCTGCAGGTTTTCGTGGCCACAGTGCAGCTTTGCAGTGTGCACTTTGCCCGGCAACGCGCTGGCCGGCTGCCGCTTATCTGTCCCGCTACGGTTAGCTCCTCCGGGCTAACCTCCACGCCGTTGGGAAGCACAACAACCCCAACATTCTATCAAGTTTGCTCGCCGCAGCGGCTGTTACATGCACGGAGGAGAAAATCACTGCGCCAAGCAAAAGGACGATAGTTTTGATATTAAATTACATGCGGTGCAATTTGACGCGTTGAGCTAGCTAGCACAGGCTACAGCCGCCAGCTGCGTGTGTGACAGACGGCGCGGCGGCGAGGGGAGGATGTGTGGAGGTCTGAAAGATGCCAGCTGGCTCTGGACGGAGCCTGCGAGAGGCACCGTGATGGAGTTTAACCGTCCTTCATCAGCGGCGCCCATCTGACACGCCGGATTCTAAAACATCGCATGTCAATGAGAAACAAAGCAACTCCAGAGCAGCCACGACAAACCTCTCCGAGAAGCTTATGTGTGGTTCTTACGTGATTTTGGTGTTTTGGCGACGGTCAGCACGCACGGCTTAATCCGACGGCAGCGAGGATGCACCGCGGAGCGCTTCTGTCTGCTGGGGGTTTCCTCTCTGCGTGTCTCCGTCTCGCCCGTCTCATTCAGCGGCTGCAGCTACGTCCCGGCTCGCTCTGCCTGTCTGCTCCGTCTCACTGCAGCCGGAGCGTCCCGCTGCTCTTGTAACCACCCGCCCTCCAGTGGAGACTGAGCGGCCCTGGTGCGCTCGGACGAGGAGTCCCTCTCTCCAGCCCAAGCAGCGCGCACCCACCCCTCACGACCAAAACGTGCCCGCGCCTGATTGAATATGTGGGCTCGCGTGCGTATCAATAGACGTGTGTGCGTGCGTGTGAGACCGTGCACAAGCGCGAACGAGTGCGTCTTGGTTTGAAAGAATGAGTCATCCAGCAGCGCGACGGGAGTCAGCTCCTCCCTGCGCCCGCACAGCTGACTGCTGCGGCCGCCATGCGTTGATAAACACCGCTCCCCTTCACGCTTTCTAATGCTGCTGATTTAACTCCACACGCCACCGTGCGTGTCCCTGATTCGCTCCCCGCATTACTACTGCATCTGCACCATAGTGGGGTGTTCTTATTCATCTGTTTTTTTAATGCACGAGGGCAGACGTTAAGGTTTTAATGGCGTTGATTCACACTGTGGGTGACGTCAGGTGTGAAATGAACAAATTGGTAATGGCTGGTCGGATTCATCCAATCTATGATCCAAAAAGGAACTGACCAAAACAAAACAAAACAAGTGTTAAGGATTATAAAAAAAAAAAAAAACCCTAAAAAAACCAATAGCATTTCAACGTTGGCATATCCAAACGACTACTGTTTAACCTCTGAGGGAGATTAAAAGGAGGATAATAGAGATAGTTGCAGAGATAAATGTTTTTGTTCCTAGCGAACAAGAAAAACACTGGATCCTATTCTCAGTAAGACTTGTTGTTCAACGGGTCAAATCACACATTTGAGCTACTCCCAGTTTGTAACTTAAGCCTCATGAATCTGCAGTGAGGACTGTTTCCACAAGAATGTCCCCCACCGATCGTTCTCAGAAAAATCCTAATATTTACGTGATATGGTAGATCTCCTTGATAGAGCCAGTGCATGTAGAAAATAAAAAGATACAATGACGATCCTTTTACATAGAACATTTTTAGGTTTTAGGTCATGCTTTTGTAATGCCCTAGATGTGGAGGTGTGGTTTAATGTTATCTTTCTACAGTACAAGGATTATGTCTTGGGGTTAGGATTAAAACTGGATTAAGTTTACATTAGGTTTAGATTAAAATATTTAAGGCAGGTGTAGGGGGCAATGATTCAATATGAGGCCAGGAAGATGTGTGCTCGTGCACGCTCTACCTTCTATTCAGCACGCGTTCTTCTTCTTCTGTCGTCCTGGAGTGCCTCATTAAAGCCCAGTTACAGGATGCTGCCCGCTCCTCCTCCTCCTCTTCAACCCTGCAGCAGATGGACAGACGTAGGGTGACAATATTCCTGGGAGTTTGTCAGGGCATCACTGTTTATGTAACACGGAGAATCTTATTAAATAGCCACCTCCTTCCGTCCTGAACCCGGGGTTAATTAGCTCACATCCTGGTTGCCGGTATGCATGGTGACCTCCAAATGGTTGTTATGGGCGACAAGGCTCGTCTCATCTCCTGTTGCCTGTTGGGATTCTGTTGAAGACTGAAAAGGACAGTGTTTATGCAGCAAGGGAAGAACACACATTAAAACAAAATGCAATGAATTCTTAAATCTGTGAATCCTTATACTATGAAAACATGTTCACATACATATAATGGAAACACATACTAGATGATGAATATGTCTAATCATGGGCAACCCTTAGTTTTTTGTGCCCACACATGTACGAAGATGCACACAGTCCCCTCTGCTTGCAATTGATGATGCGTATCGTGGTTTAATATCAAGTTGGACAAAGCCTAAGCCTTGGAATTGAACACTGAGGGCTGAGTGTGCTGTCAGTGGTTCTCGGTCAGTCTTACTGAAGTGTTGATGAGTGATTCATTGATGTAGGTGCTTGAATTCATGTTCCTGCAGGTGTTGTTTCAAAGTTACCGTTACCTAGGAGATCATTGGATGTAGGTCATTGATGAATCCCCCCCCGGGACAGCATTCCCTGCCCTTGTATGTGACGCACATTTATATATACTCACCTACATACACACACACACAAATCCCTTTCTATTCCATTATATTACAAAGACGGTGGGCTAAAGCTGATATGAGTCATTTTTAGACACACTGACAAGAAGTGAATAATTTGAACATAGAAATGTGAGAACACAACTGATAATTACTGACAAGACAGTCATATTCAAACAATCAGAAGGGACAGTTTGACGTGACCACAAGAGGGTGAAATGAGAGTGTGAAATGACAATTTTACATCTTACGTACACAGTAGAAGATTAAGACGTAAAAATAACATCGAAATGGTCCTAAGAATAGTGATGACAAATCAAAAGACACACAACTCTATTCCAGCAAATTACAATAAAAGCCACATTTATTGTAATTACAAGCAATTTTCCCTTTACACTATTTTTTTTTAAATATCAATTTGACATTTTAGCCTTTATGTGATACATTTACATTTCTAGAGTGCATACATAGAAGGTGATGAAGGGTGAAGTGGGGGTTGATAAACAGAGTGGTTCAAGATGATTAAACAAAAAGATATCTTGCATTTCTTATATCAAACTCATGACAAACACTGCTCGTCACAAGCATTTCTCAGTAGTGGTACTGTACTTAAAAGTGCACACAGCCTATTTAATATCAGTTTATACTGAACATAATCGATCAATCAATTATAATTATTTATATATATATTTTTTAACAATGATGCAATTTACACATTCAACATCAAACAAGGCAAACCATTTCAAAGGCACAGGACTCTCACAGCAATATCTTAAAAAAAGCTTGTACTTACATGTCAGGTTACACTTCATTTCTTTTTTTAACTGTATCAAATGACCCACAGGTTAAATTGCACTGGACATTCAGGAAGTTGAAAGCAACTAATGGCTACTGTTTTTTTTTTAAAGAGGAAATAGACCAGTCAACACTTGACAGGTATAAAATGAGAGTTTGCTGCGTGTTTATACTGAACTAGTTCCTCACTTCAAACCACAGCTACCAATTATGGATAAATCTTGAGAATAAGGTCCAACTTATTTTCAGTGGAAGGGTTAGGGTTACCAGGAACCTGTACGTGCATTCTGCGAGAAGGACCTGTTGCTTTTTTAAATCTCATTCAGATTACACAACAGTGATCAAGCCACACTGCTTTCAGGTTTATATGTCCAGGATGAAAATCTTTGCTACAGAGCTACTGTATTAATGACATTGGATCTAAGACATGCAGATACTGTACGACACATTCCCTTTACATCCCTGCCCAGTGCCAACGTTAAAAACTATCCCAACCAAAGAGAATGATAGAACACGGCATAATATTAACATGCACCACAGCATACAACCCAATTAATGGTTTTTTAAAAAAGGATGGATTTGAAAAAAAGTAGCAGCAACTTAAACCTAGGTCTAGTTCTGTGAGAACTAAATTGAGAACCAGCGAGCAACCAGTGCTTCTGGGTTAAGTAAGGATACAGTTACTGGACATTATGAGCTTTCAGTGCAAATATGTAACAGTAAATCTAATTTTTATGAAGACAGAGTTAAAGGCTAAATATGCACTGGTTCCTTTACAGTGGAAGATATCTCCACTTCAATGACAAAGTGAATTTGAACCCTTGGCACCTCACGCTTCACTGACCACCACAATCCTCATTGTGATGATGGTCATGAAACGCACTCTTTGTGCAACAGTTCAAGTAAGGTACCCCTGCAAACAGCAACACGCCCTGTGGTCAGACCAAAATGGACAAGAACATAAAATACTCCAAACAAAAAAGTACTATTTCTATCAAATAGATTTTTTGTATTAGGCGGCATCCCATGCCTCTACTCACCAATCCTGGCTCAGAATTCAACTAATCCTCCCCTTGGTTCAAACAGGGACCAAGGTTGAAGCAGTCTCATCCTAGATCTGTGGTCACAAACACATCCGCCCATCACTGTCCCATTTTGAGGCACAGCACGAGCGTCAGGCTCTAGAGGGCCGTGTCGTAGACCCTTTCCGTGGAGCTCTCCTCCATTTCGTCCTCTGACTGTGATGTCTTGTGGTTCAGCCTCTCCGTTGTCGAGGAAGCCGGAAGCTTTCCAAACAAGCAATCTTCACTAAGCTTGGCCTTGCTGCTGTCCTGAACAAACTCCTGGATCTCCACAGGTAGCCTCCGAAATTTGTCTTGGTACTCCTGGTCGAGGTCACTCTGTAGCTGCAGAAGAAGAACAAAGATATCAGGAACACAAGATCATTGATAGATGACCAAAACCACAAATAGGACCCCTCAGATGGTCAGTGTTTTGGAAGCAGGTCTAATATTTACAAATGTAGCACAGATACATGGATATTTTTAATTTAGTATATCTAAAGCCGTGTAAAATGATTTACTGTGTGGAACACTTTGTGTCCTGCAACATTTTCTTCTCACAAGCTAGCTGTTTATACAGGAGTCGCCTGTGATTCTTGCCAGACCTTGTTTTTTTTTTTTTATTGAATAAATAAAGAGTTTTAATCTAAATTGATGCAAAAATGCACCAAATTACTGCAAAATCATTCAACAGTCTTTGGGGGCATGAAATGCCTGACACCTACCCCATGTTTATCTGCTATCTTTTATGACAACAGAGTGTACCTTTCCATAAAATGACTATTCATTTTCAGACAAATGTTTTTGACAGTACTACAGAAGCCAGGCCAACATTTGCTTTGACTTTCAGTCCTTTTTTGATTTCAGCTAACTCCTCAGGGGATTGTCTGACCGTTATGCTGCCAAACGCTTCTCTGTGTTTACCACGTAGCTACTAACTGTCTGTTTGATGCTGGATGAGTAGTGTGGAGTAGGTTTATCAGAGGTTTTCAGCCGACAACTGTTGCCTGTTGATTATGGAAAGAACAAGGAGAGGAGACAGCTGTAATCGGTAGCAAAAGAAAGAGTAGAAAGATGCTTAAGTGCGCCTAGGAGCTGAGAAACGTGACGATTTGCATAATAATTGTCTTGGTTTTGATATTAGAATTGTCCATTTTCACATTTTTCTATACATCAACAGCCTGTGATGCATATAAATTCCCTGACTGCAGCAGTTTTTCCTGTACACACTGATCGGGAATCACTGCCTAAAGGGGATTTCCCACACCCACACATCCACACTGTCCAAAAACTATTTCTTTTGCTAAAAAAAAAAAAAAAAGAAAAGGAAAAAGCTGTTTTTCTCTCAGGCATAGGTGCCCAGAATGATTACAGATGACAGGATTGTATTCATTTGTGAGCCAATAATTGCTGTAATGCTGATTTCTCTGTTTAACTACCCCGCTGGTTCCCATGGGAGAGCGGTAATTAAAAGAAAATCTGCTAAGATGAATCGTGTCAGAGTCCCGAGGCTCAATACAGTCACGTCAGCATTGAGAGATAATACCTGGGAGTTGGAGTCCATATAGTGACTAGCCAGAAACCTGCACTATAGTGGAGTAACTCTAAAAAAAGCGCACACACTATCATGGAGGCTTCTGCACCCGAGACATATCGCTGTTTCATGTGTTTTCTAACTTGCTGACAACATATTTTATTAAAAATGTGTGTTCAGAAAATACTTTTTTTTTAATGAAATAAACAATATTTACATTCAACAGCCTGGTAAAACAAATGAATAGATTTAAAGCAACAGTTTGCTCTACATGGGGACTGAAGAAAAAGGGAGAGGAAATGAAAGCGAATGCAGGTCAAGGACTGTCATCCGATGTTCTGCTCCTACCACTTTAGCTTATGAGGTGGCATATCCATTTAATTTAAGAGCACTGCATAGCAAAATGATACAAGACTGTAACCGCGAGTACTTGCCTGTCTAGCATTTTAGCATATTTCTTTACAATCAGATCCTACTGGTTTTTATTTACCAAACTGAATTATGTCTCTGCAGTTTTACATTGCAATCGAGCAGTCTAATAGTTGTACCTCATAGTCAGGTTGGAAGGTTAAATTATTATTTTATTTTAGTGTTTCCTTGTACTATTTAATTAGAGCATTTATAGCATAAGTCATGTAGTGGCAAAAATTTTAGGGAAAATGTTTTACAACACAAAAAGTAAAATGTTAAAATACTGCTTTTGTTTTTAGTGAATCGTTGAGGAAAATGAAATGAATTATCTAATTGATTAGCCACATTTCAATATGGATGTGATTGGAGAGGCAGTGTTCCAAAACAAAGCTTGTGCTACCAGCAAAAACCAAGTGAATTGACAAAACGCAATTAGATAAAGTGAATGAATATTCACTGCTAGATTTAACTGCAGATACGCAAGACAGACACAAGGTCAGATACAACATTTATCTTGATAATTTCAGTGCCTGTCATGGATTCAAGTGGCGCTGCACAGATACAAGAGTGCTTTTCCCCCCTAAAATGAAAGTGGGACTAGAAACTAAGATGAAGAGGCCCAAACAAGCACAGCATCATAAGGTCATCGTCCTCTCGACTCCTCACTCTCAGTGGGTCTCTCACAGCGGATGTCCAGATGGCTGAAGATGCACCACGGTTCCTCAGCCTTCCTCTCCCTGTTCTCTGCTGCTCATGACCTAATTAGGGCCAGGGCATTTTCTGCCACAAGGTGTGTGTGTGTGTATCCACACTGCTGCAAGGCTGCCCTCAGGTCAATCCAATCTTGAAAACTAATGTCCCTCTTATCTCCAACACCAACACTGTGCTGTCAGTCCAGCACCATAAAGTAAACTAATTCAACCAACTCACTGTTCTATATTTTGGTAGATCTGTTCTAGCTGAAAATCACCCAATAAAAAGCATTAATTGCTAGCAACATCCACAGTGGGCTCTTTGTAAGTTGTATCTGGCCACCTCTGACCTCGTCAACAAACCACACACACACTCACACATAAACATGAGCAGTTCAACTTTTGCCTTTCTTAAAATATAGCATTCTGTGACCTTCTTCACATGCTGTCCTCGTTTGGTAAAGCTGTCAGGGGAAGCAGAGGAGGCCTCCAAAGAGCCAAATTAATTCTTTGCTTTGAGCTGTGACGTAACGCCGCAACATGAATCTACCCTGTGCAGCAGTGTTAACCGTGTCTCATTCTACGACCACGTCAAGGAAGTCTGAGTAAAAAGGCATTGTGGGCTGCATTTAGCTTTTCCAGTTTTACATCAGTTTTAGTTGGCCGCTACTCTTTCCGCAGCTTCTGTGTGATCTAAATGCATTTAGTGCATCAAAAGGTGAAAACACAGCATTTCTATGTTTGCCAAGTCCATATGTCAAAACTCAAACTTCATTTAATTTCTTTTCCACTATAATAACTAGTAACAAAATGACTTACAGCAGCTCAGTGTCAAAGTATGACAAACGTGCATTAAAAGCAGAAGAAACCATATGCTCATCTTTCATTGCTATATCAGTGTCAGTGCCTTTCCTCTCTCCTCTTAAAATAATTCATCTGTTGTTTTGTGGAGGGTTTTTTTTTCCAGGTTCAACTTCAGGTCCTGGAGTTAAAATCCACTCCTGCATACCACCACCATGCATGTAGCGTAATGAGAATTTCCCTAAGAGGACAGGTTCAAAGGGAAAGGCGAGCGCTGAAATGTGTATAGTGCTATTAGATCTTCCATTTAGAGTGGGAATTCTCTACACGAGGCTTTTTGCAAGGCAAAACTGTGTAAATAAACACAAGTCTCTTTTAAAAGAGCATTGCTGTTGTGCACCATAACGTCTGTTGCACATCTATTTTTAATATTTGACTGTTAACAAACCACCCCCCCACAAGAATGGAAACAAGGTTAATAAGAGTTGTGACAATGAACCAAAATAGCTAAAGGTGAGGGCTACAAAAACACAAGCAAAGGCCCAAAAAAAAATGCTCTGTAGAGCTGAGAGGAAGTGTGACGTTGTCACAAGTAAAGTCGTGTGATAATCACCATCACAACAATGGCTGTAACTTTAAAAGGACACAGTTTTGCTTCAGCACCTCTCAAATGTCTAAAAAATCATTCCAGTGCAGTCTAAACCCACCTTAGTAAAATCAGGTTATGTCTAATTTGTGCTAAAAAAAAAAAAAAGGGTCAATAGGGTCAAAGAGCGGATTGCAGCAGTCAGACGGCCACGACCCGTCTGCACACATGGCTACCTAATGTATGCTGGTGCGCTGATTTAAGGAAGCAAAATACAGCACCAGCGTATCCGAGCGTGCGCTGCACACGCACGCCTGCGGAAGCGCACAATGGATTTTACTTCACTGTTTCCACTTTGGACTCGGTGTTCCCTGTGGGTACTGTGATGTGCTTGTGGACCCAAGTGCATTATTGATGTGAGCCCCCCAGGCACAGATGATGCAGATCAAAGTCTGTAATGTAGGAGCGCAGTGGAGAGGGTGGGGTGGGGTGGACCGCGAGTGACCAAAAAAGCCACCGAGAAGAGGAGAGCTGGCGTGTGCGTCTCGCATAAAGGCCCTCCTCTTCTTCATCTGCAACCTTTTTGCCCTCACCCAGCCTCCCTTCTGCTCCTGCTGGGTTTGTTCCACCTCCAGTAACTGTTCCCGGCGCCCTGCCATCAGGTCACCAGTGCGGTCCAAAATGAACAGATTGTCACGAAGGGTTGAGGAGGATTTGAGAAGTGGGGAGGTGGTGAGAGCGGGGGACCCGAGTTTCCATGACAACCACAAAGGACTCCAGCCTCCTGAATGAGCGTGTGTGTGTGTGTGTGTGTGTGTGTGTGTGTGTGTGTGAGCACGCGCATGCATGTTTGATTTCGTGTTAGTTCGAGGCTTACGAGTTGGGAGACATGGCCACATATTTTTTCACGGGTAGAAAAATGGGCGTGTTTTTTCTTGCCAAAGCGCACATGTTGACACCATGCACACACATGCTCCATCAACACGCACTGTTGCAGAACATATTGCATACTGCTTCGCACTCTCCTTCACAGCCAAAGAAGGTGCGTGTGATGGGCCGACTGGCACAACGACAGCATGGCCCGATGGGCTTTCAGCCCAGCCCAAACACAGCACCTTCAAAGAAAGAACTCCCTTTAAACAAGCTAAACAGAGCTGAAGATTTAGTTAGTCAAGATTTGTTTGTCGCTCATAATGTCTAACTGGGGCTCTTATCAAAAAGATTAGTAAGATCATCGTGAGTCGTAAATAATTTAAGGCGGGCATATGGTGACCATGCGGCGCATGAGAACCAAGTCCATGAGGTGTTCCGGAACAGCACACCCACACGTCAGGCTGGTGCTCTGCTGACTCCTGGAGGACATTCGATTGGATCATTCACAGCAGTGACACATGAGCTCGCGCGCCAAAAGTGACGACAAATCTCACCACCTTTTGTTTTATTTCCGGTTACCTGTCTTACGGCTGTCAAGGTCTCTGTCGCAGGGATTCATTCAGAACAGTCAGTGTAACAACAAGGACACACATATCTGTGCCGCTATCTTTGTGGGGGCCTTTAATTTAATTTATTCTACTTGAGCAGCCTGAACCAAATCTAATCAATTCATGACTGACCATAACCTTAACCTGACCTTCATCCAGTAACAACACAATAACAACAAAACGTCTGCACAAAGATGCTGGGACCTCCCAGTCTTTCAATGCTTTTTGTCTGTCTGTTGCTGGAATATAGCTGAATAATAGTGAATAGCCAGCATTCACATAGAGCACCACTGGTGAGAGATGAGTGGTGCAATGCTTCATTTTCATAATATGCATGTGTCGAAGGCTATTACGTGGCCACAAAACAGATTGGGGTTCAGCAAGGACAATTTCTCATGTAGTTACAGAAGACAGATACTAGCCTTAACAAAGCTGGATGTTCAAAAGAGTGCGCATGGAGAGCTGAAATAATGTGCTTTGGGACAGTAATGCAGTGGACCACGTTGTTGTAAATTACCGGTTAACTGCATCTCTTATCAAACAGAAGCACATTTTACGTTTGCAATGCTGGTTTCCTCTCACATCGCTGGCTTTTATTAGTGTCGCAGAGACGAGGGTCAGCTTTCACAATATTGTGTTTCATTAAGAATGAAATCTGATTAAAACATCCAGAAACCCAATATTAGTTGCCGTGGGTTTGACAGTGATGAACTGGTTGCACAGCTCATATTACCATAGAACCAAACTAGAACACACGTCATTGAGGTTTGTGCTCCCATTCATGCAGCGTTTTTGGTGCCACTGCCACACCATATTTTGCTTTTTTTAAATAAAATGTAAAAGCATTTAATACTGAAGCATGGAGTTCCACATCGACACAGTCCCTCCTACTTGTCTCTGAGAGATTTTAAAGAAACAAGATGTCACTGTCAGCGTGGGCAGTCATACAGCTAAGAGAATTCTCCTCATTGGCACAATAGCTCTTGAATAAAGACAGCGCTTGATATTAACATAAGGAACAGACCGTATCATCAGATCTTCTGACATGTGACACTAACATCGATTCCTTCATATCTAAAATAAATTCATAGACATGGCTGATCTGCTCCCCTGCTTAGGATCTTATGCTGCAGTGTTACTCAGTCTGCATCAATAACACGGAAAAAATGTCTTGCTGACCTTTCAAAAAGGACTTTTCCACCAGTTTACACCATGCGGTAATTCTCTGCAGGTCTGAGGCATTAAAAAGCTGCAACAGCCTCTGTTCCCAGGTGGGTGTATGCAGGCTGGTAACGCCGATGCTGTAAACCTACAGAATACTGGGATGCAGTGGAGGTCTTACCGTTTTCCTAGCCTGCATAGTCATCCTACAATAATATGTGATATCAGTGGATATCTATGTCAAACCTTTATGTACATGTCATTTTCCAGAGGTGTCGTGGCGCAAAATCACACGCCATTGAAAAGAGCAACACAGAGCTACAGCTGTCAAAGACCGCCCCCTAGTGGTCAAAAATCCACTCTGCAGGTTACAGACATGTATATTTAGAATTTAAAGAACAAACTACTTTTGAATGATGTAAAACCAAGAACACTAAATAACCTCAAAAAAGGAAAACACACACAAATTTTGTTTCTTCTCCTCTCTTTTTTTTTTTTTTTTTACCTTGGGCCTTTCGTCTAGGATTTGCTGACGGATGTCCTTGTGCTTCTCCAGCAGCCTCTCTTGCCTTTTACTCTGTGCGTCTTCCAACTTTCCACACAGGCACGCATACAGACACACAAGGACAATTTCAGGGTGACATAAACGCCTTCAGGTCGAGATGAATTGCATATTTTTCATGAAATGACACGATACACCATGTAATATACAAGAGTGTAGAGCTCAGCCATCGCTTACTCGTTTGATGTACTGCACCACTTCATTGACAAATGATCGGTTGATCTCCAGCTTCTCCCTGTGGGGGAAATTTTTTTACCAGTCAAAACTATCAAAGCTGATGTTTTATTTTTGAATTAGTCTGTCCTGACATCTAGTGGTCAAATGGAAAAAAAAGCCCCTTACTCCTCTGTGACGTTCTTGTCTTTGGATTTCGCTTCACTTATCTTCTCCTGTCGCTTCTTGTCCATTTTCTTCTTAAGATCTTTCTTTTCTCTTTAGTTAAAAAAAAAAGAGTCATAATTGGAGTGGGTAAAACCACGTGATTCACCAGAGCCTAGTGAGCGAATGCGTCTTACTTCTCACAGATGTCTTTGAGCTTTTTGAGCTGGACGTTTTGGCACTCCTCAGCTATGGTGGTCAGTTTCTCAACCAGCTGCTTTGAAAGAAAGACCAATTTAAAAAAAAAGCAGTTTAGTCATATTTTTCTTTTAATAAAAGAGCAACCACTTATACTTGGTTTTCTTTTGCTTCAATGACCCTTTTACTCTTGAGCTGTGCTCGCTTTGTTGGTGTATTTGAGCAGAAGTCATTTACTTTTCCACACCGCACAAATAAACTTGTGCACAGGCAGCACGATTACAGCTGCAGTTTATTCATTTATGCTTGGTAAATAATTTGTGTCGATCTACGATGAGCCAGGCAGCCGTATTTCTAATTTCACGGCTACAAATATCAGTTTTTATTAGCACTATAGGCTCTGCTTTAATTGAATTTGCTATTTCTTTTCAGTTACAGCAGGAGATATAAAATAAAAAATTCAAGCAAAACAAAAAAATTGGATTTAAAAAATATTAGTCTTTGCTATTTCAGTAGTCCCAGTACAGCGAGGCACAGAAAAGGAAGGAATCTGAAATGAGATTTGTCTGAGCAAATGCCAGTTGTTGTGCTGATGCATGTGAACGACTGCGATTTCCGTAAGACCTGTTTGATGTGCTCTCTCTTCTGGTACTTTTCGCTGTAGTACTGCTCCTGGCGAAGTGTGAGGAGCTGCTGCTGCTGCTGCTCCTTCAGCTCTGCCAGCCTCTGGCTGCACTCCTGATCCAGCTCGCACAGCTCCCGGTCCAGGGTCGAGAGCGACTGCTCAGATCGACTGCGGGCATTAACACACACAGCGCAGGAACTCATTCATCCTCGCCTGCACCTTTCAACGCAAGTTGGTTGATCAGTTGGTTCGGCTCTCAGCAGAAACTTAACACAGCAAAGAAAGTGACTGTCTAGTAGGTTGCAAATGTATCATCTGCACATCCTGCCTTACATCCATATAAATATATAATATTTGAACAATCCTGCCCTCGATGTAATGTCTGAAATTTCAAATATTAGGGAGAACACTTATCTTGTAGCGGGAAGGGAATGAAATGTGTTATCTGTCTGACTCAGTGCTCCTCCTCTGGGGCTCGCTGGCTGAGAGGACTGTAATCTTCGCTGCTTTCTGAATACTGATTCAGGTGTGAGGGACTCCTGAGGGCCCTGAACGTATCTCTGAGGCTTAAGAGAAGCCTTATTGACTTATTGTTATTCTTCACAGCTTTTCAGCTCTTTCTGTCCTACACTTGAAACCTGTTTTAAACTCCAAGAGGCACCAATTGCAGCGAGAAGTTTGAGATTTTCAAAAGTAGATGTAAAAGTTGATTTAATTCCCTAGAATGTCTTCTCTAGCTGTGCATGTTTAAAGGTAAATGTGCAGAAAGAGGTGAAAGTCTACCTACCTTTTCTTACCGTCTCGTTTGTGGCTCTTGTGCAAGGCGGCACGCCGACGCTGGTGCTGGCTCTGCAGCTCAGACATGCGGGCGTTGTGCTCCTTTATCAGCTCGCTGGTCTTGCGATGGTGCTTCCTCACCAGCTCTTTCATCTCTTTGTACTGTTTCCTCTGCTCGCGCACGAAGCCCTTCTGCTGCTTCAGTTCCTCCAGAGTCTGAGCCTCCAGTTCTGGAAAACCCCATAAAAAAATGAAATAAATAATGATGGACATTTTTGGGACGATATGCACTGCTCTAAGAATGCTCAGAAGTGTCATTCTTACCAGTAAGGACACTCTGAATGATGTCTTCAGACTTTACTGTTGGTTTCAACGAACCTTTAAATATATAAAAACTATCATGAATGACTACTTACCAAATAATACGAGACCAAATTGCAGACATTGTTAGAGAATACGCTGATCTTGATAGCAGACTTCCGCGTGTGATGCTGGTTTTCCTACATTACCTGCAGGCTGGGGCTGGAGGCCTCCCAGTGAGGGGGGTTTCGGGGCGATGATGGGCGTGTGACTCAGTCCGTTCTCTGCAGGCAGCGTCGTCCGCTGGTCCACCTTAGACTCTGACGGGACCTCGCTTCCTGCCTCCACCTGTCATACACACGTGCACAAACGGATGATGGATGGCTTTTTGGGACCAACGGGGACTTGTTGAGACTCTTCTCGGGAGGTTGTGGTTGTACCTGCGTCTTGTAGGACAGTTTGTAGACATAGCTGTGATAACCCACTCTCAACATGTCTCCTGATGCTCACCAGATCTTTATTTCCCGCTCGTCCTGGCCTCTCCTCCTTTATCTCTAAAATCTTAAATAATCACTTATCTGTACACGCCTTGTCCCTCCCCAAGCCCGACACCATGGTCTGTTTTCTTCCACACTGATTAATTTGCTGGCTGTTGTCATGGCGACAGCATGGAGTAGCTCACTGCCTGCCTTTCTCAAGGGTAATCTTATCAGCTGGCTAATCAAATAACAGAAACCCCTTTGGGAACAAGCCCCTTCTCTCCAGTCGCTTCAGCTTCTGACCCCGGATAAACCCGGGTCCTGTCATCTGCTGCTAAACTAAACAGCTATAATGTAACAGTGATTACGACGGAGACCTCCTAGAGCGATGTTCTATTCTTAAGTTGATATTCAGGTTTTATAAAGAGGAAAAACAGTAATAGCCATAGGGGAAAATAAGCCAAGTTCAGGGCCTGTGGGTGTAATTTATTATTAAGAGACTTGGAGGAAAAACAAACCCGAAACAAAGTCTGTTGATCTTATTTGCAGCAAAAATCTGTGGTTCAGAAAAAGAATTCTACCTGCAGCTTCTTTATACCCCAACATGCATTTCCAATTTCCAGCTCACCTCTTTGTCCCCCTCATCCTCTCCGCCCTCCTCCAAGGTGAGAGCAGCCAGCTGATTGGCTCGCTGCTCCATCAGGTTGACGTAGCGGATGGGATTGGACAGGGCTTCGATCACGTCTGAGGAGCAGAAGAAACCTGGCTTTTTCTGGGTCCTGCAGGGATTTGGGGTTTCGCTCACTTTGAAACTCACCCGCGAATGTGTCGGGGACGTAGTCCTTCACTTCCACGTACACGAACAGGGCAGGTAAAGTCAGAGCCTGGTTCTTCTCATTCCTCAAACTGATGTAGTGGTAACCTGCAGAAAAAGCGTTGGCCTCGGGTTCAACACTGCAGGATGGATCTGCTGATCCTTTGTTTCAAGAGTCACCTGGACGGATGGCTGACACGGGGATGATTCGGTGGCCGATGAACTTCCCTCCCTCCTCAAACACAGCTATCCTTATCGAAGCCAGCGTGGGCAAAACAACCTGAAGAAAGAAAAGAACCGGCTTAACGGTGGCACCAAAACTAAGCTGCTGTCCTAGTTTTTTCTTTTGTATTAACTTCAATTTCAGTCCTTCTGAGAAGTATTCATTTGGTTGAGGTTAGGGAAGTTCTGGGCCTGACCTTCTTGAAGACAATGGCCTCCTCATCCCAGACGGGGTTGATCGCGTTGCCCTGCGATGTCTTGGTCTTAAACGCTTTTCTCTTGGTGTCCACCGGCAGTCCAAACATGTCGATCTCCACATACGTGCCCACTTTCTTGTCGGACAGGAACTGGCCTGAGATGATCTTTGAAAGGGGCAGAAACCATGCATCAAACACACCCCTGCAAAGTTCCAGTGCTTCTGTGCAACACACACCTTCACAGACAGTGTGTTGGCCACGATTCCATCCACCGTGCTTTCAGTAAAAGGGTCAAAGTGCTTGTCCGGACGCCTCATAAATTCCGGTTTGAGTCTGTAGCCACATTTGCCGTTATATTCATACATTCCCAAGTTCAACTGCATGGACAAATCTGTAATGCAATACCAGAAAAATATTCATTCTTAACGTTCAAGCCCTAATTGTTTTTTTTTTAAGTTATAATTGCTTTTAAAAGAAACAGATTTTTGAAAAAGCATACCAATAGTTTGGAAGTTGAGCGCTACCAGCTGACAGCCAGCGTTCCAGAAGAGTTGAGGGTTGTAGTTGGATGAGTCCACCCGAGTGCCTTTCGGGTAGATCCTGCTCAGCTGCAGTTTGTTGTATCTGGACAGAACTGCTTAAGGACGATGCTGAACAGCCTGGGTTAGGAGCCGCCATTACAATTATAGGTGAGGATACTCTACAAACTCCACTGGAGATTTAGTCAGTTGCTCCAAAGCTTTGGTCTCTACGAACGATGACATTTGGTAGCTGCGATTGATCTCTGTGGAAACACCCAGGATGAGAAGCAAAAAGACACTTTCACAATTGACTGAATCCTATTTGCAGTCGATCACACAAAAGCCTGACCTCTTCACATTGACACTGACTTACTTTTAGACGCCTCAAAGCTGTGAAACTTCACTGGTTGGATGTAGATGACCAGGTTGGACATTTCCTCTGTTGCAAATGCCTCACTGCCTGCCGTGCCCTATGGAAGAAAACACACAACCACATACAAAATCGAACAAATACATTTATATCTGACATTATTTTTTGTTGCGCTTACTGTCCTTTGTAATTAAATAATAATGTTATTAATAATAATTAATAATTCGAATCAGATACCAATCGAAGTACTAAATATGTCCACTAGAGCGCCAGTGTGCGGCGAATTATTGGTGTCTAAATCCCAGACCTCATCCATTGAGCCTTTTTTGCAGTCATCGTCATCGTCTTCTTCGTCTTCACTTTCTGCCTCCACCTCACCTAAAACATGATCCGCCAGTATTTGAAAATCATTAAAATGAAAGGAAAAAATCATTTATCCAATTAATTTTTTTTAAAAACGGGAACCAAAGTCCAAGTGTTGCACCAGTCGTCTCTGGTCTAAGAAACCATCAATAAGGTGGTTATCAATTTTTTATCAGTTTGGTCCCACGGTACCAGCGCTCTGGGCCACAAAATCAGAGATTGAATTATGATTTAGCGCAAAAGCTTTGGTGACAGTGAGAGGGAGGAAATTAATTTCAGTGACGTGATGGTCAAATCGACCTTCAGCTTTCTGCAGCCTCCTGATGACAGCACTGCTAATTATCTCCCCCTGACAACGTGGGGTCACCAGGTGCTGCGTATAGCTCACCGATGGACTTTCTGCCGTGCGCCCTCAGGCTGAGTTCAGCACCTTCAGAAGACTGAGAGGGGTCTGCCATCTCCTCTTTGGTGGAACCTGTGATGGAAAAAGGTTTTCACGCCACAAAGAGATACCCGTTACATGTCTAATCACTCCAGATTGAGATGGACAGATCGAATACAAATTTTACAGCAACAAGGGTTTAATTGTGGCAAAAGCCTTGTTGCTTTGATGCTTTGCCAACAAACTGAAAATACCGGGAACTGACGGAATTTCAGATTACATCGCACATCCGCATTACACACATTTTTACACCAGGGGGCAGTGTGTGTCCGCACCTATAGCGCGCCTGGTCGTTATAATTTATATCTCAATAAATAAAGAAATAGAAAAATCAAAACGTAAAGGATTCGTGCGCGCGCACACACACACACAGGTACAGCTCTATGTAAATATATCCAAACGCTGTAAAGATATGACCCATTAAGGAAAATAAAACTGAAAATAGGAATTTGTTCAGAGGTTAATAGTTTTACTCACACACAGCTGAAAAACTGGCATGTATTTAGGACACCTCGGTGACCAGCAGTACACTGTATATGTCTGAAAGGAAGTAGTGTATATGCAACAACCAACAGTGTGTCCCACTGATGGAGAGCGCAATAAAAGTGATGGATGACAAACAATAGCGGTGTTCTGCTAAAGTGTTTCAGTTTCTAGATGGCATGAAGGCTCCTCCCTGATTGTTGAAATGGCTTTGGACCTTTTGACCATATTTCATGCGAGGTCATTAACTCGACAGCATCTCTTGAGAAGTGGACGTGTACCTGCGCTTGGGGATGACGGCTCGCACACGCTGGAAGAATCGCTGTAGGTGTTGGAAACCTGCTCGGACAGTTTTTTCTTGGTGCTCCCATCCCCCTTGTGGTGTTTCTTCTTGTTCTTCACCAGGATTTTACCCATCAGCTCCATGGGGGCTAGGAAGAGGCACTCCGGACTCCAGCTGGCCAGAATGAAATAAAATAATGGCATCAATCAAATTATGGTTTAAGGTGATCAAACCAATAGCGAGGTCAAAAGAGGGAAGGTATGAGGAGGTTTACATGAAATGCTATGATAAAATGAAACTTCCTGCTCAAAGATGAAGAAATGTGGGTTTTCTCATTAATAATTTATTCCAGTTTCAGCCTTAGAGACCATCGGTACTTAAGCACACTTGAAGCGCTGGCCCAAAAGTTTAAAATCTGCATCCTGCGAGAAAACGGAGCACCAAACACAAACACTGGTCCTCTCAGAGGAGCTGGTGCCATGCAGGCAGATCTTTCATTTATTCATTGGATACACTGCTTTTGGACAAGTGTGTTTATGGATATTTCGCGTGTATTATTAACGAAGACCGGCTGATTCTGAATAAACACCGTCACACTCGAACACAGTGCGACATTAGATCGTAGATTCACTGTGCAGGTGTGATTTATACCCAGTGCACCACACACATCCATCAGCACCTCTTTTCTGAGGTCTCTGAGGGATGATAAATTATATGATTACATGTCCTGCCTGAACAGGATGAGGGACAACCTCCATGATAAAGTTACAGAGTCTATTTTAAGATGTATAATCTTCATAACATGTAATGTTGTTAGACTTGCCGCTGCAGCTCTGCCCAGCCTGCTGCCTCATTTTTACCCAATCCTTTGCCTTCTGGAAGCTGTCATCACAAACATATAAGCAAGATAAGTGGACGTCTCCTACATTTTCAAATTGAAAAGCAGGACATTTGGTAACACAACTTCCAATAAACCCAGAAACATGCTCACAGCAAATTAAAAAAAAAAAAAAAAAAACTAATTTCATCAAATTGTTTAAATTAGAAAAAGCCTCAGCTAATCAGCATGTACTGTTGCACCGTAGTCCTCCTTCCAGTCACCCAAGGCTCAGCTGAAGCCAATCAAACCATCTAACAAATCTTTGTGGACTGAAGGAGCTGGTGTTCTCTTCTTTATGTAAGACCGAGTGTTGTCTTTGCTCTCACCTTCCCCAGTTATTACATGCTCACTGAAGGAAATCAGATTTTTCGGTGAGTGTTTTCTGTCTTCCTCTATCTAAATTTCCCTCGGTGTCGGTCTCTTCACGGCGTCCTTACCTCTGCTGATGCATTTGAAAGGCTAATACGTCCGTGTCAAAGCAAGACGTGCTTTTGGGGAATTTGGCAGCTGTGAGGGATGAACTAGGATGAGACATCCTGGGAGAGCAGCGAGCAAGGACGACTGAATGCTCTTCTATAGTCCACAGATGTGTGGAGGAACATATATGGAGCAGATGTCAGGGACCTGAGCAACAAGTGTCCACATTTTCCCTGCGTGATTTCACATAAAAGACGTGTTTGTGGAAAACCAAATAAAAGAATGTGGCCACAAAGAGAAAAAGGAGGCGTTAGGCTGGTAGCCATGGCAACAGAGAACAGACAGATAAAGCGCTGCCAAGAAAAGCAGTTAGATTACAGCGTAAAGCACTTCCTTTTATTCTTACATCGCTG
>CAAE01014646.1:278841-322947 GCA_000180735.1 Tetraodon nigroviridis | reverse complement strand
AATATAACAATGTTTTTTCCCACTTAAGATGAGTTCAAGCAGAATCTCACACACCAGTAAAAAGCTCTTGGATTTAAGGAAGTGTGTGAACTGCAGTAAGTGTTACCATCATCACAAAAATGGTGTCAGTGTTGTGAATAATAGAAAATACCCAAACAATAGTCACATTTGTGCTGTTTTATTCATATCTTTCTGTAAAACCTCAACAGGAAAACATTTGCAAAGACGGAGACACATTAAAAGAGGATGTTACATAATTAATCAAATTCCTATTGCAGCATGCTCTTTGGTTGAACATTTGCACCCCTAAAAGTGAAATATTGCTTTAAGTCTTTTGTCACTTTATTTTTCACAGCCATATACCACTTCCATTACTGGGACTATTACATCCATCACCCTTTTCACACACTTGTCTCATCTTGCCAGTGTAAAAACTGGCAGTTTGTTATGGCTAAATCCATAAACTACACAAGATAAACTTCAACATCACCACACATAAATAACCACCCACCACTCTTTTTTCCATCACTGTTTCAATTAAATTGTTAATGCAATTTTATCTTTTCTCTCTTTATGTCTAGATACCCAATATTCTCTGAAATGGTGCAATTCTGCCTCGCTAATCCCTTTGATTGTCTGGTTTAGAATTCTTCCTTTGTTTTATTCCAGTACACATGCACATACATGCATATTAAATGAGATTTGCTGCAGTGAACCTCAGATACTGCTGGGTGTTTAGCCTTAGACTGCCTTAATTACATGTAGAGGTATGCATGTGCGCATCCATGTGCACATACTGCATGCTCTACAGGATAGCACTGTCAGGCTGACATTAGTCAAGCTGACATGTCCTCCCAGTGAGGGGGTTAATTCCCTAAACGGCAAAGGAGTGGCTCTCTGCCTCTCTGTGATGACACCCGCTGTTTCCCTCTGTTACTCTGGGAGGTTACCACACAAGTGTGCTGTTGTTCCCTCAAAACCTGAATGTAAGCAATCGTGATGGCAAGCAGGGACGTACAAACAGCTCATGACAAAGTCCCGGGCGAATAGAACTGAAATTTCTAAATGTGGGGAATGACCGAATATGGCCAGCGTGTCATCTACTGGCACATTCTGTAAATATCTCTCTGGCACTGCCTTTGTCTCGCTGTATTTTACAAGTAGATGGAAAAAAGAGGAAGTGGAGGGAGATTTTAATAAATGCACAAATAGCGACAGTGGAAATGTGTGAAAACGCGGTTGTTGGTACTTACTTCTTGATGGGAATTCGGCCCTCAGGGTTGAGCTGCAGCTTCAGCCGAGTGTATCTGTATTGAACATGTACACATGTTACCATTAGTTTGCGTGTGTGAGATTAGATATCGGTTTTATTACTGTAATATTTCACCACAATGAAATAAAATGCAAAAACTGTTTCTGTGCTGCAGCCCAGCTACCCGAGGAGCCTTTTGCACATGATGAAGGTAGCTATCTTTCTCAGCTTATGGCTAATCTCTGCAATCTCGGGCAGGTCGGAGCAGACCATGCGGCAGCTCTAGCAACATAGTCTGATCTATAAATAGCTTAACTGCAACAGGAGCCTTCATTACAGGCTGGGGCTTTAAGTGGCTTCTAGCTAATAATTAATATCCATTATGGTGTCCACTTTATGGGGCAGACTGGCTGCCACAGGCAGAGGCATTGGTAATTGTAATAGTTAACGGACCAGAATAGGTTTTGCCTTTTTTCTTTGAGAAAAAAGGGGGGGGGGGGGGGGGGGGCTGAAAAGGACAGAAAAGGGGAGTTTGGTGCTTCCTGGTGCATTCATCCGCTTTAGAACGACCTGCATTATTTATGAGTAGAGAAAAATCAACCAGCCATACCTCTTTCAATGAATACTTTCCTACTTTCCTTTTTCCTGGCTTGACTTTGCTTTAATGTAAAGTCAAGAATAACTCAAAAGCTAGGATATATTTTATATATTACTGTACAGAAAAGAGGCGGAAAATAAGGGAGAGCTTCTAGTCTTGCACTTTTAACTTCACAGATCATTCTCTTGTCAACATCTTGGAGTTACTGTCTCAGTGCAGCAGTCAAGTTCACTTCTAGATCCGTCTAGATCAGGGGTCGGGAACCTATGGCTCGCGGCGACGTCTAGAAGGCCGGTTGGCAGTAGTTTCAGTGGGAAAGTGGCGAACATACGTGTGTGTGTCTATTTATCCATCAGTCGCAGAGGCAAAGCAGACGAGGCAGAGACGCTGTTCGAGCTGGGGTTCCCGGATTTTGCTGTCCAAAATATTGGCCGATGTGAATGTGCAGAAGGGTCCGCACGACGGCTGGAGAGAGACCAGGTCGTCAACTCCCCTCGGTTTAATCGCGTTGTCAGAAACCCTCTTTAGAGGACGGCTCAAAGAAAAAAAGACGAGGAGTATCGTACTTTTCAGCAGGAATGGACAGAGGAATTAGCCTTTGTGGAGAGAGCAGGTTCTGCATGTGTCTAATATGCAAAAATAAAATTGCATCTGTGAAACGGTCAAATATAAAGCTGCACTTCGACACACGCCATACTATAGTTGCATCGAAATACCATGACCATTAAAGGAAAGAAATAATTATCATTGATTAGCAACAGCATAACAATGTTATTTAAAAGAATTCAGAGGTTTATTGTACTTTAAAAGTGTTGAAATTACATAAAATGCACATTTACTTGTATTTTTAGTTTTAAAAATGTGATATGGCTCTCACAGAATTACATGTAAAAATATGTGGCGTTCATGGCTCTCTCAGCCGAAAAGGTTCCCGACCCCTGGTCTAGATCTAAGTGAAAGCTGTATTCAAAGCAAAGGTAAAAGAGTCCAATAGTAGTTGCAACATTCGCTGTTGCGGCGATTACCGGTGAAAAATATGCAGCTTTACTAAGCAGATGTTTGCTAAATTAAACGGTCATTGCAAAAAGAAGTACAATCCCGAAAATATCCTCAGCACGATTGAAATGAACTGACGAGAACATCTGAGAAGTCACAGTTCTGCTGTGCTTCCTGTAGCTGAGAAAGTTCTCCATCTAACTCCTATGACCTAAAAAATGGATTAGAGCTTTAACAGCTTGTGAGCCTGAGAACAACCATCAAGTTGAAGATCATCTACTTAGAGGAAGTTCATTCATGTTTTAGTAGTTGCTGTGCTCCAAAGAATTGTCTGAAGAACTTGTCAGCAAATGGCACACAGCAGCAGGCGCTGCGAGCGGACAGCACGGCCGGCAAACCTGTGTGACTCGATTCCGTTCACATCTCCGTGCGCTCTGTGCGCAAATGTCATTGTCTCAGAAGTCAATGTGGCTCCTCAGGGGTGCGAGTTAATGGCTTCTGTTCGCAGATAAACATCAGGGAAGCTGGGAGTTGTCACAAGCGGAGCTGAGCTTTTTTTTTTTTAAATACAGATTTATATTTAGCTCCAGTCTGCCCGGTCAGTTTTTTTACATGTAAATCAGCTGTGAAACGTAGATCAACATGGAAACTCCAAACAGATCAATAGAAATTTGATGAAGCAAGCTGCCACGCACAGTTATTACAAAGGACTATGGGTACTGTGTAGATGATTGATGATAAAACAGGGTTTTAGCGAACATAAAAACTATGCATCATTTGGAGGGAAAAAAAGGTGATGATTTATGTAGCAACAAAGTTAAACTGGGGATACTCTTTCTATCTTTACACCTGGTGAATAAATGATTTTAAACCAGATAATGATTAAAGATGCGTGTTTGACATTAATAGTGTCATCAGAAAGAAAAAAGCACACCATGTTCAGTTTCAAATGGACTGTGACTTTGAAAAAAGCCTCTAAAATGCTGGAAATGTCATTATTGAGAATCAAACAGTTACGGTTCAACACAGAGATAATATTAGGAGTAACTGCCTCACGTTTTCCCAAAAGGGTCTTAGGTGGTGTCAATGAAGCGAACACGTGCAGCCTCTGATATATGTAGTCTCACACAGAGGAAAGGAAAGTCCCGCTGGGATGCAGAGCAAGGTTCATGAACTTTCACACATTTCCAGCTGTTTTATTTATCCCCCTGCGTCTTTGCTGCTTGTTTTCTTCCTCTTTCTCTGCATCGATGTGAGGTACAGTGCCCTTTGTAAGCTTGAAGCCTTAGGCTGCTTGTGGAGCTGTGAAAAGAAACTTCTTTCCTCCTGTTTTGGCTCCTGTGCGTGAGTGGACCACAGCCCTTGTGGATTTTTGCATGTATAAGCTATACGTGTATTTATGTACCTATTTACGCTCATGTGCAAAAAACTGTTCTTTGTTGATTTGCTTGTTCCTGCTGTTGTCTTTTCTGCAAACATGATCCAGCAGACTTTCGAGAGCAGACCTAATTTGCATGTTTCTTTTAAGATTAATAGGGGACAACTCAAGTGACTCATGCATGACGGGATGTGTGGTGTTTGCGTGTTTGGATGACATACGCTTTCTCAAGGCTGGCCTCTCGAGATGTGTTCTGTACCAACAGATTAGACGCAAGGTTGAAGAGTTCCTCTGCCCATTCCTGCAACAAATCAAAATGATCGTAGGTCTAAATTGTCTCGTACCGCTTTATCTTTGGAATAAATTTAAAAGTGGTGGGGAAACCACTTTTGACTGCCTAAACGGTCTATATGTCTTTGTGCAGAGTACTTACCTTGGCTGTTTCCTCCTGGACGGCCATGAAGTTCAGATACGTGATGTTGACCATGTCAGGTCCAGTCACCACTGTCAGCATCCTGTTCTCCATCTTCCCAGCCAGGGAGCTGACATCCAGCAGCTCCCGCAGCTTGGCTTCATGAGAATGCAACAACCACAAAAGAGGTTAATCAAACGTATAACAGTTAAAAACTGAGGTTGCAACCACCGAGGGACTGCGATACAGCTTTGAAATCAAAATGACCACCTGATAGCACTGGCATCAGACGAGAGGCACCGGAGTATTCTGTGATAATGAGAGGTCAGTGGTTTGAAGCCGAGGGAAGGTCAAGGTGAGAGAGCCTTTGTAAAGCCTGCTGCAACCAAGGGATTGCATATTGTAGGCCATCAATGCAACAAGCAAGATGAGATGTGCAAACTTGCTTAGACACATGTTAAACTATTTTCTTCTTGGGTAAAAATTTCTAGAAAGAGGCAATTGTCAGGTTATTTTATAGCTTTCATTGTCTGAGCCTGTTTTTGAGATAAAAACACAAGCTGCTGGCTGCTGCTGTTCTCAAACTCAAGGAAAAAAAAAACAAACCAGCATAATGTGGGGCAAATTTATTGAAGCAGCTCATCTTTGGTGTAAAACATACAAAGAAGCAAGTAGAAAAGCCTCAGAGGTCCAAGACAGGAATAATAATGAACATTTTTTCCTCCTCTGCAGTCCAGTACTCAAGTGGCATGCAAAATGGTTGCTCCAGCTTAGGGAACACAAGAAAACAAGGGCTGTAAAGCATTTAGCAGCAGAAGCAAATGAGCTCCCTCTAATCAGACAAAGAGAATTGTTGTTCTGTGTCACAGTGATAAATGCCCTCTACATGTCCCTCGCAGTCCCAATCAAATTGTGGAACTTAAAGGTGCAAATTATCACAGTAAACTTTTCCGAGGCTGTGCATCTGTTCCTCAAAAATTATTCCTCACTGGTATTCCTGAAAGAGAACAAGGCCACATGACTCACTCCACCCATTACACAAATCACTGGTTTTCACTGGTCTGTGATCTGTTGATGAGTCAGAGCCTCAAGGTCCTGAGTGCGACCACCAATCAATCGAAAACAAGCGTTCACGAATCCATCAGCGGTCCACTTTATTCAAAATGGCTCCAACCTTATTGGTTAAGGTATAAAAAACACTTTCAATTTGCCAAAACCTGTCATACACAAAGTACCCCTTAAGGGACACTTTGGCACACAGTCAAAAACAAAAAGGCACCTGGGAAAAGACGAGACGACACCTTGATGCATATTTCATACCTCGCGGCGATTCAACGTCAATACAGTTGACGCTATTGTTGCCATTAGCTGAACACACAGCTCGTCTCCAGTCAGTCAGTGCAGGCTGACCTGGGAGGGAGCCCACTAACGGCACATCAGCGGCAGAAGTTTCAGCAATAATGAGGGAGGAGCGGAGAAATGAGCCGGTTTCGGGGAGGAGAGGAGCAATAAAGACAATAGAGGGAGGGAAAACTTTCAGGCTTTCATGAGTGAGTATTTTTAGGGCGTTGCCTGGATGTGGTGTGTGTCTGCAGCATGTTAATGTGTGTCCATTCAGGCATACGTGAGCTCCATATCAGCAGCTGCTGTGTGTGGGAACTTTTCTCAGTCACAGGCACTCGGGCAGAACTGCACCGGCAGTGAATGAACAGACCTCGTCTTTCTGCGGTAGTTACTCACAAGGTTCCACCTGGCACCGGGCGCGCACTGAAACTGTTTTACACTTTGGAAAGGGATTTGGATTGGCAAAGGGAAACGCACAGGCCATTAAACCGGCAGCACACGTGCCGACGCACATCTATCGGCACGGCATCACGCGCAAACTGTGCTCAATTAGGATTCAGGATGTTGGCACAGATGAATGCACATGCTGGGGACCCAGGATCAAAGGAAATGCCAATATGAATGATTGATGCGGACTCTGCTACCTACGCGCATGCCACCGAGCAGTCGCTTTAATCACAGGTTCCTATGCGTGAGTGACGCGATGGCAGATGTTACACGATCCACTTAGGAAAAAGAAAGAGTGACGCAGATGAGGGCAGAAGTTAAAGTTAGCAATATTTTATGTGCTTAGCGGTGTACAAGGGTGGGTGGAATAATTGATGATAGACAGATCGGAAGTGAACAATGGCTCGATCAATGAAGGTATTTCTGGTGGAGGAATTGATGGTACAATTTCGCTCCACTTAACTCACACAGATTAGAAAGAAGCGCAATAAAAAGTGCATTTTACTTTCCACAACGTGAGCACTGCTGCACTTCAGTTGACCTCGTCTGGCTGTGCAGTTTGCTGCAGTCACACTACATATTTTAAAACATCTTGTGGAAGGAAGCACAGACTTAAAGGCAAAATTCCTGCGTCAAAAATATCTTGAAAGCTCCATAAAATAAGGCTTTTTGTGGAAATAGTGACACATTATTATTATCTGCTGGTATATCTCATCAACCCCACACTTACCCTCCATTCTTTAATCAGTTACTGTAGGACCAAAGATTTTAAGATCAACACCAATACTTAGAAGAGTGTTTATGAGCACTTTGCAACAGCGACAGTCCACCTGTTCTCCTGCACCTTTGCTAGCCATGTTGTGTGTGTGTGTGTGTGTGTGTGTGTGTGTGTGTGTGTGTGTGTGTGTAGGGTACTAAGTGTGATGAAATTCTCATTCTGCCACACACTGTAGTTCACTTTGGTGCCTAGGTGTGTCTGTGTGTGTAAATAATCAGACTGTTATTTTACTGTTGCATGAAAGGGTTGTACAAGAATGTGTGTATTTACTGTCACATGTGCTTACTTTTTGTCAGCCATAAGACTAAGAGTCTACAGAGCATTCTGCCCAGAGCAGAGCTAATTTCAGATAGACTCCAGGCGATGCAGTCATTTATTTAAGAAGGTCACGCTGAATTAACGCACCATGTTTTTCAACATCAGCCACTTCATGCTGTAAGTCACGCAGAGAAAGATCCCTAAAACTCTGATCTCAAGAGTAAACAAAGCCAAGTCTACTTGCAAAAAATTAAACCAACAAAAAAACCTCACAAATTCTTTTTAAAAGCCCGAGCTTCTTAGCCTCCCGGCAGCAAATTGTTAAAACAAGGTGCACTGCTGCTGCTGCAGGGTGACACCGAGTTCAGCTTTAAAGCGATTCTGCTCATCAAAGGGTCTTTTTGATTCAGCATCAGTGGCAGAAGCGACACATGTGAATCTGTGAGCGGTCAACTCATCCTATGATTCTGTAGTCTTTATTTTGTTTTGTATTTGTTCTTATACCACACAATTTTCATGCTAAGGATATTCAGCATGCGCAAATTCCAGAATAATACCACACATGTGTTCACAAACACAACTCCCTTTTAAAAACGATCAAAGAATGTCACAGAGAGCAGCTGGGGATAAAATGGAAGATGTGACAGAATCGGAGAGAAGGATCATAAGGGAGCCTTTGATTCTGGGGCATTTGTCTCCCCATCCTCCCTCCCACTTTTATCCCCTGATTTGCTTGGCTCGCTGCGTCTCCAACATTTTATTCCTCTTCCACATGGTCATTACTCACTTGTGTCAGCCGATGCGGACCACCATGGTTTCACGAGGCGGAGAACTGCCACAAGGCCAAGAGCAAAAGGTCAGTGCTTCATCAGTCAGCTGTCATGTGATGTATCACTGACCGCAGTATTAACGGGAGAGTGCACACATTTAGATTTTTGTCTTTCTCTGCAACTCAATGCCAGAGAGACATTGGGACAGCAGTCCGTTGCTGGTTGAGTGTACTAACATGTTGCAAATTACCTAAAATGCCATTTATTATCTTTTAATCTGTCTGGTTTTCCTGTCGTAAAGCTGTTTTGGCAACCTTCCATAAATGAAGCATCGGTAAACACAGTTGAGGAGTGCCGAGCAGTGTGCTGAGGCTATGTGTATTTCGGGAAAACGTATTTAAACACCTTTTTCCTTCAGCGGAAGTCTTCCATTTCCCTTCAAATTTTTGCATCTGCTTAGGGAGCTTCAGAAGACCACACAATCTCATTACATCACTTCTTTAGCTTGAAAACATTCTTTTTTTCATCCAGAACAATCCCAATGCTTGTATATTGAAGAAATAGTCCAGAAACAGAGTGGGAGAAATTATTCTAAACATCATATGTTATTTATATTCAACATTGGCATTTCACTGACACCCTCAAGAAGTAAATGCACATAAATGCCATTTGTAAAATATCAGTTTTTTTCCCCACTGTGGGAAAAAATGCACTGAGGAAATACCCAACCATACACTGAGGATTTGTTTCCCTATCAAAATGTGCAGAAACAATAATCTAAAAAATAATGATTAATTGAATCTAATTTTACTTTGTTGATGTCCCATTAAAGTAATATTTATTGATTTGTTCTCCTGTGCTATAAAAGGACATCCTGTGGTTTAGTTTTAGGACGACTTCCATTCTGCTTCTGTAAAAATCAATTTGCACTTCTGCGCCATTGAGCCGAAACTCATCTTTCATTGGGAACAAAGACTTGTTGACAGCAGTTAACTTCCACCTGAATAACTTGTATTTGTCCCAGTGGAAAATGTCAGTACTTCCAACTATTCTGCTGCATTCCCCTTCTCTCGCTCTCTCTCTCTCAAATACACAAATACACACTCTCTATAAACTCTCTATAAACCTACACAACTGTGCTATGTGATGGTGACAGATGATTATTATAACTCAACCAAATCGATTATATTTCAGTTGATGGCGCAATCCATTTGATGGCCCTACACGAATACCTTTGAATCAGTTCACAACTGACACTGGCTGCTGCAGGCTTTAACAATTTTTTTTGAGTCATTAAGAGCATGAGAAAATTGGACATTATATGGGGATTTTACAAAGTCAATATGTAAATAATATCTTAAGTTAAAGCTGCGATAAAATAATCTATTATTTGCAAACTAAACAAGGGGAGAGTTTAATCTAATTACAGACTACTTTGTTCCTTGAAGCCACAAAGACCCTTCGTGGATTAATTATACTTGTCTGTTGAATAAATAATAACTGACCATTAACATGAGTAAAGGTTTATGCAAAGATATTGGCCCTCGATCCATATTACAAAGACACGTTACTAGAAAGAGAAAAACAAAAAGAATCTATGCTACCCCCCTTATCGAATCAGAAATCAGATATGGATTTAGCGAGAACATGATAAAATCTGTAAAAACAGAGAGGCTGATTGGGAAGACGCTTTCAACTTTGTCCCCTTTCTCTCACTTTCCACGATACAATAATGATGTATGATACATACATGTAGCATCTTTCCACATGTTTCATGTGACTCCATGTCAGATGAGAGGCTACTTCACACTGTGCGAATCATGGTGACAGAAAGTTGGAGGCAGAGAGGGCAAAGGTCAGGTTTGATGGGGTGGAAGGAGTGTACCTGGCATGCACTCGGTGTCTCGCTGGCTGAGTTCACATTGAGTAGACAGGAAAGCAGCGGCACCGACAGAAAGGAGCTGACCTCAGATACACCACACGTGCGCACGCACACGACACACACACAAACACCCCAACTTTCCAGTCTTTCAAGGTTGTTACTAATAAATATAAGGTTGTGTGGAATCTAGAAAACAAGTGACCTGCAGACGTATAAATACAGAAATTATCCCACGCAAATGCACAGGCTCTAATTTTAGCCAGGTAGGCCTGGTCACATGTGGGTTTATAAAAAGATGAAACAAGATGGCAATAAGGGGTGCATACAGTACCGAAGAGAAACCCATGGAAGCAACACATGCACTGGCATAGAGAAAGGCACAGATGCATGTGCACCCACACAGCCTCCAATAAACACACTTGGTGCTACAGCAAGGAAACGGAAATGGGTTTGTTGTCCATCTTTCAGCCTGACAATGAAATTTCCACCTATTTTCTCCTTTAAGTGACTCTCTGGAGATGGACACTAATAGAAGTTAATAAAATATATCGGAGAACACAAAAACACTGTGTGTAATTCTCACAATGTGTGAGTCACTTTTCACTGCTCGGAAAAGTGTCGATTTGTCAAAGCAAAATGCTGAAAATAACAGTCTTCCTCAACTGCCCAGAACCCCAACCCCCACTTTTTAAACCATCAAAAGAACTCTGTGCCTATGAGGCCTTTTATGTGGTACTTTGTTGTCCTTCCCTGCTGCTTTCCAACGTGGACATTTCACACGCCGATTTCACTTTCTGTTCTTCAGGCCAACCCTTTTGTTCCCCCAAAGCGGCCTCCCAGCACTGGCATCCTTCCCTTACCCAGAAGTCCCATGGAGAGAGGCTCTGCAGGGAAAATGTCCACAGTAGGGTCCAAGAGTAAATAATTCATGAGAGTCCCTGTTGGCATGGTGCAGTCTTGGAGCTCTAGATGCTCTGCCACTGCTGCTGTTTCAAGGAGGATTGCACCTATGTTCATTCCTTCTGGCTGTCTCCATTCTTGTCCTCTTTTCCTTGCCCTTATACTTCCGTTTCTTCAAAAAAACCCCCCTTCCAACATGTGCCATCCCCAACAACCCCGACCAAAACCAATGAAGCTGGTAAATCCTACAAGAATGATTCATGTAAGATTTACTATTTTCACGTTTCTATGTTCTGGTCTGGTTTAATTGAAGGAAACAGCTAATTAGCACCCGCAAAGTCAGAAAATACTCAAAAATACTTGTCTGTAAAAAAAATTGTTAGCTTAAACCAGCCTAATTGGACCTCTAAAGACCTCAGCAAACATCACACAATATTAATTGTGATTTATTATCTCTATGTAATCATTTAGCCTTTTGCCATCGTTAGTTTCACTGTCACACAGCGAGCCTGCTGTTCCTACACCAGCAGGCCATCTGCCAGCTACCTACCACCCCCTCATAACACCCCATTCAGGATGGCAGCTGCGTGATCCGTTACTAAATGTCCAAACCAGCTTTTAGATATTCAGCATTCTCACATGGTCATCCACTCTCAGGGTTTATGCCTGATCTGAGGACAGCCAATTTAAAGATGGCACGGCGCTAATAACAAACGCGATGGGAGGAATCAACACGCCGGTGTGTTTACAAGCCTCTGTGTGTGATTGCTTTTGATTCAGTGTGACTGAACTCTGATAAAAGATGATTATCGGTCCATGGTTATTCTGTGCCAGGCGACAGAAGCACCTATGCCTCACCGGGTTTAATTAGCTTGTCTCTGTTTCCAATGGCAGGTCAGGAGATGCGTCTAGACAAAAAGCCTGCTGCATGATTTGGGGGAAAAAATAGCAATCTAAAAGAGCCGATTATCTGGGAACCTTTCAGCCAGCTGTTTAAAGTGCTATGTTTTTATTGCTGAGTGCACAGCGATATTTTTGCTTTTGCTAAAGCTGCATAGACATTCCAAAACATATAAAGAAACCGGTCCAAATTTATTTATTGAGACTCCAAAGGTTGTGATGTGATGTACAGTTTACCATTTTAGAAATATGTTGATCTTTAAACAAAACTATTCCACATCCAGTCACTAGTGTTAGTTGCAGTCTTTTATGATGGCAGAACGCATTCTTTTCAAGTAAATATTCAAGGCAACCTACAAGAACAAATTCATTTCAACCAATAAAGTGTCTCCAAATCCAAATGAAACTATTTTTTTTTTTTCATTTGGGCCTTTTTATTGCTGTTACAGACTGAAAGTTGGAGTTGTAAAAACGAATACTGGTAAGATGTATCATTCAGACTGGTGTGTACTGGGACAACACTAAGCTGATAAATGTGACACCTCTGAACTAAATTCATGCTCTGGACTTTGTACTTTAGTTAAGGTGTGTGTGTGTGTGTGGGGGGGGGGGGGGGGGGGGGGGGGGGAAAAAAATTTTTTTTTTTTTTTTTTTTTTTTTGGTTTTTTGGGTTTTTCTTTTTTTTTTAAAAATAATAAATTTGGGTTTTTTTTTTTTTTTTTAAAAAAAAAAAAAAAAAACAATTTTTTTTTTATTTAAAAAAATTTTTTTTTAAAGTTTAAAAAAATTTTTTTTAAAAAGAAATTTTTTTTTTAAAAAAATTTAAAAATTTTTAAAAAAAAAAAAATTTTTCCCAAAAAAAAATTTTTTAAAAAATTTTTTTTTTTTTTTTTAAAAAAAAAAAAAAAAAAAAATTTTTTAAAAAAATTTTTTCCCAATTTTTTTTTTTTGGGAAAAAACCCCCAAAAAATTTTAAAAAAAAAAAAAAAAAAAAAAAAAATTTTTCCCTTTTTTTTTAAAAAAAAATTTTTTTCCAAACCACACCATTTTTTTTTTAAAAACCTTTTTAATTTTTTAAAAAAAAAAAAAAAAAATTTTTTCCACCCCCTTTACCCCCAGGGGTTTTTTTTTAGGGCTTAAAAACGCCCCCCCCTTTTTTTTTTTTTCCCCGTTAAACCCCCCCCCCCCCCCCCCCCCCCCCAAAAATTTTTTTTTTTTTTTTTCCCCCCCTTTTCCCCCAATCTTTTTAGGGGGGTTGGGGGGGGTTTTTTTGGCCCCCCCGCCCTTTGGGGGTTTTTTTCTCCCCCCCCCCCCCCCCCCCACGCCCCCCTTTTGGGGTTTTTGGGGGGGTTTTGGTTACCCCCGGGGGGGGGAGGTGTGTGGGCCCTCCCCCCCCCTGGGGGGGGGGGCCCCCCCCCGATCCACTAGTTAACGGCCGCAAGTGTGCTGAAAAGTGTATAATTTATTTGTATGATCTAAACTAATATGGCTAACTTCCCTTTTTTTCTATTACAATGAAAGAAGCCACTATGTATATGATTCATTAGAGGAGGTGGAGGGGGTTTTTTTAAATTTTCCCCCCGCAGCTAAATGTGTGTCACTGCAGTGTGTTATGTGGGTTTATGGGCTGTACCTGTGTGTAATGAATCATATACATGGTGGCTTCTTTCATTGTTTGGAAAAAAAGGGAAGTAAGCCATATTAGTGTAAATCATACAAATAAATTATACAAGGTAATAGACAGTAATTGTTAAAGGGACATGTTATCCTGAGAGCATCGTGAGAGTGTTATGAGAAAAAACATTCTGGCCCAAACAAATAGCTCCTAAAAATACGATGAATCTATCTAAAGAAACAAATACAAGGGAAACTGCTCAGGAAGAATCTGTCCCAAGTTTGTGCTCTTGGGCACATACACCGAAGACAATTAAGACAGAAAAACAAGAGATGAGAAAAATGTGCCCATCTCATTTAAAGAATAGTATGGTCTGCAGCGCAGCGTCGGTTTCTTTACGGACACGTCTCAGATTTACTATCGAAAACCAATTAAGTCCTTGGCACGCTCGTGAGCTCAGGAGGGATAGTTAGAGGGAGTAAAAAAAGGTCACCTGTCTTTTTTATGTCTCGGCATTAAGCGCTCCCCCGCTCGACACCCACACAGACATTTGTGTGTGTTATGTCCCCCAATGTCACCAATCTCATTAACGGTGTTAGGAGCTGAATAATGAGACCACAGCAGCAATCAGGAACTCTCTCAGTCCGACCATCACTCAAACACTGGCCACCTTTTGGGTTTGTTAGGAAGAAATTGATGATAACACTGAGATTGGAAAACATGTATGGCACAATGCTTACACTAAATAAAATCTGGTCTCAAATCCTATCTGTAGATTTACTGAATTAATACTTTAGGCTCAGTTTTTACAGGGATTTTATAGTTACAATTGAAATGATCAATGTTTGAGAAAATTTCTGCTGCTTTGCTGCTATTTGGGACAGTTATCAAATCGGGGCTGATTATAGGCTTTAATCAAAGGCAGCTTCCAAACTATCTTTTCTTGAATGTGATGAATGATCTTTCAGCAGAAGAAGAAGAAAAAAGGCACTAGAAGCTGTACAGAAGATGCATCTTCCCCTTAATTAGTGGCTTAATGGAAAGGAAGAGGGCCTCATATTTTTCAGTGTTTTGGCAAAATTCTGTATTTGATGAGAAGATTTAAACTCAAGCAGAGAAACAATGTTTAAAATGAAAGCAGGAGCCCACAAACAGCAAACAGAACTCGGTGTTTACTGCACTTAGACAAACTCAGAGACTGAGAGAAACATGTTTTTTCCCCCTGGAATAAAAATGTAATGGAGCGGCAAAGACTGACAAAGCAGAGGTGTGAGTATCTCAAGATGACAGCAGACATAATTAGTGGTTGATGTGGTCGTTTCTGCGTCCTCGCGCACCTTCTATCCTCTCCCATGATTCATGTCTTTAGTTCACGTAGCTCCTTTTATTCTCCTGGTTTCCATAGTAACGTGCCCATCAGACAGCTCACAACCACTTAAGATTAATGTGCAAGATGCTCTGTGTATTTTTGAGTGACATTACTGCTTTTTTTTTTCCTTGAAATTGCATAAAATACAGAGGGATGGATTGGAGTGTTTTTTGTTTTGGTTTTTTGTAATGTGTGCATGGATACAATGAGACTCAGACTGCAATTAGAGCAAACCTAGAATGTCGTGTTCGTGGTAATTACATTGATTTTGTTATTCGAGGTTTTGCTGCCTCTATGCATTGCGGTTTATTTTCTCCATTCCCGCAGTCCTGTTTAAACCCGTAAACTCACAAATGCTGCATCAATGAGTCTATAACACCAAATTCTTGTCTGTGAATCAAACAATACAGATTATGTGTTACATCCCAGTATGTAACCAAACATCAACACACAAATGAATTGTTGTTGTTTTTTTTTCTCTTTCCCGCAGTGATTTCTAGCTGATTGCTGAAAAAGAGCTTCTGGTTCAATACATTGACTTTGGCACACTGAGTGTCCCACGTGGAAAAGCAGCTAAAGGGGAACCAGGATGAGTCAATAGTAGGACTGCCAACCCTTGATTGCTAGTAAGGTACCATCAGTGTTGTTTTAAACCTTGTGTAACATTAAAAGCACATACACACGGATGAGTAATGATGGAAATAGGTCGATGGTGAGTAAAAATTCACCAGTGAATACCAGCAGCAGAATTGATTCTGAAGGGTCAAAATTGCAGAATTTGTGGTTCTTTTTATAGGTCTCTGTGTGCTTGTGACTGTACTCTTGTGCAGCATCTGTACTGACCACACTGTTTTGTTTGGGAATGAAAAAAGCCCAAGTAGAAACAATTCCATGTTCATACCCACGCGAAAAAGTTCCCAAGAAAAAGGAAGTTGTTGTTTCCCTAAATGCAGCATGATGTCTGGCTGGTCCAATGTGAGCAATTGTGACATTTTATTACACTTATCATTGGAAAACTTGACTCTACACTGTGGAAATCCATTTATGTTTCAACTCAAGCCCAGAAGAAAATTTTGAGACTTAAGACTATCTGCACAAATGTTTTCTGGTAATTACAGCACAATTTATCACTTGGCATATTGGCATTAAACTCCATTTAAAGTTGTGACTTTTGTAGTGGTTTCCCATAACAATTTTAATAAGCCGAAACAATTACAATAAGACAAAGAGAATGTTTCTGTTCTCTCGCATTTCCAATGCTGACTCCTCGCAGTGGTTCTGCAGCCTGACTGCTCCATTTCTGCCACCACAATCTTTGCAGGGTTAACATGATGTCACATTTGCTTTGGGAATAAAGTGACTTGAAGATGTGTGCCAGCTGACGCACAGTTCTTCCAGGAGTTCAAGTGGCTGCCAACTGAGCAGTGAGCTTAACTCAGTGTCTCAAAAACATCACTGGCTGCTCAAGGCCGTTGTCACGTCCTTCACTTGTGAAACTATATCTTTAGTGGAGTTTTTTTTTTTTTTTTTCTCCACCATGCTGGCAAAATCAGTATAAAGAAAGAAGATTGAAATCCATTTTTCTGCGTAAATACTTGACATTCTAGCTGGATAAGTGGGATTTTAGCTGCACAGGTGCACCATTGTGTTCCTTCTCACTGTTTCGGTAAGATAGCCATCTTTGAACCCACTCAGGTAACTTTCCCTCTGCGCTAACACGGGCAGCTCTGTTCATCGCCTTAACTTCTGTTCCTCCTGTTCGGCCTTTCAGTAATTCCTTACTCCACGGCTGTCCAGAGTAAGAATGAGCATCTTGTTTGATTTCTCCGAGAGAGATAATGAGATGACCTGTTCGCATCAGGGGAATTCATCCGCATATATGGATCTGAGTAATTGGCTGGGGAATCAAACCCAAACCTATCAGCATCCATTAATGCTAACCTTTTCTTTTACCCGGCTTCTTTCCTGTTCTGTTGCGGCAGTTTTATTGATTTATAGTCACAGTCAATTGCTGAGTTTTGATTAATGACAAATGATGCTGCAGTTCATGTCATTAAAATCAATGAGTCCATGTGTTTTTTCCTGTGGTCAATCTGCCTGTTAAAAACAAAAGCAAACAGTATCAGTCTGTTTAAATATAATCAAATTTATGGACTGAGGCCGGTCTGATCTGGGGCTTGTTTGCGTGACATGTTGTGTTGTTTGTGTATCTGTCTGTGCTCTATATTCCATGTTGGCACTGTCAAGATGATTTAAAATATCCTTCTGAACTTGCATGCAAATGTACCAGTCGTGTCTAAAGTGGAAGCGTGAGAGTTCGTTCTGAAGACCTTATGAAGAGGCACACAATTTCACGCCTTCTTATTCCAAAATGTCTCTTGGAAAGCTGGAAAACTCAATAGCCGATCAGTCTGACAGAGCTTCTTAAACCGTTGAATGCCACAATAAATGAGTCCATCCATTTCATGACTTTTTTTTTTTTGAAAGACAGAAAATGTATGTGTATTAACTGTAACAGAGGTCGAATAGGACGCGTGGTAAATTGATTAGAAAATGAAGAATAGTTGCAACATGTAGTCCACAATTCATTTCCTCAAGAGCAAAATAATTCTTTATTAACCTTTTCAATTTCCTACCCGAAACAAGATTTTAATTTAATATTAATGGTATTTATAGGTGATGAACAACATCATCCGCTAGTTATATCTGGGTACAATGTGGGGAAGCAGAAAAAAACACAAAAATGAATGCTCACACCAGGGAAGGTTGAGTAATTCTGTGTAAAATATTAATCATAATATTTAACTGCTCAACCTTTTCAGTCCAGAATTCCTGAACCTGTTGAGTAATTTGTCCCTTTGTTTCTCAGACCTTTAGTGAAGCTCATTTCCTTGATTGAAAGTTTCCTTTTTGATTTTGCTGCTCATTTCTCAAAGGGCTGCTCATCTGTCATTCTTCAGAATTTCATCAGTAGTTTGCTGCAAGACAGTGTAAGTCCAGAGTCCATTATTTTAACATACTGTCATATGTCATTAAATAATGACGTCTGTGCAAAGAGTGAGACAGTCTAGGCGAGTTTGTCAGCATTGTGGCTGCAGAATATCAAAACCATTAAGACCACAGTGACCGCAGAAATAAAACTGCATGTATGGCTCCATGAACAAGCTCAGGTCTACTCTACCAAGATGACAGTCACATGTAACCACCCCGCCTTTTCAGGAGAGTCATAACTCTGCTAAGAGTTAAGTAGTTTAATAATAGTTCAAATATAAATAGGAAAATAGTTTTTATGATGTTTTTAAGACATCTGCTGTCCAGCTTTGCGGTAATACTTCATATGGGCGGATGTTATGAAATGCCAAAATAGCTCTAGGTCATTTTGATGATCTGTTTTACTGTAACTGTTTTTAACCAGTAACTCAGGCTCATCCACATTATTGCTTTACTGACATATGCAAACAAATATGTTTGTACAAGGCACACGCTGTTGCACATCACTTTTGCGGACAAATAATGAGATAAATCAGCAGCTCAATGATGACATCTTCAAGAGAGCTGGCAAAAAAAGTTGAGTACCACCTCCTGCAGAGGCCTTTACAGCAGCACAGGCAGAGCTATTTAAGTAGTTATATTTGGATAAATATTTCATTTCTTTTATCCACCAGCACAGCTTATACTGTATATCCTACCTGTCACTCATTTTGTAGCCACTTAAGTGTATGGTGTACATTACAGCAGGCAGGAGTCACGTTGTTGTTGACCTCTCAGCCATCCATCTCGTCATGAGGACAGATGTGCTCAGGGTCCCTAAAAAGCCTGGCCAACTCCTCGGTCTTACTGGGCATGTTTGTGCCTCATGACTAAACTGAAACTTTATAAATAAATGTATCCAGATTAGCATCTAATCTAGAGTTGTAATTTGAAAACATTTAAAGCAAAAATCAGGTGTCTTTTCAAGTTTGCATCTTTGAATATTCTTGCTGTGCTCATGCAGGGTAGGTTAAGCATTGACTGCTGTGAGAGTTGCTGTCTTCACTTGTCGGACAGAGCAGCGGTGATAATGGCCCACTGGTCTGTCCCAGATCCTGTTACACTGCTGGGGACACTCAAGCTGCTCTGTATTTAGCAGCAACCCTGCTCAGACTTTAACATGGCCCTTAAATCACAGTAAAGGTCTAAAGAAACAATTATCTCGGGAAATGAAAGCCAGAAGCTTAATTGTGCTTCTTCCCAACAACAACAAAAATATTTTAAAAGACCTGTCACTCTGAAGTGTCCAAGCTCTTTTGTAGCTTTTTGTAGCACATGTCAGTCACTCGCCAGTCTGATTGTGCATGTTGCACGGTATGTGTGGCAGTAAAATAATCTTCAATTGTTGAACACAAGGGCTGCACGTCACATTGCAAATTAATCACCATGTCACAAAAGATGTCCCAAAACTGCCTTACATATAATTACCTGTGCCACGCACGCACATACTGCATGGCAAGCTATTTGGGCAATGTGCTACAATCTGAATGTGACCAGTTTTCTGTGTAATGCAGGGGGGCTTGACGTGCATAATTATTGTGGAGTCAGCAAGCAATGGTACAACAATAATGGGAAAGAAAATATTCAAATAAAACATATAAACCTATCCTGTCTTGATGTTGTGGCTCACACGCATTCACAGGCACCTTTAAATAGTTGCCTACAACAAGGCAGACACAAGCTGAGGTAAGATAATCATCTCTGAATGATCAGACTAGACCTTGCCTACACGCTGTGCCTCCCACTGCTGCGTGATCAGGCTGATGCACTGTGGGAAGGCATTTCCATTATCCCAAATTAAAAGCACAATTTCCAAAACTCCAAATGTATATTGGGAGCCCGAGACACATGGAAAATAAGAGTAAGATGTACGTCCAAGGCAGAAAACAACACAAAATCTGTGTTGAAAAGGAAAAAAAACAGTTGAAAGCGGTAAAGAGGTCCAGAAAGCTGGGTGATAATTTGAAAATGGAAGTTCTCCCAGCGTGTGAAAACCAATTGCATTTGAATAGTTAAGTTGCCTGCAGATGCCTTGTCAAATGGCTCACAGGAGGTTGCAGATGCAATTGGCTGTAGTTGTTTGGCTGGAGCGAAGGACTCGTGCTGTGCAGTCACAAGCAAATTTGCTGATTGAATAAAAAGACTGTGCAAAGTAGATGAGTTGGAACAGTGGCCCCTGAAAGTGTTGGATGTGTGTAAAATAAAAAATCTATTCAAAAGTCTGAAGACAGACTCACAACTCTGGGTTTGTATTATCATAGAACCAATAACACGTGAAAAATGATAAACACATTCTATAATAAAATAATTTGGCAACAGATTAACACATTTAAAGTTCTCCTTTAAAAAGAAGGAATGTCATAATTCCATATCAGTTTTTATTATTATTAATAAGATAATCTGTTTATAGTTTTTGTGGCCACCTGAAGTAGAAGATGCCTGTGAAAAAACACCTGAAGGTCAAACCAAAGGTTTCCTGTTGTCATACTGGCAAGTGTCCAATTTGGCCACTTTGAATAAAGACTGGGTTGACACATGCTAATTAACGTCACCGCACAGGGAGGAGCAGAACAAAGGAGCGTGCTTTGGTGTTTCTTAATCATTCTAGTCGAGCGCATTTGTGCTTCTGCTTTAGATTTTTGTCTCAACTCTTGTATTTTACAGAAAGAAGCGAGCTGTTTTTTTTAATAAGCTTTAAAAGAATTTTGTGGTGCGTGTGCATGCATGCGTGTGTGCATGCCTGCCTGCAATCCACAAAATTGAACTGGATAGATGAAACCTGTCGGCAGCGTAGAGGGTAGACGAGTTGTTTGACCCACATGACGAACCAGTGAGCAGCAACAATCCTCTAAATCTCAACGCTGACAGACACAAACACAAAATTCCGATGCTGCTGAGAGACAATCTGAAGTCACTTGAGCTAAAGCAGAGCTCAAAAGAGGTGAGCCAGGACAGCTTTTACCCAATTAAAGCCAGGCTGAGTAGGACAATATTTATCTGAGCACTATAAGCACTTCTAAAGCTTTTTATAGACATGTAGCCAGGGGTCTTACAAGACTGTGGCGCTTTCCAATTTGCATGAATAAATGACAAGAGAATGAGAGCAGTAGGAGAGAACGCGTCGATGTGAAAAGAGCTTACAGGTTCCTACGGTAGTGCAGTTGGAACCATCAGAGCATGGGAGGATAATCAGGTGTTTCACCAGTGCTCCCATTATAGTGCCCAGTGTGCATCACCACCCACAAAGTAATGGATTAACAGTGCTTCAGCCATCTTTGCGGTCACATGGACTCGCCTGTTTTCTTGGCAGCTACTAAGATGTTAAGCTCTCTCCGAGGCGACGTTTGCTTACCTTTGGCGTTTTGGTGCCTTTTCCATTTCTGGCATCTTTTATATATGCAATATCCAGTAGTTCTGTGTCCTGAAAAAAGAAAAAAAAAACAAAATGAAGAGCTAGAAGTGAACTACCGGTAATAGATTAAACAGTGTGGGCAGCAAAGTCAAATTTGCCAGTTGGTGTTTTGGTCCAATGCAAGGTCAACACGTCAGGACGCTCTTCTGCTTCTGAACCTGCTGCTTATGGCTGCAGGCCTTTGGTGATCTTGGTTAACCTTGTCTGTGTTGAAGGATGCATACTGGGATCAATAGTATGTGAGGCGCATAAAACAACAGGAGACACGTGCAAAAAGTCCATTGTGTGGTGCAAAGAGGGGAACACAATGTGCACGTGCAGTAAAGTCCCGTGTTGACTGATTAGCACAGTGCTGATATGGGTACAAAACATGCTAAGTATTGTGTTACCTGACAGAAAACAGACCTTGATTAATTTTTATCTTCTAGGTGCGACATTCCACCACAGGGTCTGCGATGGCCTCTGAAGCCTCTGCAGCGCACACGTTGCACAGATTTGATTTTCAGATTATAAACTCGACATTTACCTTTTCTTGCAGAATGAGGAAACAGTGTTCCTTAGGACTCCGGTGTATACAATACAAATATGCGCTTGGCTCATTTAAACACTCGCTCATTAATTTAAAAAAAAAGTTATTTAAACAAAAGCACACAAAGCTGAATTATGCACAGAAAAGGCATTACTGTCCTTCAGTAACTGCTGTTTGGGCCTTTATCAGTCCCAGTTATCGTTTTCTCCGTCTCTCTGAGTGTGAGTTGGAACATGAGGTGGAAAATTAACAAAGGTAACTCCGTGTCCACTCACTATTATTTGGGAAACTAGGTTGGGTTGGCAGTTTGACTCAAGTTTGAGCCGTATTGCTGGTATCTGAACATCACAAGGTCTGAGGTTTTTTTTGCAAAATGGCACCTTTTTCTCACCCCCAACAAATCTAAAGTTGATTAGTGTTATTTTCATTTTCATGCAGACCATTCATTCTTTATTTCGTTTGCCCTTTCTGTTGCTACACAAGTGAACGCAAAATCGGTCAGCAAAGGCCTCGACCGCTGCACAACCGCTCTCAATGTGCACATGTGAAGGATAAATTAAAGCACTATCCTACAGCAATAATTCACTAGGACCAGTTTTCTTTCTGCACCGCTCATACAGCAACATCAATTAGGCTGCCTGTTCCCGCCCAGAAGAGCTTCAGAGTCAAAGGTTAATGCCCACATCAGGTCTGCAAATGCATGCCTTTGAAGTCCCTTTACAGAGTTTGAGCTCCACACGGGGGCCTGCTGGAACAGCGGGGCTTCAGGAAGCAGCTTGCTGATGGGGCCTCTTTATGTGCCCTTGAGCACCGTGACGTTAGCACAGCTCAAAGATGGTCCGGCTCCATGGTTTAAGTGTTAACCCATGGAGGCATCCCATTAAACAGAAAAGCAAACCGCCGAGACGGATGGCAAGCTGCTCACAAAGTGTGCAGCTCAACTATTACACATACATTATTACAACAACATCCAAATGCCCAGGTCAGCAATTCATGCAGAGTACACATCGCTCATTAAGCACATCTAACTGATAGCGAATGCGGCATTTTATTAATATTGACTCACACACATTAGCAGTTAGCTAATAACATCATCCCTTTTTCATTTTTAGTTGGCCCATAATGTGCCTCATTTATTTTCTTTGGCAAATCTTTACAAGATTAGTCTCTCTCTCTATCTCACTCTCTCTCTCTCAGTTTTCTGTATGCAACTACACATCAAACAGGAATCCAGGCTATTGAGAATCTCAGGCACGCAGGAAAGGGACCCGCCACAAAACCAACAAAAAAACAAAACTAAACCTGAAATAATGAAGATGTTTAACATCGGCCGGCCCTGGGCTTTGTTTTGTTTTCCCGTCTGCTGCTTTTTCTGCAATATCTGCAACATACTGCCTCTCTAAGCAAGTCCCTACCAGAGTACAGAAGCTGTATATTGTGTCGGATTATTTTTTTTAATCCACTTTATTTTAGGAAGGTTGAGTTTCTACTGAGCAAATCTTATCTACATGGGTCAAAAACAGCTGACAAATATTTTGAATAAAATACCTATCGCAAAATATGTTCAGCGGGGGTTCATGGCAGAGATTTGTTGCCCTTTGAAGCTCCAATCCAACAGCTTTAAAAGTCCAAGCAAAGCAAGGATGAGCCAGTGTGAAGGGGAAGTGACAGAATGTCCAGGAAACATGAAAGGGATGGTAGCGTTGAACAAAAGAGGAAGTGCAAAAGGGGAGATTGAGAGTCAGAGGTTAGCTTGCTCATTTACCAATTGGCGCACAAAATGGATTGCGGTCTACAGGGCTCAGGGGCCTCTGCTGAGCAACGGAGACAAGGAGACAGAAAGTGAGTGGAATACTAACAGCCAGTGAAGGGACATTGCGTGGTAAAACCTACTGGTAAATGTGCAATAGTGAAAAAGTTGCACTAATTTAAATAATTAAAAGGCTTGTGTTAGGTGTACATTCTTTAGTGTCTCTGATGAGCATCAGGAAGCAGCAGGATGCTGGCAGATCCTCGTATTTAAAACCAGGAAGAAAATGACAAACGAGGTACATAATTAAAGCCATTACACAAGACTGAAGCCGCTGAAGAAAGGATATGGATCCGGTTTCATCTTGCAATGATGACCTCATTTGAAGTTAATAACAGTGAAACAGAGAGCAAAACATCCTTCGATCATGATTTGATAGCTGTTTGAAAAACACGATTTAATAAAGACTAAGCTAATGAGAAATGATTAGGAATGATTAGGGAATATGTGTGTGATAAATTCAGACACCATCTTTAGGACTAAAACATAAGAGAAGTTTCTGTTCTTATTTTGGTCTCCAACCTAATAGTGAGGGTGCTGACAGGTTGTTGCTGGGCTGGTGTAACATGTCAGGGTCCTCCGTAACCGAGCTTCATGCGTCATTTGGACCAAAATAAGCTCAACGTTCGTCCCAAGACTCTCTCTGTCTCTCTCTAATTAACGTTGGCTGCAATGATAACATGTAATAAATGTGGGTTTATGAGAGACAGATGGACAAAAAGGTTTCACTGACATGGATCCAGATGTGGGTTTGTATTCACATGCGAGCCACACGTCAAAGGAACCAAATGGCATAAAGGCACATCAGGGGCGTTCTTGTCTATATAAGAGGCTCTCCGGCGGCGCTTAGCAAGCATCAAATATATCCTGTCGTAGGGAAAATGCTGTGTGAAGAGCTCTGCTTGAACTTGGCTGAGAGTCACATCCACCCGGCTGCACCATTCTTAGCTTCCTCTGGAAGTGACTGTAACAGCCCCTCGATAGCCCAACAGGTTCACAGCACACAATCTACCCATCTATCCATCTATCCATCTATCTATCCATCTATCCATCCATCTATCTATCTATCTATCTATCTATCTATCTATCTATCTATCTATCTATCTATCTATCTATCTATCTATCTATCTATCTATCTATCGATCCACACCAAAGAGCATTTATTATTCATCAACTAGTTACTATTGCAAATGATTAAAAATAGGGAATTAATTTATGTTTTAATTCTGCCCGACTAATTAGGAAAAGTGTGATTATCAAAATATTGAACTCTTGCCTGAAAACCACTTCAGCTTTAATTACACTCTTACGTGCGCCGTTGTGAGTCACCTCTTGTACTTTTCCGTGTTTACTGACCTTTTGCTTGCTTGGTTTATATTTTGTACAGCTGCTCTAACAGCATCCTCTGCAACCGAACGGTTGCTGTGTATGTTAAAAAACCCATAATAAGTGTGGTATTTGAGGCATAGCAGAGTGAGGTAATGTTATGAGATAATGATTAATGCAAGCTAACTTAAACGCTGACAGTTAATGTTTCACAAATCTGATTTATCTTTGTAGACAGGACCGTAGATGTGATTTGAATTTTTCCAGTTTTCTGCATGCACAAATAAAATAAACCTTAATAAATTCTTTAAGAACGAGTGTTAATGTTATATTTAGTTAAAAAAAAAGGTCCTTTAAATGAGTAAAAGAAGGAAAAGCCAAAAAGGGGAAATGGAGAGATGGAAAAAAGACTAAAGCCAGACGAAAGAAGAGTGTGTCAGCCTCTGATAGCCTCTATCAGAGGCTGACACATGCCGCAAAACAACCAGTGCTGAGATAAAAGTCGCAGGGAGCTTTGTTCTGCACACACAACCGTGCTCACACACACACAAGGTAATAATCACAAAGAGCCTATAGGAAGAAAGGCACGCACCGGTCCACACAAAGCTCCGTAACGCTGCTCGCTTTGGACACAGAGTGGTGACAAACGCTCACGCTGGCCACCATATTCCTCTCAACCAATCAACACAGCCACTTGTCCCTGCAGTGCAGTGCAGTGTAGTAAGAGATACTGGAAGGGTGTGTGTGCTGCCTGCTGACAGAAGGCAGAACAGAATGGGACTTTATCTGTCCATCATGCTCTGTTGTTCAGTCTGGCTCTCATCTTTGGGGTGCTTAAAGGTTGCATTTTCTCACACGGTCTCCTTTCCACTTGCTTTGTCCTGTCTTGTCTGTCGCTGTTTTGGACGCGTGCCCGTCTGTTGCCTGGTCTCCTGAATGCAGCTCCAGTCCAGTCCAGAGAATTCTAGACCCCCCCTCCACCAAATTGTCAGAGCTCCAATGTCGCCTTCAAGAAGCGATCAGAAAGTCACATTACATGCTGCACAGCCGGTCAACTGGAACCTCTGGCCCTTGTTTTTCACATCACCTCACTGAGACACCTTTGGAACTGATTTGCTCTTTGAAGTCAGGATGAAGCAGACAGCAACAACAGATTTCAATTTCTTTTAGACCAAAATCATCAGTCTTTTCTTTAAACAAACTCTGCAACACACTGCAACAATCAAGGGTCAGATAAGTTGCATTCAATCTTGCATAAAAAACTACCTATAGTTATCACCTAAAAAACATTTAAAATAAAAATGTATTGCAAGAGAAGCAGAACACAGTAACACTCTGGAGTTAATTTGAGTGTAAGTTTTTGCTGTCGCACTGACTTTAGCTCGCCTGCTAATGCACCAATGGAACTAATTCTCCTTTTCTTATAATGAACCAGGTCGTCTTTCTGCCCAACTCTTGAATAAGACTCTTGGAGACGTGCTGTACTTTAAGGTTTCGCTGATGAGCTTTTCCTTCCTGCCCGTGAGAAATTGCATGTAATTTCAGTCTGAAACCTTCTTGCCATCCTCTGAAGTAAATTGACTTTTTGGGTAAAAAGCAAGCAGCTGACCCAGGTTTGCGACATGCTGAGTTGTTTGAGTGGAAATGAAACAAGGAAAAAAAAAAATCCCAACGGTTTTATCATTTAAATAACCACATTTAATCCGCAAATTTGATATTATCTCTATCTGAGAGTCTAAGGTGCTCAGGAAGCTCAGGATTCCTGAAAGAGCGAGACATGCTAAACACACTGCCCTAACTGTGTAACCTAATAATGTTTAACAAGACTATCCGATAGTAAGAAATGTATTTATCATCTAATTGTTCATTTCCCCCTTGTTTAGTTAAAAGCATTTAAAAGCACACCCATTCAAAAACATCCATTTAGACAATTGTGGTCACTTATTTACCTGCAAGGCATAGGAAAAATTGCTACAGCACCAAAATGCTGTAATTACCTTTCAAGCCAATGGTTTTGTCAATAGAAAAAATAAGGCAAAAAATGATCAGTGACCTTGAATAAATATGAAAAGTACAACTTGAAGCATGAGAACGGGGCTGGAGAAGGGGCAGGCAGAGAGAGGAGAAATGAAGAGGGATACCAGCCATTTATGTACATTACCAGATTATTACTGCGTCTCTCTGGCATGTTATGAGTATGCTTCTAATTCCTGACAAAATGAGGTATTAAAATCAATAAAAAACACTGTCTTTCTGTACTCATGAACTAAATTGACAACTAAACTAAACAGAGGGCATTTTATTTCAGAGACAGGTCTATATTCACTTAAACAACCTTTGTTGTACCAAGAATCTCAACAGAAATTCATTAACAACAGCCAGAGAACAACATAGTGCAACTTAAGCAAGCCATGTAAATGAAAACAGTTGTAATAACAATAATACATTTAATATACATTCAAATAAAGAAGTGCTGCGTGTTTAGCAGCACTAACGCCATTTAACATAAAGTGCAGGGTTGTGCCTCCTCCAAGCTTTTAACTCAAAGGCTGGTACGAAACAGCAAGGAAGCGCGTCTCTCATTGAGAGCTCGTCTGCAGCACAGCTTCAAAGTCTTTTGGCTGAATGTCTTTATTTGAAAGGACTCCCTGAGGAAAGCAGCCACCTGGCTCGGTACAACGGCAGCAGCCAAATCACAGCAGCGGGAGGGTTGAGTACTTTGCAGTATCAGAAAACAAGCAGCACTGGGTTGGATTGTCATGGCAACTGGGCTGGGTTTGTGGGTTTGAAGTTGAAAGAAGGAGAAAAGATGAAAAGTCTCATTGTACACTAGTTGATTTATTGCCCCATAAAAAAAAGTAATGTAACATAATGTGTCAGTGTTTACATCTCCAAGAGCTTCATCTTGATGTGAAGGTTAAACAAGGCAGGTTATTTATCATTATTAGTAGGGTTTGAAAAAATGACTGCAGATATTCATGAACAGTTCAGACATTTCTTATCACGTTGTCAATTTATTAATTATGATCGAGCAACTTGTGCGCCATGAGGTTCTCCTTGAAAATTGATACCATGTCACAGCAGAGGTAATAAGATAAGCTGCTCTGTGACCAAGATCAAAATCAGCCGCCAAGCCTTTAAATGACCTTCTCTACCTGAGTTACTCTGGCACCAGAGACACATTTATAAAAACCAGTATCAAGAGCAAGTGGTCCAGACGCGCATTGACCTGCTCTGTAAGATCACAATTGCTCACAATTTTCAGCTACAGCAGAATTTATAAATACTTTCTACTAAACTATACTATGCATAATTATTATTAAATTTTTTAAGAGCTGTTTTATGTATTTACAATTCATAAACAAATAGAAAAGCTCTGTGTCATTGGGAATTTAACTCACTTTATGGCACAGGAGGAACTCTATCGGTCACAGTCTTTAGTCATAAGGCGGCTTTGTATTTTTAAATGTGCTTATTACAATCAGCCTTGGCTGGCTTCACTTTGTGGCATTACCGGGCTGGCTAACGGGGGGACGGGGGGGGAGGTACCTAACGAAGCTGACATTGACTGACTCAGCCATGCAGAGATGCACAGTTGAACCGACAGCTCCGGTCTGTCACAGCCCTGCAAATATCTAACTGACAGCTACAACAGCAGAGGCCAGGCTGACGTGCATTTGAATCTCTTCATATCATGATTCATTCATATCATGACTGACACTTTGAAACTTCAGCAAAAGCTGCTCCCAGCGCAGCCTATGAACTACAAAGCTTCACAAACGATGTATGGAATAGCCCTGAATGTTCAAGGTTTGTTTTTGACTTTACTTATTAACTAGCAGTGGACAAATTACTCCTCAGAGGACGTGTGTTACATTATACCAATACTTTATTTTTGGCCACACTCAAAGCAAGGCAACAGCCAATTAATCAGCCGGCAAAGATGATCTATTTATCTGATTATCTTCTTATCTGATTATCGTGACAATTATTAAAAATGGAATTTAATTAGGAGAAAAAGAGCTGACATGAAGTAGTTACCAACAGAGCCACACATGTCTCTGCAAGTGTTATTATTCCAGAAGCAGGCAGGCAATAATGGAAAGTTAATCGGCGTGCGCTGGGATGACGGTGAGATGATACGGTTGTGAAAAAAAGATAAAAATGGGCCATTTGAGTCACATCTTCACTGCGGTCTACTGAGTAGGGATAAAGCCAATTTGCAGCACACACCTCAGCGCTTTGCATCAAAATTTTACTGAGCTCATTCTTTGACGCCAGAAGGACCACCTCTCATTTTTAGAAAAGCGTAGAAATACTTTTCAGACAAACCTCAAAGAAATGGAAAAGGCAGCTGGAGGTGGGCGGCATCCATCCAGGGTAGGACTGTCCCGCTTCGCTCGCCCTCTGCTCGTGTGACCACGCACGGCGTTCCCCGTCGCACAAAGAGTCGGCGTTGAGCTGAATTTGGCTTGAGCGGCGTCAGATGAAAGCACTCAAACATAATGGAGCTCATTTTTGAATAATCGACGCAGAAATGGGCCAGCAGAAATGTTATAAATACCTGGACCCGGGAGACAGCGAGAAGCTTAATCATCCTCTCCACTCTGCAGTCATATTTTAAACAGCTGGTCACTCCTGAAGCTGACTGGGCCCACGTGGGCTGTCAAACCTGCACAGGCCCTCACACGTGTTGACTGTTGAACCTCGGAAAAACAGGCACCTCCAAATCATTTCCTGCTCAGGTCATCAAAACTCTTGTCTGATCCCTTCCTGTACTATGGAGGATTGTCAGGAATGGAACAGATAATTATTAAACAGACCCGTAATAAAATAAATGAATCAATTATTTCATGTTTCCTATTGGGAGCTGTTGCACTGCAGTTTGACTATTGTGTCACTGTTATCCTGCGGGTACCTGCAGGCCACCACACGTCATCAACAGCAGCTCGGAGGCGTGTAATTGATTAGTTTATCACTGGAGTCCAGGGTGGCTGAACTGGCCAGTCAGAGCTGTATCCCCTCCCCATAAATCACCCCCACGACCCCGGCGGAATAGAGCAAGGCACTAGGACTGAGCAGCATTAGCACCTACGGTGACTAATCTTCCCAAGAGCTTCCAGCAGACAAAAAGGGCCTTTTTTTCTGGATCTGTGGATCTGCGCTTTGTGCCTCCTTTTGTTGACGAGAGGGAAATGAGCAGTACCGCATCTTTCCTCCTACTCGGCATTAAATTCTCAGGCTCACGTCTGTCTGCCTGAAAACTGGCTCGACGCCGCGAGTTCAGAGAACAAGGAGAGAAAACGGGCCCAACTTGTGTGCAAACAAAGTCCTCTGTAGTCACGGATGAACTGCTAATCCAGTCAGGTTTTAACACTTTTCTTTTCCTGACCGACTCCCAGCTGGGATGGAGAACGACTCACTCCGTGGCACCAACACCAGCCACAGTTGCTTAGGATTACAGTTCTGCTTTGCTACACATGCAGACTTTTATTCTTTTGTGTCTGGGCTGTCTGAGCTAAGAGGCTGTTCTAGTAGCCATTAAAAAACTAGAAGACAAAGCGGCCTGTCCTATTTTACATTTCAGTTAAGAGTGGATTTACTTCTCTGAAACAGCGTAGCAGGAGGACCCGACTTCAAGCTCAAAAGTACCAACAGTGGCAGCCAATAAAGGCTCAATAGAGCGACATTTATGGTAAATATCAGTGACACAGCCGTGACCTTTTTCTTGAGCTTCACATCCATTCTGCATTGACTGCAAAGCCGATGCTGGAACAGTTGCATTCAAGAGTATTTTGTATCTCCTATATATGAAATAAAAAGCGGCCAAAGCTGTTTTTTTCCCTTTAATCCTTTTTCACAAAGCAACATAAACACAATTTTTTGAGGTCCTTTTGCTGGAACACACACACACAAACGCACAATACATCACTGTCAATTGGCCATTATTTGGTTTTGTTGGCTGCCACTTTAAAAAGAAAAATCTGTGCCTGGAAGAAAACAGACCTGTGACCATAACCATCGGTTAGGGGCAGCAGAATACGTTGAATTCTTGTATTAACCTCAAACATGAATAGAAAAAAACATTTTCTGGATGTGCCCCCAGATTGTTACCTTTATTTGTTGCCTACCAAAAATAACTAAATAATAATAATAATAATAATAATAAAAAGTTATATTTTTTTATACTCAATGATCTGAAGGGGTTCTAATACTACAGGCACCTGAATTTGGGGCCAAGCAATGTGATAGCTGATCTCTGCACAGGATGAAACACAGTACATGAATTAAAATAAGATGAAATTATTAGACGGCACACATACAGGGTTTATTAATGACATTCTTTCCAAAGATGGCATTAAGAATGATGACTTTCAAGAGTTATATCCCTCACAGCAATATATCCCTTAAAAGGCTTATTATGTAAATAAGAGATAGCAGCTAACAACATATCTATTTTTCACTAGTCTCGTTTTTTTTTTTCCTGACTGTTTGGCTCCGTCTCTGTTCTCGTAACACTGGCACAGATGAGACGAAGGCTTTCGAATGGCACATCATAACTTGGCAGAGGTCACAATTCACTTTTAGCAGATTGGCTGCAGATTCATCCCTCATCTCTCACCACAATATAACCCTGGCAGAGGAAGAGGAGCGGCAGCATCAGTAATCACACAAAATTGCTGAGCTGGGATAACAGATGTGTGAATTCGGCTATGATGGAGGAGAGACGAGGGTGTGCATCTGTGGATAAAGTATGCCTTTGGTTCAGGCCCGAAGCGCGCCAGCTGGCAACCCCACGAGGCAGATTTTGGCCCAAGGTGGACTGACTTTCACCTCTGACCATCATTCAGAGCCATATGCTGAGCGCTTGTCCTGAATTTGGCATGCTGCAGAAACACATATTTCCCAAGAGAAGCATTTATCCTTTGGTTTGAACAGCATTCTGTCCAGGAGAACACACACGTACAGAAACAATGATATCAGTTTCAGCCGGTCACGTTCTCGAAAATAGGAGCGGGGGCTGAAGTGACATTTCCAAGGTGTGTGCTGTCGCATGGCAACTAAACCATAAACGCTGTTAATTTGACTGAGTCAGTCCACCTCTACAGTGTTAAATTATATCTCCTCCCACTAAAAACCAGCCTGACCAACCTAGCTCCAAACTATTTTTAACCTGAAAACGCAGCACCTGTTCCTGCTCAGACATTATAGGAATGTTTCTATGCGTGTGTTGTCATATGTGACTGCGTGCATGGGTGTGTTAACTCTTAGCAGTAGATGCACATGTAAATGTCTGGCTTTAAATACCCCAGGTTGATCTGTAGTTACCATGGCACTGTCAGTGGTAGCCAGCCACAGTGGAGGCTGGAAATGGTGACTAATTTCATCACATTAATGGTTTGTGTCAAGATGTTCTAAGGCGCATGCTGGCTGAGGATACTTTACTTGCCGCTGTTTTTTTTTTTTTTTAATAAAATCAGTTGGTGGAAGGTTAACAGTTCCACTCAGGAGACAAACTGCTAAACTGCAAATAATAAATCTTAATAATTAAATCGTGTATTTATACATTTACCATGCTCTCTAAACAAAACTAACCTCTTATTCCAACAAGGAAGCCAACAAGTGTGTTGTACTTCCTTGCTCGTGTTTACTTTTCATCAAATACAGGAAAAACTGTCATGTTTCAACAGAAACGCCAGATCTGTGATCCAATAACTGAGTAAACGTGACTGCTTCACCGAGAGGACAAAGGCTTTTTTTAGCCACACTTGCAGGAAATTTGACCATGCACTAATTATTTACATCGACTCTTTTGTTTGAAATGATGTCACAATTGTGACATATTTGCCAGCATTACCAATTTCGTGTGTATATATTGAAGGTACAAGAGAGGATGCAGACACCTAAACGGTCAGCCAAGTACTTAGAGCAAATACATACAAACACATGAGACTGATGGCAGGTTACAAAATACAGCAGTGTGCAAAAATGGTGGCATAATTCACATCAGATCATCCGCATCTGTTTCTATTCACCATTAAAAAGGTAAGCGTGCGATGACGATCTAAAAATAATATTAGCATAACTTTAGCACCCTGTGGGTAAACACCCATTAGTCCAGGAAAGGAAACAACAAATCACACTAATGAACTGTTGCCACCTTCATGTTATCCTGACAGACTAATCAAGAATCGATGAATGTTCTATTGATGTTCTGCCAACTTTTCCACAGAACATAGTTTGCTTTTTGAAGCCGTTTCATGCAAGTAGATCTGAGAGGTTCTTTTTTTGCTTCTGTCGGAGTTTAAGGTGTCAGAAATCCTCAGCTGGGGCAGATCCCGATGGAGGAAATGGAGAATACCTCTCCTAAAAATCCGACAGTCGTGTAAACAGATGTGCCATTTACAAATGTAGTCACGGCTGTGACTATCACAAGCAACCAGTTAAATTCCTATTTCATTTTCATACTGTAAAGACAAAGACAAAATAAGATGTTTAAAAACACACACATTTGACATGTGTTCAAGGGATCCTTCAGCTATTTAATTTTCTTAGTTCCAATAATCCAAAGCAGTCTGCAATTGTATGGATATTTATATCTGTTTTAACAGAGAGCCCACATATGCATTTGAGCAGTGACAAGTTGTGTGTGAAAGTGAGAACAGTAGGTCCAGTTCTGCTCTGCTTCTGAAGAATCTGAGGAATGCTTTTACTCTGCAGGCCGTCAGTCCAAGTCTCCGACAAACACAAAACTGGACACAACACTCTGAACTGTTTATATCGGCCCAGGGAACAGATGTGCACACCATAAAGGGAGACAAGCACCCCAAAACCCTCATCATTCAAAGCCATGTGATGGAGGAAGTAGTGCAAAATAGATGCAAACACACACACACACGGTGATTTTCTGCTCACCTGTATCACACATCAAAGAAAGCAATCGCACTCCCAGATGTTTTACTAGACATACACATGGGAACTTTAATGGGGAACTTTTCACAGTGAGGTCATCCGTACCTGGCCGTCATTATCAGATCTATTCTCTGTTATGTAACAGAATGCTCATAGAATATATGTGTGTGTAGGTGTGTATGCAGAGGCAAAGCCTCGGTCAGCACTCCTGTCTACTGCTGCAGTGAAATACGCTCACCTCGGCTAACATAAAATCAATGGGGGCTATTAATTAGTCTACCCCTGACTGCCTTTGCTGATACAGTTATACACACAAATGGATGGACGCCAAGCAAACCGTTGAGGAAAGGACCACAAAGGCAGGTTCGCGCTGAAGCCGTGAGCACAGCCAAACGGACAGACCTGGAACAATCCTGGAAAATCATGTCAGCGGTGAGGTGCTTGACAAGGTTAGTGAAATTTTTCCCAACCCGGTTCCTATGACACCCCGTGCCAAACCTGGAGAGGAGGGCAAAACACAATGCGCTGTGGAATATTCTCACGAGTGTCAGGTGAAGCGGCGCAGGTGCAGCAGTTCAGATTTCTGTCACCTTTGCCAGCAGCTTTGTTGCCCGGGCTTAAACCAGAATACATTGTGTTACTGAGAATAAGGATAAAATATGAGCATGTGAAAACAAATGACCTATTCTTAAATTATGATGAACTGGTGATAATAATTTTTAAGTTAATCACACTGACTAAAACTAAAACCGGGGCCAAGAAGACGATTTGAGGAGCTGCTTTGGTGGTAAAATTCCACCTAAAGTCAGAAAAACACTTGGCGGGTGAAATCGCCGTTTAAGCATATCTCAGTCTCCGTGAGCCAGGATGCTCTGTTGGGCAGGTGAGAATAAAAACAAAATAGATGCTTTTGTGGGATCAAAACAGCTTTGTGTGCAGTCTTCTCACCTTGTTCTGGTCAGTCCAGTACAAGAAGTAACCTTTAGGGTCGACTGTTAAGGTCACTGGGGTCACGGTGGTGGAATCCTAGATGAAAAAGGAAAAAGAAAAAACAGACATCTGGAGTCAGTATGAATGTCTGCAATGCAAATGCTTTTGCTGTGCGGCTGCCTGCGATGGTGCATGCACAGCTGAGCTTGTGCGAGCCATCTAGCAACAGGACGGGTAAACGAATGAAATGATCTCTCAGTGTCTACTCTCACTGTAACACTACGTGTAAACCACAATCTGAAACGGCATTTAAAGTGCTGTTTATGTCACAAGCGGGGCTGCACACGATCCTTTCCTTCTAGGGTTCTTTCCCCAACGCCGTGAACTGGCACCGCCAGCAAGAACCACGGAGCCTTGTGTGTGACTGTGTCTGTGCCTCCGAGGCCACGGCAGGTTGTTTCACAGCTGACGTTTCCATTTCCCCCTTCTTGTAACAGACCAACGCTTTCCCACAGTCCCCACATACAAACGGCTGCAAGCCTCACACACCCACCCACCCACACACACGTTTGACCCTGAGGCGTACATGGCATTGCTAGATATTATTGGATGCTTCTATAAAAAGCCCGGTGCCTTTGCTGTGTGTCCACAGCAGTTGTGGTTTGGCTGAACAGTAGCATATTGTCGTCCTCAATCAGCCAGGCCTGAGAGATCAGAGGGATGGAAGCTGTGTTTGCTGCACAGAACATTTTCATGAGGCTTCTAATGATGTCGCTATAAAAGACATGGCTACATGCTAGCCATGTCTTGCGCGCTCTTTATTTTTCTGGTGTAACCTTATACGCGTTCAAACATGACGAGCTTGAAGGATGGAGCGAAACCATTTGAGCTAGGAACTACAGACAGGAGAGGAGTGGGTATGTGCTGACAACTAGTGTTGCTCTCAATTTTATTGATGAAGTCCAAATAGGACATTCATAGTTTGCGGAGCCCGGCTAACCTGCTCCATTAGCGGCCAGGGCTAAAGCCCATTCCACTCTGAGAATTCTGATGAAAATAGAAAAACCTAGAAAAACAAAAGCCAGGGAGACTGAGGCATTTCAAATCCTGACATTCGCTATGGCAACCCGCCATCGCCATGAAATCTATTAGCGACTCAAGAGGAATCGTTTAGGTTCTATTCACATGATTGCACAATCTCTGCAGGCTTGATTGAATAACAAAAGATGCAGCTCATACCACTGAACACACATGCCCGCACACACACATGCACAATCCTGAGGGCACAATAATGGCTTCAGTTTGTCATTCCTCAATATAACATCTCATCACAACATCTACCCTGTTTTTCGTGTCACCATTCTTTCACTTTTTTTCAAATCTGGACGCTTCCTACCTTTTGAATACATACTAAAAAGCCTAAAAACACACCAACGTATCAAATTGCTACTTCCAGGGCAGCGGCGCCTGTGCATTTTTCACTGCTTTGAAGAGTCGTCATTAATGAAAGACATTTAAAAGCAATAAAATGAGACTGGCTTACTAACTGAAATGGACAAAGTGGACAAGTTTATGCTGCAGGCTAAGACCTGAGGTGGTGAGACCAGATTTGAGCGCATTTCTGTTCCTTATGCTAATGACAGATTCTATTTTAAATAGATTTGTGATAATATCCTCCTACACACAGCAGATGCGACACAAGCATTAAGCTTCCCAGTGTCTGTGATGCAGAGTGACGTCATATTTCTCATCCTGTCTTCCTGCCAGTCACTGTCACCAAACTTCAAAATGCAGCAGGCACTTTCTAAGCAGCTTTGGGTACCTGCCCATCACCCCCTCCACGGTAAAGCCATGTTATGACACTTGGTAACGAATGTGTCATTTATTCAATCAACTGAAAACACAACCCAGGCTGAATTTGAAACCTCAGTTTTGTTTTTTTTGTTTTATGAGCTTTTTGCAGATGCAAATGACAGCAAAGGTGGTCGACTGGGTGATGGTAGGTGCGACATCTTCCTTTCAAGGATTCCACAAGCATCCGGAGAGCTTTTCAGATCACTTATCTGGTCCTCACAATAGCCAACCACCAAGCTAACGCCTGTGGCGCTTCTCTCCGCAGCTTCATCTGGTTTGCTCATTCTTACGCCGAATGTTCAGCTAAGACAAATATGTCAGTAAAATTGTAACCAAAAATATACTTTTTATATCATTTTCAAAACAGATATGGATCTCAGCACTAGGAGTTGGGCTAAGAGAAGAAGGAATTAATTTAATCCTTTTAACTGATCGCTTATTAAAGCTTTCTTTTTGTCTGCTTCTCCATTTCCTTATCATTCTTTCCATGTATTCAACCAGGAAAGAGGAAGTGCTGGTGCAAATGGGAAATAAAAGAGCGATAGTGTCTGTCTGCGCGTATGCGTTCATGGGTGTGTGTTTTGCCAGGAAGGACCTGGTGGGGCCCTTCGCTCCTACAGATACGCACGCAAGGGCAAAGTGCAGCGCACATCAAGGCGAGCGTTGTGGAAAATACACACCTCATACACACCCCCCCTGTCGCACCGTGCAGACTAAAGAGCTGAAGGGTCGTAACAACCGGCTCAGATTGATGATTGACAGATTCCATCATTCGCACCTTGCCATCTGACCACTTTCACACCCCAAAAATGCTTGAATATGCAAAATGAATATGATTAAACCTGTTTGCGTGTATAGGTCGCCATTATCTCATCAAGTTATAGTTCAAACTTACTTACGGCATCACAGAAGCCAGAAATGTCTATAAAAACGATTGATTTTTATATGACATGGTATTAAGAGATTAGGTCCCAGTTTAGTCAATACTTTTCCAAACAAATATAAAGCCTACAGCAAATGCGAACTGTATCATATTAAAACGAGGTTTGGAGAACAGGAATTCCTGCAGTTGTAGGTGTGCAACAAATGGCAGAGAAAGTCCCTTTCAGAGCGCGCACAGAGCGCCTGTTTTGGCAACACCGACAATGAAAAAAAAGAGTGAATTACAGTAAACTTACTCAAACTCATTTGCACTGTGGTTACTAGAAGGAAGTGTTGCAGCGGTAATGCGAGGAGGATCGGCGCAGCCTGTTGGGACCTTCTGAATACGTTTTTGTTTGAATGGGCAGCTGCGCGCAATCCATTTTAATCAAGGTCATTTCCCTTCGGACAGACTGATGAAAGAGAGGCGCGACAGGGGGTCAAACGGTGCCGCGTAACGACGGCGTGACAGTCGGGGCGCCGAGGTGTGCGTGAATTCGCCGTAGTAAGCTGGCAGCGTCTGCGCTTCGGGACGTGGAGCAAAATGTTTCATTTGATGTAATGAGCGCGTCTTCTCCCGGCTGACGCTGGGCGGTCGCGCACGGACGCACACGCTGTAAATGTGGGAATGTAAACAAAGCACGGCAGGCTCTTAAGGCTGCTCGGTCCCTTTATACAATTAACCGGTAGCCAAACAGCCTGTCACAGTGATTAATCTATAGGCGACTGTTGCACGGGCACACAGGTTGTGTAACACACGTTGTGGCACAAAGTTGTCCGATAACACGTTGAAAAATGTGTCTTACTTACATCGTCCCATTTCATAAATCTGTTGCCCTTTCTCAGGCTCTCAGGAACGGACACCGGCTTGAGCTGCAGCGCATGAACTCCAGGCTGTGCCCCGGCCATTGGCTCGTCCGCTCTTCTCGACGCACTGGAAATGAGTCCGTTCCCTCTCTGCTGCTCCTAAGTGTCCGCCACTCCGTCTGTATTTGGCTCCAAAAAGCAGGCTGTCGACAGGGAACTACTGCTGTCAGACTGGCATGCCCGCAGTGACGGCAGCGGTGGCGCGTCTCGGCTTTGGAGAGCTGTGGAGGCAGACGCAAGCGCAGCGCACCCGAGGCGCCGGACGGACGGACTCACCGACTGACTGACTGACCGAGCGATATGCAGCTGAGGCGAGGACGACAGGAGGGGGAGAGAAAGAAGGAATGCGACTGACAGAAGGCTAGTCCAGTTTCAAATAGTGGAATTCAAAGAAGGGACGGGATCGATAGTTGAGGCGAATGAGCGCCGCCGTGTGATGGACCGCGCTGGTGGAGCAGCGTCGCGTAACTTTCATCATTTGGAAAATATCCTCAATGCGTGTTGCTACTTGGCAAGAAAATTCTGACCACTATTGAGAAACGCGCCTGTTGAAACTGCGGAGTCGCAGAATTGTGACAATTCAATTCCATAAATTTTGCACGTAAACCATGTGTTTTGAGGAAGGAGCGCTATATCTAAGAGCTGTATGACTAAATTCCCCTTTTATAATTCCAAGCGATTCATTTTATCCAGCCTATACAAAGAAACTGAATTTTTAAAAAAAAGCCCTGGATAGGCTGACGATTTATGCAGGGGGTCCCATCCTATTCGCCCTTTGACAGCTGGGATGGGCTCCAGCAGACCCCTGCAACCCAAGTGTGCATAAAGCAGGTACAGAAGATGGGTAAAATAAAAGTATTTTTCAAATGCAAAGCATACACATAAATAAATAATAACAAAATGGGCATGCCCCATTGTGTGGAGGGGACGTACATATTACATGACAAATGCTGCCTGCAGTAAAAGTCTGACAAAAAGTGAGCAATGGTTGCAGATAAAACAAAAGGTTAAGTTATTGTGCTTGGCAGAAACAAGGAACAAGTCTTTAGTCTTAAAAAAAATGAAGATAAATTTGGTAATCCAGAGCAGAATGTCCTATTTTTCATTTGTAGGGATGTTAAGATGAGAGTAGATCCTTCAGTCATATTAAAGAATTCAAAGATATGTCACACTTACATGACCTACATTTCAGTGAGTCAATACTTTGTCACTGCCTCTGGGATGTTTTTTCCCTCCTAATTCAGCATTCTTCATCCGATGGAAGGCAGAATCCTTTGGGTCTGTACCACCCACACCCTTTATTTCCTGCTTTTCCAAAAAAAGACAGCACGGCTTCTCACAACAAGTTCCCCTTTTGTGTCTCTGCGGTCAGTCGCTGGGCAGCACTAAAGTCCAGACGTCAAAACAGTCCTACTGGCAGTCTCAACACTCGTATGTCGGTTGTCAGAACTGACTGATCGACAATGGCGGCCTTGGCTGGTGTCATCTCTGGGTGACATGTCGGGGGAAAAAAAGGCGATAGCAGAGAGGGTGAAAATAAAAACTTAGAGCCACCAACCCAGCTTTGTAGCTATTTGGGTAGTTTTACTTTGACAGTCGTAGATTCCAGAGTAAAAGCATGTGACAATAGATGTACAAGCTTTTCATTTTAAAAATGATCCTGCTTGGCAAAGTTGAGTTTCATCGTCCTTCATCCAATCAGCCCTGAGCTGTATCATCCTTTACATCTGCTAGAGAGCACTAAAATGGAAGATGTTGTGTTAAAAAAATAATTATGTCACTAAAGTGAAGCATTTCCCTAAAGTGCATGCACTGAGCTTTTAGTGTGAGCTCATCCTAGCTGACAGTGTATGTTAGCGTTTGTTCTTCCAATTTACTGAAAGAAAAAGTGTGTTGTGGTGATCGCTGAAGCGTGAGGTACATTTGAAGCTTGTGGTTTTAAAAGAAAAAAAAGGAAAAATTATTAGACAGTGTGCTTTATGACACAGTGTTTTACAGCGATAAATGGACACAAAGCTCACATTTTACAACCAGTAACTAGATACAACTGCCTTAGCATGGGCCATCAAATAGCCTGATTAGCCTACACACCCTGTCGGGCACTTAGCATCGCCAAAAGTGTGCACCAACGGGGTTACAAGGGGGCAGAGCCTGTTCCAGTTGCCTTAGGGCAGAAACAGGGTACATTTAGGACTGACAAAGACTCTTATTCACGCCTAAGGTCAGTTTAGAATTACCAATTCTTAGAGCCAGAGAGAACAAATAAACTCCAAACCCCCCCCGGGACCAGCGAGGATCAGAACCCGCTATCCCCTGCACCACTGTGCCCTTCCTGTATTTTCATGTTTTGCACATGCAGCTCTGGATGCCGTAAATACAGACACTCCCAAACTGTTCCTTAGCTGTGTGACAATTTTTGGCATCCAGATTTGGGAAACAAGTGCCTGGAAAAACCACAAACACTGTATGCTCAATGGGCAAATCGCTGATAGCTTTATTTGCAGTTTTTACCAAGTTTATAGGAGATTCTTTTTGCTGTGAAAACTCTACAGATGTGACCAATATTTCATAGACAGCTTAAATAATCTTTCAGCTATTTGCTGTAAAATGCCTGCCACGTATATTAGATCATAGGCAAGTTTGCAGTTATCTTCATGGCTAAAACTCAGGTTAAACCGCTGTCCATCCGACTGCTTAAAGGCAAGATATTGAGTGAGCTTTCAATATCTGAAGGTCAATGCCACTATCATTTACAGCCTAAATTTCTATCATACTTTAGTGACCAGGTAAGGTTGCAGGTACAACAAGTTCCAACAAATGTGGATCTGCTTCAACATTTATGCTGTAATACAAGTTGTGATGAAATATTTCACAATTCATATTAGGAAATTATTAATCTTCAGAGCGGCTTGGGTAAAATTCTTACCTGATTTAGAAAATTACGCAACGTCTGTATAAGCAAAACTAGAACGCAATGAAATTAGTTTTAATTTATTTAAAAATGTGAATCGTTCTTTTGTTTGATTTATTGCTTTTAAATTAATTAACCAAATTATGATATTATATGATATGATATGATATTATTATATGATAACGGTGTCTAGAGTCAATTTGAAAAACAAAAATGTATTTTGCGTGCGTGCTCCGTCTATAAGTCGAAATGAAGAGTTGAAACTCAAAAACTGTACATTAGCGGCACCTGGTGGCTTTCGTCTGCTTGTGCACGTTGTGAAAATTAGCACTTTTAGATTCGAGTTCGAACATTTGAAACCAATAAGACTTATGCAGAGATTTATGGAAACTAATGCTTTAACTTTAGAGTAGTAATGCAGTAATTTTTACAAGGAAAAAAACAAAGCAAAAAAACCATCATATTTTATATTTTGAGATCACAATTCTGTTTAATGGTCAGTCCAGATATCCAGTCCATCCATGTCTGATTTTGGCGTGTAAGGGGCCTCAGAAACAACATCAACCACAGCCTTACCGTTTTTGCCTGTGCGATAAAATGACTAATGTTTTAAAAAAAAAAAACAACTAAGCTGTAAGCCCTAAATTGTATAATTATAGGATGGGCAACATTCACACTTAAGTGGCTATAAATTAACTATGACTAAGAAGATTTTACAGGCTAAAAAGCAGTTAGTTCCTGTTTCTCTGGTGTGGTTTGGGACCAATTTCAAAGTTGCCTTTGACGATTAATTGGGCTCTGAAGCATCTGGTGCTTGGAAAAAATCTTTTTTTTTTTTTTTTTTTTACACATGTGTAAGCAACTGCACGTCAGCAAATAGAGGGACAGTGATTAAATCCAGTTAGCATCACCTGTGCACAGGAGAATCTCCCCCCTCGAAAATCTGTACTATTTCTGTTACCTTGGTCTATTTACTTCTATAGTATTGAGCCATCAAGCTTGAAATTCCAAATGGCTTTAGTTCAAAGAGTTCCTCCACCACTCATACTTACAAAGTACTCAGTAAGTACTGGCAGACCTAACTGCTACTTAGTGAATACGAGGTCTTCAAAGACAGCAGGGATGTGGTTTCTGCCTATAAAAAGACCAAAGCCTTACTGGGACTTCCAGGACTTTACTGGGACAGTGCACCACATGCACCAACAGGGAGTGCTGTGACTTAACTTTACACGTCCCTGGTGACCGTCCTCTGCTTATGATTAGCAATAATCCTTCTCTCAAGGTTCAGGAACTTCATTGTCCATTCAATCCAAATTCTTGGTTACTAACATAACAGGGAACATGTGCAGTGAAAAACGATATGTTAAAAACTTAACAGCTTGCAGAGGGGCCCGCGGCCCCTCGTTCAGGTCAAATTATGAGTTTAAAGGAAAACGCTGGAGCTTTTCGGCTCTGCAGCTCAACTGTACTGACACAAAATGTTGTGTTTGTCGTTTTTAAATATTATTCACACCTGGAGAGCTGCATCGACCTTGCGGGGGAGATGAAGTCGGCCTCAATATGCTTCATTCTTTCCCCGTTTCTGCGCGTAACCAAACACCTCTACTATTTCTTTTGTCTTACCTGAGATTGAAGAAGAGAGAAAAAAAAATCTGGCAGGTGTTCTTTCCCTTAGGGCAACAGGCATCAGAAATGAGGAAAGAAGAGAGGGGGAATTGAAATAAAAGGAAGGACCCACGCATGCATGCAGGGATACTTTCACAGATACATGCATGCAAAGGCCTACGTTTGGACACACACGTCTGAGAGCGTGTTGCAAGATCACACAGGCAGCGCTGTTACAGGCAGTGTAAACATGTCTGAAGGTGTGTTTTAAATACTCATTACAGAGGACTGGCTAAGCTCTGGGAGAGACTGGGAGAGAAAACAAACAAACCCCACAGGGTGTTTGAGAGGGGTGGTAAAGGGAGCGGGGGGTTCTCCCTGTGTAATTCAAGTTCAATAACTGACCTTTGACCTCAGTCTGACTCCGGTTTCACAGTTCTGTTGAGACAGATTACATGTGCAGTTACCTTACAGCTGTGGATACTATACACCTCCACAGAAGCTCTCTCACAGATCGAGAAAGAGAGGGAGAGAGAGAGAGAGAGAGAGAGAGAGAGAGAGAGAGAGAGAGAGAGAGAGAGAGAGAGAGAGTACTAAAAACAACAAAAGGTCAGTCTGGAATGTCAATAATCAACCAAGTATTCTTGAATATCAAATGACAACGTAGATGACAGGATCCTAATCCAAGCACCTTTTGCTATGATGTAAAGAAACCAGGACCACACAGAACCCTTTCACAGCCAGGAAGCAGAAGACATCATTCACCTGCATGGCCACAGCTGGGCCGGTTTCGCTCAGAAAGAACTCATTACCTGCCCGTCAGAATGATCAGAGAAAGAAAACACAACTACGTCAAACCAGCGGGAAACACTGGTGACTGCTCAGTTTACGCCTTGATGCAGATGTGGAGGACTGTTTATGTTTTGGTGGTGGGACAGTCACGGATTTACTCAAGTTCCTGTATGGTAAAAATAACTGCACGCGAGCCAACCCTAAATACAAACCAAGAAAAAAAATATTAAAATAACAGACAACAAGCAAACAGAAGTACTTCCTCTGCTAATTTCTATCCAGCAACAAAGTCCGGATTTTGCTCGTT